>CM072524.1:38192339-38229839 GCA_036898135.1 Oncomelania hupensis
ACCTTTTTTCTTGAAAACTCTTCCTGGACAAGACTCCTTGTTTGTGTATGAGGTCTGTTGGATCAGCTTGGGAGTGTTGGACGCTTTCTGCCGGGTGGTCACTAGGGCTTCCTATGAATGTACTATTTAGCACTATAGGCATTTTATATGTATGTGTTTGGTTGATGATTTATAATGATGTTTGTATTCTATTTTGTTTTTGTAACCGGGGTGTTCGCGTAGTTGAGGTCAACCCTCAGCCGTCCCCCGCGTGGGATGTCTTTATTGTAAAGTGACTGGCCGGTGGAGGGCATTCAATTTTCCCACTGGGGTTGTTTCAGCAGATCTTTTATGCGGATCGGGGGTTGTCCGGTCCTGATTTGGCTCGGAAGAGTCCGCTGGACCTAAAGCAACAATAAATCAATCAATCAATCAGTTATTTGTATAAAGTTTACAGAAGAAGAAACGAAAGAGGATTGAATGATGATTAAAAATAGTGAATGCTTGCATGTTAATCAGCTTTACATAACATTCTCCTTATTCTGAATAACACAGTTTTTTTTATTACATTATGTTTGCTATTTTGTATTTTTGTACGTTATTATTCCCGTTGGGGTGCCGGGGGTTTCAGTATAAATAGTATCCCCACTTTCTGGATATTTAGTGCTTTAAATTCCCACTGTCGCTGCCTTTCTCATTTGCTCTTTCTCATTCCTGCTCTTTTCTATCAATCTGCTATACTATCATCTTCTTCGCTAGACCAGTCTCCTACCTTTTTTCTTGAAAACTCTTCCGGGGCAAGACTCCTTGTTTGTGTATGAGGTCTGTTGGATCAGCTTGGGAATATTGGACGCTTTCTGCCAGGTGGTCACTAGGGCTTCCTATTATGTTATTATTTAGCAATGTAGGCATTTTATATGTATGTGTTTTGTTGATAATTTATAATGATGTTTGTATTCTATTTTGTTTTTGTAAACGGGGGTTCGATAAGTTGGGGTGAAGCCTCAGCCGTCCCCTGCGTGGGATGTCTTTATTGTAAAGTGACTGGCTGGTGGAGAGCTTTCAATTTTACCACTAGGGTTGTTTCAGCAGATCTTTTATGCGGATCGGGGGTTGTCCGGTCCTGATTTGGCTCGGAAGAGTCCGCTTTACCTAAAGCAATAATAATGTAATGTAATGTAATGTAATTCCTTAAAGAATGAAGAAGCGAATGTGTGAAGTGAAAATATAAGCAAAGTGATCGTGCCTAACGCCAAGTCTTTTTGTCTGTAAAGGGTCATTTGGATCGTTTTTAACTGACAATACATGTGCATGTCGCGATAATTACAATGTGTTCCTTTAAAGAAGAGAATAATGATAAGAGCGCAGTTTGCGTTCACTTTACAGTGTGTTAATGTTGCACACACATGTACATGTAGGACGTTTAGACTCGATGGGAATTCTAGTTGGTGAAACACTTGCAAAGAAAAGAAAATGATAAGATGATGTTAAACAACCAGCCATAGAGATTGGAAGACTGAGTGTGATCAATGGAAGACTCTAGATCTAAGTTAATTAGCAACTTTCTTGTTTCAGTTGATCGTTTTGCTCTTGGCGATATTGCATATGTATTTGTAAACTTTTTTTAGACCTGATATTTCGATGCATCCCCTGCCCACTTTCCCAATGTAAAATGAACATGTTGTTTAATCAACAAAATGTCAAAGTCAAAGTCAAGTCTCTCTCACTCTCTCTCTCTCTCACTTTAATAATTGTTCATTGATTTCATTCCACAAACACATAATTGAACACACTAATGAGGCTATCTGACTATGCAGTAGCGAAGAAAAGAGGGTGTGTGTTTGTGTGTGGCGGAGGGGGGAGGGAGAGGTAGGGGGCTCAGCGTTTGAGGAAGGAGAAACGAACATACATTGACTTGTGTTAGTGTGGCACAATCGCACCGGTATTCCTCCGGAATATTGTGCACTCGTATCGCTATTTTGTACCGATGTGCTGGTTTTCATTTGTGCGGGACGGAAGGACCTCCAGAGCCTTTGGGATGGAATTAAGTGCAGAAAAGACCAAAATGATGATCAACAACATCAATAGCATCAACCCAGACATCAAAGCCCAAGGCCAATCCCTCAACACGATGCATAGCTTCAAATATTTAGGAGTCATTGTATCAGACAATGGGTTCCGACAGGAAGTCCTCTTCAGGATCACACAAACAACTGCTGCCATGACAATTTTGAAGCCCATTTGGAAAGACAGGACCATCAGTCTACCCTCCAAGGTAAGGCAGCTGCGCTCCCTTGTCATCTCCATCTTCCTATACGCTTGCGAAACGTGGACCCTCACAGCAGATCTACAACGAAGAATACAAAGCATGGAGAAGAGTTGCTACAGAAGACTTCTGGGCATTTCCTATACCCAGCACATTACCAACCACGAAGTCCGACAGACCATCACACAAGCCGACAACACGATGACATGCTCACAATGGTGAAGAAACGGAAACTCCGATGGTATGGCCACGTTACCAGAGCATCGGGCCTTGCAAAGGACATCCTACAAGGCACGGTGTAAGGAGGCAGAAGAATAGATAGAAATAAAAAGAGATGGGAGGACAACATTTGAGAATGGACTGGCTTGACGTTGAGTGAAGCCATGAGGGTTGCTGAGTACAGAGAAAGATGGCGTACGCTGGTTAAACGATCATCTATGGCGCCTCAACGACTTTCGAGTTAGGGGATATGATAGGGACGGAAGGAATTGGTGTGAGGAGGGGGGGGGGAAAGGTTGTTGAAGGATGTGCAGGGAGTGTATCTAGAATGTTTTGTAGTGTGGTGGTGGTGGTGGTGATTTGTCAACGGTGGTTACGTCCTCCAAAGGAAGAGCGGTAATGAAGTGAAGGTGACGTGTTCCACTGCTTTAATCTTGTTTCTCCTGACGTTTTCATTAACTTCTGTACCAAGGGTCAACTCTTCCACCCTTGCCCGTTACTCTCGATTCATTTCCGTCTTTTCCTATTTCTTCACCTTCCTGTTTTCTTACTCTGTTAGGCCTTGGCATTCTCTGTGCCTCGTCTGTTTCTGATGTAATGTCTTTCTGTCTGTTTTTGTCTGTTTAGCGCTTCTGTTTGTCTCACTTTATTTGAGTGCCTGTCTGTCTTTGTTTCTGTCTGTGTGTGTTTGAGTGTGTGAGAGAGAGAGAGTGTGTGTATATGTATGTGTATGTGTGTGTGTGTTTAACCTTCTTTCTGCCTGTCTCTCTTAATGTGAGTTTCTGTCTTGTCTCTTTGTTTCTCTGTCACTGTGCAAGCATGTCTATCTTTCTTTCCCCCCCCCTCTCTCTCTCTCTCTCTCTCTCTCTCTCTCTCTCTCTCTCTCTCTGTCTCTGTCTCTGTGACTCTCTATATCCATGTTTTCCATTCTTTCTCTGTTTCGCTACTGTTCACTGCTCTGTGTATTAATTCACACGTCTTTCTTGGTCCCCATTCTCTTTCTGGGTAGTGTAGACAGGCTGTAATTGCAGTGTCCTCATTCTTCCCTGTCTTTCTGAGTTTGCAGATTGGGGGTCTATGGGGTATTGGGATGGGGGGTGGGGGTGAGACTCTGAATGGAGACAAAACACATAGTACATTGGAATGGTTTGCCATGTTTTTCCCCCCATCTTATTCCCATGGTAAAAGTAAGAGGACACGTTTAAATAAATTGACTCGTTCCTTTGATAATTGTAGGCCTGGGCCCGTATGCACGTTGGGCATTTAAAAGTAATGGTCATTAGTACTAACCCATCGGTTATTAAACTGACCAGTTTGAGCGAAATCTAATTGGTATGCACGTTGCAAAAAAGCGCGCCGTTAGCTAACAATAACTTATGTTTTAGATTGGAGGGAATCCTTTCCGCTTTTACGATTATAAGCATGCGCAATGCGTAGTTGTGGTTAAAGATTGCAGCAAAGATGGAGGCAGAAAAAAAACGTGCTCGATAAATAAATTTCTCAGCAGAGGAATGTAGCGTTCTGTACGAAGAGTACAGAATGCATAAGGAATTGTTGACGGCAAGCCACTCCAAAGCCGTCATTAATTCGGCACAAACGTCTTGAAACGTGCCAGTGGCGAAAATCTTAAAGCAAGACAAACTTGCAACACTGGCGGTAAAGTTCCTTGTCGATTCGATACTTCAATTGCATCCCTAATTTCATCCGTCAAAGACAGAATATCTTCACGTCTAAACCTGAATTTATCGTATAGTTCTACGTCATCGTAGCGATCTAAAGGATTATTGCGATCGCGGAAAACTCTGTTTCGGCGCAAAATATTACGTCTTTGGTTAGCAAGCCAAACATTCACCGCCATCTTGAAACCGCACGGTTGTTGGCCAGTTAGGCTCGCTAATGGAGGGGTACCGCAGAATTAAATTTAATTTACGATTAGGCAGCTAATGTAGGTCATGCATACCGCTAACAGCCAAATAATGTTCTAGTTAGCCAAACTGACCCTTTAGCACAGATAATGGCGCGACATGCATACGGGCCCAGGCTTCGCTTTCTGGGACTCAAATAGTTCCAGGTCAGAACTTGCAGTGCCACATTAAAAAGTGCCTTTGTAGTCGAGATCAAATTACGCAACCACCCCGCATGCCCCTGATACTCTTCCTTAATCCCTACCTCCACACACACACATACTTACCATCCACTCACACACACACGCACACACACACACACCCACGCACACACACACACACACACACACACACACACATCTTTAATAGATTATTCACAAGGAAAATTGTGAGGAGAAATGCAAACGTATCTTTCCGTAAAAGTAATCTCAAGCACAGACAGGCACAATCAAGACTTCGACTATGCGCATCGAAAGAGGCAGATATAATAATGTATCACAACATCAACGATTATGTTTTTTAAAAAAATGCAACATACTTCAAACTGAATTACATTTTATAAACTAATGTAAGATATATATAATGATTAAAGACAATAAATAAAACAAAAGCAATCGATACATACAATATTAAATATCCAAGTGATATTTGATGTCATTCTGATATAGAAGACATGTAGAAACGGTGCAGCTTTGTATACGAATGTTTCCAAATAAGAAACTATGCTTAATATTTATGTAATATTCAGTTATTATGTGCAGACCTGTGCACATCTACGGATTTTCCGTATTTTCTCCGATTTTCATGAGCAGAATACGGAGCTACGGATTACTTATTAAAATTCCAAAATTCCGATTTTTTTTTTTTACTTTAAATTTTTTTTTCTTCTGTTTTAAGATGTTTTTGACTAGTTGTGCTTAAAAGACGTTTTTCGAACCGGAAGCGCGCGTTTGTTTCTAGTTCGTTCAGCATTTGTCCTATCACTCTGCTATACTTGCTATACTATCTTCTTCTTCGCTAGATCAATGACCTACCTTTTTTCTTGAAAACTCTTCCTGGACAAGACTCCTTGTTTGTGTATGAGGTCTGTTGGATCAGCTTGGGAGTGTTGGACGCTTTCTGCCGGGTGGTCACTAGGGCTTCCTATGATGTTATTATTTAGCAATATAGGCATTTTATATGTATATGTTTTGTTGATAATTTATAATGATGTTTGTATTCTATTTTATTTTTGTAACCGGGGGTTCGAGTAGTTGGGGTAAAGGCCTCATCCGTCCCCTGCGTGGGATGTCTTTATTGTAAAGTGACTGGCCGGTGGAGGGCGTTCAATTTTCCCACTAGGGTTGTTTCAGCAGATCTTTTATGCGGATCGGGGGTTGTCCGGTCCTGATTTGGCTCGGAAGAGTCCGCTGGACCTAAAGCAACAATCAATCAATCAATAAAAACTCTCCATTTTAGCTATGGAACAGCAAGTTATAGGTCTACACACTTTACAATGAAGTGGTTTGTCCAATCCATTTTAGCTACATGAAATAATTTTTTTGAAGTGAAAACTAAATCTTTCTTCATCCTACTTCGTTTTTATACATGGTTGAACACATTTGTCTTGGTAAGCTTTCATTTTTCCCTCTGTCAGTGTAAATGATATAAAAATTTGGCAAAAGCGAGCGCTGAATCATTCATAATTATATCCTTTATCGGGTTGGTGTTACATTATAAACGTTTGTTTCGCGTGTTTGTGCTAAGCTAAGGGGGTATTATCATTTGTTCGTGCGTTTGTGCGATTTCAGTCTGTTGACGGGAATATTTAGAGAAAGTGTTCTTCACCAACAGGTTTGAATAATGCAAATGTTGGAAGGGCGGTTTAGAAATGGGTGGTGATGGGAGCGGATGAGGGGAGAGAGGAGGAGGAGGAGGAGACCAATAGGGTTGGGGCGGGGTGGGTGAGATGCAGGTGGAAATGGCACAAAGCTTGTTTATGATAAGTTCCTCCATCATCATAACTGCTTCTTCACCATTAGCGGTACCGTTGTAATCGTTGTCACCCTCATCATCATCATCATCATCATCATCATCATCATCATCATCATCATCATCATCATCATCATCATCATCATCATCACCATCATCTTCATCGTCATGGTCTTCTTCTTCAAACAAGAGGCTAAGGGTGTGGTTGCGTGAACAGTAACGCGGAGCACGCAAGGGCGGTAGTTTGCGGTCACTCTAACGTAGAAAGGCAGTCGAGGAGGACAACTCCAAACGACAACTCTTCAGACATCTTTTGGACTTCGAAAGTGGTTCCTTCCCTTTAGTACCAGTACTAGTCTGTGTAGAGACGTGAAACTGGTAATTTGCGTCAGATCAAATGAAAGGGTGGAAACATTTTAGTCCATAAATTTACATCCCTTCTGATGTTCTTTCGTCGTGGTTTGACTGGTGTTGTTACTGAAGCCGTTTTAGTATCCACTCATTGAATAGGACTATGTTGCCGACTGGAACCAAAATACACTGCAGTCGCTCAAATATTATTTAGAACCTCTCTCTTGTCCTGTCCCTCCTTTCCAATCTCCTCTTCACTAATACAACCTCCAGGCTGATAGCAACAGTCAAATGAGCAGTGATCTGAAGCAGCCCAGATTTGGGTATCCTTGGGTCTTTCCAGATCTCACGCTTTTGCTCCATTGTTCTCTCGGGTTGTGAGATAGCGCTGTATAAAATGGCACCCCAGCCCATACATTTGTGAATGGATATCCAAATACCGGGGTAACTGGCTCTGGATGGGGCAGAAGAAGGAAAGGCAGGGAGGGAGAGGGGACAGATAGGCACCACCCTCATTTAAGCTTGCTCTGAGAAAAGGGAAGTCTTATGTGAAAAACACAAACCACCTAACTCAAGAGATTTTGCTAATGCCTAGACTCCCCAAGTCCTGGATGAAAAAAACAATAAGAACTGAAAACAGTTCCATATTAAATGAAAATTTCGCTAAGAGCTCTTTACCGACGACCGAAAAGTTTGGGGGAAATGTTATGTACTGTCTACTGCACCACCTTGTACTATGGTTTCCAAGTCAGCCTTCACAGATCTGTGGCGAGTGCTGCCAGACTGGGTCCCCGAAGCTAGCAAACTGAAATGAACATTGAAGTTTAACGTCTACACCCGCCATTGACGATATGGCAGACGGGCAGCAAACTGCCCCACAGACACTGTTCAAAGTCCTCTGAAGTCCTCCCCTACCAACAGACGCTTCGGGACAAACAATTACTTTCTCCATTAAAGGGCAATAACTCTCAAGAGACGGATATCCTCTTATATATATATATTTAATCCAATCCGTAGTCCACTTGTATGGCGCACAACTCCATGTCGTAGAGACATGCTGGAGGCGCAAGGAAAAATGTGCTGTCTTGAAAAGAGGTAGGTCTTGAGCTTCCGGCGAAAAGAGTGGACAACTGTTGCCCATTTAATATCCTCTGGTATTGTATTCCAGAGGGTAGGTGCGGCATTTTTGAATGACCTGGCCCCAGATCGCTTCTTTTCACTGCCCTCTCTTTTACCAGGCAATACAAGTCGTGGTGTTGACGATGAGCGGAGAGTGCCGTAAGAAGCATAAATGTTAAATCAATTCTTGAAGATATTCAGGAGCGGTTTTGTTTAAACACTGATAGGTAATAGAGAGGATTTTGTAGTCGATTTTCTTTGCAACAGGGAACCTGTGCAGGGAGCGTAAAACCGGAGTAATATGTTCTCTTTTGTTGGCTATATATATTCTTTTCAAATGGCTTGCACCCATTAAGGAGCAAGGAATAAAACAAGCCAAGGGATGCAAGTTGCTTTAAACATCCTAAAAAGGTAATTATTCTGCTCTCAAAGGTGGACAAAAAGTGCGACATAGTGGCTTTCAATTCCATGTGCTTCTGTGTGAGCTAAAAGCTCAAATGCAGTACAATTGTGCAGTCAAAGGACATAACTTAAACAAGGGTAAAGTGATTTAAACAAGGGTAAAGGGACATAACTGAAGCTAGGTTGGCCAATACTGAGCGACATGTGGACGGGAGATAATGCTGTCAAAGTTCCACCCTATTGTAGCGAGCAGTCTCTCTCTCTCTCTCTCTCTCTCTCTCTCTCTCTCTCTCTCTCTCTCTCTCTCTCTCTCTCTCTCTCTCTCTCTCTCTCTCTCTCTCTGTGTCATCCTCTAGGTGGTAGTCATGTTTGAGGAGGTGTTCCCCGAACGGAGATGAGTGCTTGTGGTACTCCTTTACACGTTTCTGTAGTTTTCTCTCTGACTCATCCACATAGTCCTCGTCACAGTCGCTGCACTTTAGCTTGTACACCACCCCAGATTTTTCCATTTTGTCGGACTTGTCTTTGGGAGCGACAAGTTTACTTCTGATTGTGTTGATGGACTTGGAGTGGACGATGACCCCCCGTTTCCTGATCTTTCTGCTGAGGGCTTCCGTGACGCCACTGACGTAGGGGGTGGTGACGTGTCCCTTGCTATGGTTCTGACGTTCCGTCGAAGGATGAGGTGTTGTTTTCTTCGACGCAGGGATGTCCCAGGCCCACTTCTGGTATCCCGACACGCTGAGGACTTTCTTGATGTGATCAAGTTCGCGTTCTTTCGCTTCGTCGGTAGAGCAGATGGCGTTGGCTCGGTGGGTGAGAGTGCGGATGACCCCCCCAGTTTGTGTTCGAGAGGTTGGTGGCTGTCGAACTGGAGGTACTGGTCGGTGTGCGTCGGCTTGCGGTAGACAGAGAATGCAAACCCTGCGTCAGTCCTGGTGATGCGTGTGTCTAGCATGGCGATGCTGCCGTTGTCTTCCATAGTACGGAGTCCTCCATAGTATGGAGTATTCGAGATTTGTAAAGCTAGTCCGAGATTTGGGCATTTTAGTTAATTTTCTCTGGTTCCCAATGCTTTGTTAAAACCATTCTTTAGTTGTAGAACTCTTTGGTTTGGTTTGGGTTTTGGGTTTGGTAAGGTCCTAACTATTTCTCTTTCCCAAAGAACTAATCTAAGTAGTGTGGATTACTGGAGGGGATTAAAACCTTTGAGTGAGCTTTGCTGTTGTTTTTGGTATAGGCATATTTCCCATGTTGGCCACTACTTCGTTGAAACCATTTGTTTGTGAAAATACTCTTTGATCTCTGGTACTCGAAGAACTAATAAACTTCAGTTATCAGTCAGGCGTTCCTCCTAAAATATTCTTGATAAACTTGAAAGTCAATGTGTTTTTATCGATTAGGTTATGTTTCACCTATATTATTTATGCATTTCTATAAGCATTGATTCTCTCTCTCTCTCTCTCTCTCTCTCTCTCTCTCTCTCTCTCTCTCTCTCTCTCTCTCTCTCTATATATATATATATATATATATATATATATATATATATATGGTTGGTTGGTTGGATGTTTTATTAACGTCTTCTTCATCGAGATGATAAGACGTACGCACGCATTCACACACATTTACACCAGATACATACATACATCCATGAGCAACTGGAGAATCAATCAAAGCTTTTGCTAATGTAATGCTAATCTATATATCTTCTCTGCGTTTCTCATAAAATGTACCTCTCTTGTCTTGGATCAGATCCTGAAGGTCAGATTGAAATTTCTTGAAGATTTTAACTTCAACTACATTACAATGAAGCAACGACATGAATTGTGTGCAGAGTCAGCAACTGTTTGCCATTATTGATTATTCCCATTTTGTCATAGCTCGCTCATTAGATCCTTGCAGCAATCGGGGTATCACCTAGAAAGAATGATTTGAGCTAGAGACAAGAGATGTGTAGGTGGAGTTACTTTCGGCAGTTATATTTTAATGAAACCAGTCAAGAGGGCCGACGCCAGGCTCAAGTAAACACCTGTACATTTGGGTCGTTTCGGGTCATCTTCCAAAGCGTTTTGACAGTGCGCTTAATGCTACAAGTTGTCGATTTGGGCAGATTTCGGTCATCAGCTTCGTCAGCTTTTTGAGCTGGAAAGTGCTATGTAGATTTCATTGTAGTGTTTGACCCCCGAACAGGCTTCTAAATTAGGGAGCTATTTGGGCGCGTTACGTTTTTTTTCTTATTTCTGTTCTCTCTCTCCTCTCTCGCCAAGTCTTGTGGACGTTCCAGGTGAATTCCCCCGAGCAACACTCGGACGTTGAAGACGTACAACGCCTTAACGTGAAGATATACGGTACTTTAATTTGTCTACGTCCAGATAGCCAGACAGGGTGACAGCAGTTTTCTTCCTGTTGTTGCTCAGTGGAGCCTTGAACATAGTATAGAGTAAGGGTGACTACAAGGTAGGATGGTGGTACATGTCTACATCCAGATACACAACAGCCAGCGTGTTAACAGTTTTTAGAGCTCAGTTTAACATAGTAAGCTTAGTGTAGAGTAGGAGTGACATGAAAGAAGGATGGGGGCGAATGTTGGCAGGAAACAAATGTGCTTCGACTCGGCCGTCTGCTGCGTTTCTCCCCTGTTAACGCCAGTTAGTTTTAATAGTTGACGACTTTTTTTTCTTTTTCGCTCACCCTCAACTTCATCTGTCTGTTTTTGTTTGTCTGTGTCTGTCATGTCTGGCTGACTCTTTCTTACCCCGTACTCGTCCCAGACACACATTACCACAACTGCTGTCGGATATTTTTGTTACACGCCTAATGTGAATTCAGCCCCCGATGTTTGAATCTGCATGACTCGTGTTCCTATCCACGCAGACCGTTCACTCAGTAACAAGGCAGGAGTCTCTTGTTATAAAATGTTCCAACTTTATTCAGCAACAGACGCAAACAACATCAACGACTGCATAAAACTTCTCTCTTTTTTTTTTTAAAGAACTACTCGCGGATAAAAGCTATATTTATTGTCTCTGCATATTGTAAAAAGTTGTGGAACATCCCAGAATGACGTAATCAATATCCAATCAGAACCCAGATGGTCACAGGAAATACACACTGTGCTACATTATAGAATGTTCTACCTATCCTATCCAATCCTATCCTATCCTATCCCGTAATCCGAAAGTCGTTGGGGCACCACAAATGATCGTTTAACCAGCGTACTCCATCTTTTTCTGTCCTCAGCAATCCTCATGGTTTCGCGCAAAGGTCAAGCCAGTCCATTCTCCAGTGTTGTCCTCCCACCTCTTTTTCTGTCTCCCTCTCCTTCTGCCTCCTTGCACCGTGTTCTACACACTTCGAATATTTGACTAGCTGTTGCGCGATAGATCGCGAATCTTTCGTCGGTGGTCAACAAGACATTCCAGAAAGATCTTAACACTGCCACAGTCACATCGACAAAACAAACACCGGGCCGCGCTTCTCTACCAACAGCATAGAACCAAATAAATAAGACTTAATTTATGCTTGTCAAAACACAATGTTCATAATTACCGTGCGCGTCTCCATTGTAACGCTTTGATTGTTCTCTTAACGCCTTGCAGGATCCGATCGCATCTAATTATTATCGTCTCCAAGATGCTATCATTAGCCCTCATTCCTTTTCTTTAAGCAAGACTACTACTTATTTCCTGTGATTTTACACAAAAATGTTTTTTTTTTTTTTCGTGTCTCCCTTGAATTATGAAAAATGTGCATTAGCGGCCATGTCGGTCGTTGGCCTGTTCACAGTGTTACATATACAAAGTCGCGTAACTTGGTTGGAAATCTTGTTTGTCTTTGAAAGTTAAACAGACTTTGCTTGTCCGGCGTCTTGTTGAAACATATCTTGCACTCAGGGTTAGAACTGGGAGGAGCGGGGGGGGGGGGGGGAGATGGCGGAAGAGACCCGTAGGTGGTTGAGGAGAGTGGCTATACAGGAAGGGTGGGGGGTTGAGCGAGTGCTTGAGGGTTGGACGAGGAGGGGTGAGGTGAGAAACCGAACATTTGTTTGCTCACAGAACAACTTGTGAAGGCCATAACTTTTCAAAAGAAGAATGTGTATGACCTTAGGGACTTTCCTTTACCGTCCCCCAGATCGTACCCTCTTCTTCTTCTTCTTCTTCTTCTTCTTCTTCTTCTTCTTCTTCTTCTTCTTCTTCAGTCTCTTAGTTTTATATATATATATATATATATATATATATATATATATATATATATATATATATATATATATATATATATATATATATATCTTCTTTTTTTTATTATTTTTGTTTTATGTTTTATCCAGCCGAGACATTTACATCATGTTTATTATAGTAACACGTGGATGTAAGATCGTGTCGCCCTGTGGCTGGTTATTTATGTTTTGGTGCTGACCCCTCTGTCGTCTGTTTAATATAAAATATTACCCCTTCGGATGAGAGTATAAACGGAGGTCTGGTCCGTGCATACGCGTATTCCTTCGCATGGACTTTAAAGATCCTGACGCTCAGGTCATTGTGATGGTGGGTCTATTGTTGCTGGGATCTGCACAATGGATTGCTATTACCCACTCGTCGTTCGTCTGCGGGGATCGACTAGTAAATCACCCTATGACTAATCTTAATACATTTACAAGTTTGGCCCGGTCTGCGTTAGGATAGGGTTACAGAGATAGGGAAAAAAGTGTAAAGATTCACTGACACACTAGCTCTCACACGGCTATGAAACATAGGTAGTCCAGCCACTTGTTAACAATAAATATCACACATTTATTTCCTCCACTCTATATAAAATCTTCTAATCACTATACTAACTTAAATGTCCAAAGTTCACTTCGAGTAGTTCGCTCCTTGATAGGTCTATGCGGCTACTGTCTCATCATTGGGCTAATAGTGCTTTCTGTCCTATTGTTCAGTTTTATGGAATAGTGGACTATCGCACAATCCTTCTAGAGCAGTTTTGGTGCACGGTTTCTAGTGACTTAACTGTCTCGTCGTTGGGCAGTGTTGTGGTCTCGTCTTCTGGGTAGTAGACCAGTGAGCCAGTGGAGCACACTGCTCTCGCTGCTCAAGGTTGCAGGCCCGTGTCAGGGTTGCCTCTCTGTGGAGTTTGTTACCAGCCATGGACCAAGATGCCTGCTCGTCTTCTTGACAATGTCAGGCTCTGGCTATACTGCGATGAATGATTTTCATCCGTCACCTGCTTGGTCTTCAGTTAGAGAGATCTATCAACGTGCGTCTGGCTACGATGATGTTCGGACAAAGACTAACTATCGTCACGCTGTGGTCAGCCCAAGCGCGCGAGACCTCAAGACTAGTAGCGCCACTGCGGGGGTGGCGGGTGATTGGTCAGCTGGGTGACGTTACGGCTTATCTTATGAAGCTGTAGCCTAAGTATGCTTAACACAACCTTCTTCTGTCGTCTTCTAGTCAGCGACTTACTGTACACAGGTCAAAGCAGACTGACCGTGTAGGCATGAAGCTTTAGTGCTGGGTTGAACTTGCCTATCGCGACAGTCATAAATAGGTGAGTGCCAGCAAAACTAATATACCTTGCAGACCCTTGTTTCCCTCCTCCTCCTCTTTCTTCTTCTCCTCCTCCTCCTCCTCATCATCATCATCATCATCATCATCATCATCATCATCATCAGAAAACAAACTGACAGAAAAGTAGAAAACACACACAAAAAGTCAGGAAAGCAAAAAGCCAAACAGGGCTAAAAAAAAAAAAAAAAAAAAAAAAAAGAAGAAGAAAAACAAGGCCGACCATTTGAAAGAGAAAGCGACCGCCCCTTAGCTGTCTACGTTTATTTTAACGAAAAATAGTTGTGCGTTCTTTAACCCTGTATATAATTCTACCGGATGTTTGTGGCTATTTTTCCCCACGGCGCATGTTCCACGATTCTCGTTAACTGTTTCCGGAGCACGTGAGGCAATGGATTAATTTCAACACGAAGAAGGAGAAAGAAGTTGTTGTTGTTTTTTTTAAAGGAGGGGGAGGAGAATAAGAAGAAGAAGGAATGGAATTCCAAAAGGAGAACGTCAACGAAAAAGACGAGGATACAGTTAAAAAGAAAGATGGGGAGATTAAAATAAAAGCGGCGAAGAATAACCCAATGCAGTATTAAAGAACTTTGTTGTCCTATGATGCTAGAAATCTGCCTCTGGCTTGTCGTCTACAGCAAACAGGTTACAATATAAATGTAAATGATGAATGATTTAGCAGAAGAAGAAGAAGAAGAAGAAGAAGAAGAAGAAGAAGAAGAAGAAGAAGAAGAAGAAGAAGACAACAACAACAACAACAACAACAACAACAACAACAACAACAACAACAACAACAACATTCCACTCTACACAAGAGAGGGAAATTATCTTCTGACACGGTAACAACTTTCCCACGCTTGTTGAAAGTGTAATGTTCTAAGTAGTACCTTGACAACCGTTTTCTTTCCAACATTAGTTCATGCTTATCAGCATGACGACGTGCCTTTAAAATTACATATGTCTAATAGGAACACATCTGTAGTCTGTGAAAAGACCGCCAAAAAAAAAGAAGCACAAATTAGTATTAGGAAATAACATTTAGTACTAGAAGATATTTAAAGCGTTTTTAGTTCTTCTCGCTAAGGCTATTTCCATTTACAGACTTTCAATACAATGTTGACGATGATATAGGTTTGACAAAGTCATTGGCGTTACATAGGTATTTTAAGGTAATATGTAACAACATAGTATAATCATAATTTTGTCGTTGTTGTTGGTATGAGGAGAATACGCAAGACTTTGGAACACTTTGAATGCCTTGACGACTTTCCTTGCCATTTTGCAACGTAAGGGTTTGTTAGTTTAACATATATATCTTGCTATCTTTGAGAGAATTCTTCAGATGTCTTGGCCGCAATATTCCCTACAGTACCCGAGACTGTTAAACTGGTTTGAATGGTTTTTGCTATACTACTTTGCCGTTGTACAATGAAAGGGTGTCAGCTTTACTCTGTAATACATTGCAGACAGCGTGGTTTTAGTGTGCAAGTCGTACAATGGGTGTGATGTTTCTGTTCTGGCACAGCGGTAAAATCATTCCGATACGGGTGATGACTAACAAAGACTACTTACTCTTGTAATATAGACTGTCACTCTGGTTGTCTGGTTTGCTTATTTCGTTGTTGTTTTTTTTTAGCTTTGATTTATCGTGTGTGTGGGTGTGTTGTGGTGTGGTGTGTGTGTGAGGGCATGTATTCGTGGAGTTATGGGGTGCTAAACTTGCCTTTTTATGCACAAAATGGGGTTTAGCTCGCCCCCCACATTTTTTCAGCGCCCCACTTTTTCTAAATATATCGGAGTGCTTTTTTTTATAGTTGTAACGAAAGGGGTATTTCAAGAATTGCGTGTATGCATGCGTGAAATCTGCGTGTTCTCCCGTCTTTTCTAACTCGTAACAATAAACTACCTTGTCACACCCTCTATTAAACCATAAACATAAATCAACAAAAGTAGCACAAGTACACAATCAACAAGCATCAAAAGGGGATTAATGCAATTGTTTCTACTCACGTCATCCTGTCCTATCTTATCCCGTAACTCGGAGGTCGTAGGGGCACCACAGACGATCGTTTAACCAGCGTACTCCATCTTTCCCTGTCATCATCAACCCTGATTGTTTCGCTCAGTGTCAAACCAGTCCATTCTCGAATGTTGTCCTCCCATCTCTTTTTCGGTATCCCTCTTCTTCTACCTCCTTGCACTGTGCCTTGCAGGATGGTCTTTGCAAGACCTGATGATCTGGTGAAGTGGCCATACCACCGAAGTTTCCGTTTTTTCACCACTGTGAGCAGGTCATCGTGTTGTCCAATGGCTTGTGTGATGGTCTGTCGGACTTCGTCGTTGGTGATGGGCTGGGTATAGGAAATGACTCAAGTCATGTCGCAGATTAAATCCGATGAAAGAATAAATAAACGGGGTGGGCCCCAAAAAATGTTACAATTTTTTTATTGGTTTTACGTTTTTACAATGAGAACGTTTTCGAAAATTTTCTTCACAGAAAGGTCACGGAAGCACCAAATTATTATTTGATACCAAAGATTTCCCACTTTTTCGCTCGTTCTGTACACAGTTTAATAATTGATGATATGCTCAATCCACGCTCCTCTTCTCTGGATTACAGTTGCAACTCGCACGTATTTGTGATGACAACACTCATCTTTCAATTGATCAAGTGAGATTCTTCTCAATTTCCTCGGATGTTGGTCTTCAGGGCCCCAATGGTATGTGGGTTTTGTTTTCTTCACTCTCTCCTTCATGTTCACCCATAGGAAGTAGTCTGCGGGACAAATGATCTGGGGATCTGGGCACCATCGCAAGTCTGTGCGCCACTGTGAATCATCGTGTTGTCCAAGAATTTGTGTGATGGTCTGTCGTTGTGATTAGTGTTCTATGATTCGAGTGATGATAACGTGTGGATAATTTCGACATTTTTGTGAATACATTTTTCGAAAACGTTCTCTTTTAAAACAAAATATTTTTCGATCAAAACGTGGTAAAATGTTACCCTGTTTCACCACTCACAACATCACACCACGTTCCTCTCCATCTGCACAGAGAGGAACGCGATTCTCAAATACAATCTCTCTGGATTCTTGCTTTACTTCCTCAATACAAGCAAATCCTCCTCTTCTCAGGACAAACACGCACATGACGCCACAATCTCAATTGATCAAGTCTCCTGGTGACCCGACTCTGCTTCTTCTCCTTCCTCCTCTCTTCTCCTCCTCCTCTTCCCCCTCCTCCTTCCCTCCCCCTCCTTCATCCTCTCCCCCTTCGAAAACGTTCTCTTTTAAACTCATTCTCCCGCTCACTCACCTCCTTCTTCTCCCCTTATGTTTGAGTCTCTCTCTGCCTCACGTCTCCAATCTCTCTCTTCTCTCTTCTTCTTCTCTTCTCTTCTTCTTCTTCTTCTTCTCTTCTCTCTTCCTCTCTTCTTCTTCTCTTCTTCCTTCTCCTTCTCTTCTCTTCTTCTCTTCTTCTTCTTCTTCTCTTCTTCTTCTTCTTCTCTCTTCTTCTCCTCTCTCTTCTGCTTCTTCTTCTTCTTCTCTTCTCTCTTATTCGTCTTCTTCTGCTGCTTCTTCTCGTTTCTTCCTCTTCACCTATTCTCGAGGCCCCGCAGCAAGAAACTTTTGCAGACAAAGGAGTTAACCACAACTAAGTTTCTAGATACATAAACTTTCTTTGGACCACTACATATACCTCTATCTGTGACGGGACGGGTGCACCAATTCCAATTTTATCCATATCGAATACAGTTCACAACATAAACACAAATTCTACAACTAATTATAACAACTGATTATTACGTCAATGACACCAATTAATTTCATTCATACAAATAAACTTAATGCTTTAACACTGCAATTGAAGTTTCAACTTCAAATCAAATAATTTCCGAATTCAATTCGTTATTCAAATATTACAGTGAACCACCATGTTCGTCTCTTCCCCACTCCATCGTTCACACTAATATCAACATTTTTTTTTAACATAAGATATACAATATAATCATTTAATAATACTATTCTTATATTTATAATGCAACATTTCAAATAATAAACAATATATACCTGCAGACACAGCTGCAAGAAGTCCAGGACAACCAATCCTTAGTATAGTCAAAAAATAATGCATAGATTTGATTTTTATATGTACATTAGTTAACTATCATGTGACCAGCTCAACCAATCAGAATTTAGCTCATAAAAAATTACCAATATCTTCTCACAAGAAACAAACAAACAATAATATTAAGTCAACGGACCCAAATAACTATAAAACCGGTCCGTGACATTAGCACATGGGAGTGCTTTTGTAGTGCATGGGACTGTTTTAAGTACATGGGAGTGCTCTCTTCAGAATAAGTTGTTTTATAGAAAATTTTGAAGTAAAAGGGTTAGAAGACGAAATAGGTAACCTTTTGACGAAAAAAGACATTTAAAAAAATCGAATTCTTACATTTTTAGATAAATTTTGCGCTCTTTTAGTTAAAAACAAAGGCTTTTTGATGGCTACATTTTGTCATGAATACAGACGTGTGTGTGTGTGTGTGTGGGTGGGTGCGTGTGTGTGTGTGGGTGTGTGTGTGATATATATTTTTAAAAAATATGAGTATTTACTTTCAGTTTTCAGCGAAGGATACATTGTCATCTGTATATGATTTTACTCAATATTTATAACAAAGACTCGGACTAAGAAGAAGAAGGAGACCATTCTGCGTTAAATAATGATTGTTCAGCTAGAAAATGGTGCAGGAGGGTGGGGAAGTGGGTGGTGGTAACTAATATACATACTGGCTTTAAAATAGTTTATTTGAGAAAACCTCTGAAATCCTTCAATGAAAGTTTTCCCTTTCATTTTGCTCAGGCTATGATAGATGCTTGGAAAGAGAACCAAGTTAAGCCAAATGATAAAAGGTCGGTGTGTAAGCAGAGACATGACGATCAGGGTTATCAATGGAAATCTTGGGGAAGAAAACAAATGCTAGTGCAAACTCCATGCACGACTTGAACTGCTTACACGAAGCGCCATCGGGAAACGACATGTATTTTCAGCTGATCTCCCTTTATTTTATTGTATTTTATTTTGTAAATACTCGTATCGTCCGAGCTTTGCTAAAGGCGTTTCAAATGTTCATCGAACGTCATCAGAAATAATTACATTTAAGTTTTGACACGTTAATAAAACTTCGTGATCTATCAAATAAGAAAAAAGAGTTAGAATTTAAAAGAAAAAAGAAAGAAAATAAAGAAACATTCGATTTGTTGCTTGTCGCGCAGAAAAGGGAAAGTATCCAAATGTTTACTTTCATAAAATAAACTTAAAATGATAAATTAATAAATTAATAAAGTAAAATAAATTTATATTAAATTTTAAAAAAGTAATAAATCATAAGATAAAATATAATAATATACAGAAGCGAACACTCAAGTAATATAATCATGACAGATTTCTAGTTCCTTTGCCGCAAAATCGGTCATACGCCTCTAGTGACACTAAAGCCGGTTGATGTTCCATGATGAAAGACAAGAACCTGTTAGTGACGGATTCGGCGTTTGTTGGCTTACGGAGACGTTTCCTGTTGGCTCAAAGAGTTGTCCGGGGACACTTCCTATCAAGACATAGCATGCAGGGTAAAGTTTGCAAACGTGATGATCAAATTGGCGTCCTGTGGTATGGATGGAGATATTTAACTAGCGTCCTGTGGTATGGATGGAGAGACTTAACCGGCGTCGTGTGTGTATGGATGGAGAGATTTAATGTAACTCTTCTAATATAGCGCTTTTTCCAGCTCCAAAGTTGCTCAAGGCGCTGGCGGATCCTATCCTATCCTATCCCGTAACTCGGAGACTTGGAGAGATCGCCCCCCCCCCCCCCCCCCCCACCCCCCCCCCCCCCCCCCCCCCCCCCCCCCCCCCCCCCCCCCCCCCCCCCCCCCCCCCCCTAGGGGCAACCCTGATTGTTTCGCTCAGTGTCAAACCAGTCCATTCTCGAATCGTCCCCACCTCTTTTTCGGTCTCCCTCTTCTTCTACCTCCTTGCACTGTGCCTTGCAGGATGGTCTCTGCAAGACCTGATGATCTGGTGACGTGGCCATACCATCGGAGTTTCCGTTTTTTCAACACTGTGAGCAGGTCATCGTGTTGTCCAATGGCTTGTGTGATGGTTTGTCGGACTTCGTCGTTGGTGATGTGCTGCGTATAGGAAATGCCCAGAAGTCTTTTGTGGCACCTCATCTCCATGCTTTGTATTCTTCGTTGGAGATCTGCTGGCCGATACAGGATCTAATACAAGCCGCCGAATGCGTCCACTTAAAACCTTTGAGCGCATAGTGTTACGCCCAGACGACTGAGCACAGTCCTAGACGACCGGAGACAGGGAAAAGAGACCTAGAGGGTGTATTTGTGTGGGCGGCATTTACCCGTCTAGAACATGAGCGTCAGGCTCTTTAAAGTCTGAATGCGATGGAATGCGTGCGTGCATAGACTGGACCTCTGTTTCTACTCTGAACCACTGCATGTACAGGTTGCAATGTTACCGCTTGACGTTGGAACTTTCCAGTACACAGCATACACCACTAAACCAACGGCACTCCGCTAGAAAAAAGAAAATAAAAGAAATGCAATTTCGGCAATACTGATCATGCTGTCTTCACGTTCTACGTTTTCTACATAAATTATTACAATCGTGAATAATCTTGCACACAATTAAAACCGGCACACGTTTCTATCCCCAACGATTGGAACAGAGACTGGGGAGGCTAATGCACGCTAATTAACTAAAACATTCATGTCATGTTATTGTGGTCAGACTGATATTGAAGACATCTCACACTGCTACCTTCTTACGCAAAATCTTCTACCCACTTCCGCCGTCTGCCTCCTTTCCTTTCTCTCTCCATCCTCTCTTCCCATCCCTCCAGTTTTGGCTATATTCATTCACTCCTGCTATTACTCTCCTGTGCCTACAGCTCCTATATCTATATTTGTATCCAATGCTCCCTCATTGGGGGCTTCTTAATATTATTCCTGGTCCACCTTTACTCCCGCGGCACCCCATTGGTATTAGTTTCAACTGTGTATTTCATGTCAATCATTTCCTGTGACTTGAAAGTCGTTGGGTAACCGTAACCACAGATGATTGTTTAACAAGCATACTCCATCTTTCTCTGTCCTCAGCAATCCTCATGGCTTTGCTCAGTGTCAAGCCAGTCCATTCTCGAATGTTGTCATCCCACCTCTTTTTCTGTCTCCCTCTTCTTCTGACTCGTTGTACCGTGCTTTGCAAGGCCTGATGCTCTGGTGACGTGGCCATACCATCGGAGTTTCCGTTTTTTCACTATTGTGAGCATGTCATCGTGTTGTCCAATGGCTTGTGTGATGGCTTGTCGGACTTCGATGTTGGTGATGTGCTGGGTATAGGAAATGCCCAGAAGTCTTCTATAGCACCTCATCTCCATGCTTTGTATTCTTCGTTGTAGATCTGCTGTGAGGGCCCATGTTTCGCTAGCGTATAGGAAGATGGAGATGACAAGGGTGCCAGCAGCCTTATCTTGGAATGTAGACTAATGGTCCTGTCTTTTCAAATGGTCTTCAACCTTGTCAAGGCAGGTGTTGTCTGTGCGATCCTGAGAGGACTTCCTGTCGGGACCCATTGTCTGATACAATGGCTCCTAAATATTTGAAGCTATGCATTGTTTTGAGGGATTGCCCTTGGACTTTGATGTCCATTTTGATGCCATTGGTGATGTTGTCATCATTTTGGTCTTCTCTGCACTTATTTCCATTCTATAGGCTCTGGAGGTAGTGTCAAGCCTCTGTATCAGCTGTCCAAGCTCTTATTCCTCTCTAGCCAATCCATCAATGTCATCCGCAAAACGGATGTAGGAGATTGCTTTACTCCCTATGCTGAATGTGCCTTCGTGATCTGCAAGGGCATCTGAAATGATGCGCTCTAGGAAAATGTTAAAGAGTATTGTTGTTATGAACCAGTTCTCGATGGCACTATTGTAGTGAACTGCACTGGTAGCCTTGTCATACAGGCTTTTGATGACTTCAATAATGTTAGGGCTGATGTTGTACACTCTCATGGTTGCCCACAGAGCTGCATGCCAGACTCGGTCAAGCGCTTTTTTGAAGTCTACAAACGCATGATATAGATGTTGTTGGTGTTAAAGGTATTTCTCGCAGATTATTCTGAGGTTAAAAATTTGTTCAGTGGTACTTCGCCTTGCCCTGAATCCTCCTTATTCTTCAGCTATGATTTGTTCAGCTTGGGGTTTCAACCTTTTGAGTATTATTTTCCAAAGGACTTTGCTGGGATGGCTGATAAGACTGATGGTGCGTTAATCTTCACACTTCTGTAGGTTACCATTTTTGGGGAGAGTGATGACAAGCGACTGGGTTCGTGGTGTAGGCCACTCCCCACTCTGCCAGATCTTGTTACAGATAATGGTGAGGGTTAATCAGCAGATCTTTTATACTGATCAGGAGTGAGTCATCTTTCAACGAATTTGTGGTCCTGATTTTGTGGTCCTTATTCGAAGCAATGATAACTAACTTCACCTCCTCCTCATCATTATCTACTCGTTCTTTCTTCTTCCTCTCCCCTTTCGTCTGTTTTTTTTTTACTTCCTCTCTAAACAAAGGGAGAATAAATATGTTTGGTTCAGTCGCCATCAATGGAGTGAGAGAGAGAGAGACGGAGTTTCTTCCCCTGCCTCTTCCCGCCTCCTCCATTTTCCACAGCAAATGTGTTTCTACATCGATCCCATTTCTTCTCTCCATTCATCCTCATTTCAATTAGGCTTAAGCACGCACGCACACACACACATTCATTCATTCAGAAAGGGACAGAGAGAGAGAGAGTGAGAGGGGGGAGAACAGGAGAGAGAGAGAGAGAGAGAGAGAGAGAGAGAGAGAGAGAGAGAGAGAGAGAGAGAGAGAGAGAAACACACCGAGAAGAGGGAAGAGACACACACAGAAAAAAAGTGGAGAGCGAGAGACACACACACAAAGAAAAAAGGAGAGAGAGAGAGAGAGAGAGAGAGAGAGAGAGAGAGAGAGAGAGAGAGAGAAATGTAGAGAGACACGCAGAGAGAAAAGGGGCGAGAGAGACACACAGAGAAAAGGGAAGAGAGAGAGAGAGAGAGAGAGAGAGAGAGAGAGTGTGTGTGTGTTTTCTGTCGACCTCTGGAACCATCCATTGTACTTTTCCCTTTGATTCCCTTCGAGACAACTCTATCTTTCGTTTTCCAGGTCCAATCCAGACAAATTTTGGACTAAGGAGACCGCGCACCAATTGTCTATCCAGAGGACGTAGAGTGACGAGAAACCTCTACTTTTTTTTTCCAAGCCTGCATCCTGTTTAAAAGTAGCTTCTTTTTTGGTTGTCAAAAATATCCCCATGGTGTCGGCCAATAAAACCATTTGTTACTTTGGCCTATCAAAGCTCAGTTTACTTCAAGATGGCTTTTGTCGAGCAACCAGTGACAGGTTAATTTAGATGACACACACAAATGTTACTTTCTTAAAAGTAAATAAATAAATAAATAACAAGACACCGGCACGTTTGAAATTGCTGTTGGCTGTGTTGGATGAGTATCATTTTAGAAACTGGCTGAAGCTGATTCATATTGGTTGAAGAGCATTCTTTTCTTTCCACATTTACGCTTAAAACAAGTTGCACTGTTCGTATTGCTCACATACGTGGTACATTACACCAAACTCTCGCTATACTGATTTAATGCTTTCATTACAGTATTTCCATAGACCATATGACATTTGGTATACATTTGACACAATTTTAGTTGTAATAGGAGTTACTGCTCCGGGGTTCGGAACACCGCTTCTTCTGTGGTGAAATCTCTGCTGACTGTCTGATAAATCCGACTTACTGCAGGGATCAGCTGAATCTAACTGCTACTGATGCTTTTGATTGGGTCATTTCCTGTAATGACTTGTCGTTTCTGCGGCTTACGGGCCTGTTTGAAACTAGGCTTTTTTAGCTCGCGCGAGGCTTGTCTTTGTTAAGACATGGCACTCCAAGCTTCTTTGCCAAAATCAAGTTCATGTGTTTTTTTCCTGCAGGTTTAAAGTCCCGTTTCAATCAGTGATGGGGACAGGGGTTCCTTTTTCTTGTCGTTCTTGATCTTGGGGGTTCCCTGTAGCGCAATTGGTGTGAGCGCTTGTTTGTGGGTTCTATCACAGCTGGGTAGGACTTTTTTTTTTAATTTGCTGTGATACTTATCAAGTCAACGAGTTGTTTTTTTAATACTCCGGGTTCCTTTTTTCCTTAATGATGATATTGGGTGCAGTGAATTCATATTTAAAAAATAAAAATACAACCTAGTTTATTTCAGTCTTCCATAAATTGCAATCCCCTTAGTTCGGCGCGCTTTGAGTTTGATTGAAGACGGAAGTGCGTATGTAGCAACCAGGTATAGTTTGTCATTGTTCTGGATCTTTTTCTTCATATTCTTATTGTTATTTTCCTATACTGTACCTCTACAATTTCATGTACGATACTTTAAAGCTCGTCGTGCAATGTTCCTCTTGTAATCGAACCTGTTACATTTCGCAGACGAAGTCATCGAATTTCCATTTGCGGTTACTAAAGCTCGGGGCTTATCAGAATCCCCATAGGAGTAGCTTCCTGGCTGTTTCGCACTGTTCTTCACAGCATCCACTTCAAATCGATATACTGCCGTGCATCGCCCGTGCACCTTCTGGCGCAAGCTAGACTACTTTACATAACATCAGAAAGGGCGAAGCTGGAGAGTGGAACGGGTAACTCGTCGGGATTAGGACCTAATGGTTGTTAGCGTGAACTGATCGAGATTTGAAAATAAATGAGAAATGTAATAAGGATAATGTTCCAAATGCATTAGACAAGATTGCATTTACAGGTGGGTTGTTTTTTTCATACACCATAGAACACACACACCATAGAACGCACACCCACACACCACAGGAAACACACACATGAACGCAGACACATCACAGGACATACACACATGAAAACACACCATAGGACACACACACACATGAATACACACACCACAAGATACACACACACTTACGCACACGAACACACACACCACAGGACACATACACACACAAACACACAATCCACATGACCAAACACACACACAAACGACCACACACACACCACATGACACACACACACACACACACACACCACAGGACACATACACATGAACACACAAGCCACATGACCAAACACACACATACACGACCACACACACCACAGGACACACACACACACACACACACACACCACAGGACACACACACACACACACCACAGGACACACAAACACACAAGCCACATGACCAAACACACACACACACGACCACACACACCACAGGACACACACACACACACCACATGACACACACGCACGCATACACAAACCCCACACCCCTAGGTTACCGTGCACCGGTTCCCAGGACAAAAGAGGGGACGGGGAGGATTCGGAAAG
This sequence comes from Oncomelania hupensis, assembly GCA_036898135.1. Taxonomy (NCBI): domain Eukaryota; kingdom Metazoa; phylum Mollusca; class Gastropoda; order Littorinimorpha; family Pomatiopsidae; genus Oncomelania; species Oncomelania hupensis. The sequence continues at coordinate 38,217,616 of CM072524.1, forward strand.
AATATGACCCACCAATCTACCCATCCTCATTCAAGATTTAAGATCCAAGACATTTTTTTTTACTGCCGCCATAAATTGATATGAAATGTAGAGTTACATTACAAGGAACCTACGCCTGATCCAGACCACTGATCTTCAAGCAGGACTGTGCAAGAGCTAAAGTCTAAAGTCCTTTCTTCACTATGTACACTAGCTGACTCGCTCACCGTCTGTCACTATGGGTGCCCCGGTAGCACAGTGGATAGAGTGCTGGTGTCCTAGGCCAAAGGTCGCGGGTTCCAATCCCGCAATGGACGAACTTACGTGATTTAGGTACGAGACTTTTCAAAACACCGAGGGTTTTCTCCGGGCACTCCGGTTTCCTCCCTCCCTTCAATAATGGTATTGGGAGCAGACAATCTAAATGTTAAAAAAAACAACAGTTGATTTCTCTTCTGCCTTCTGTAATAGCGATCGCCGCGCTTTGAATTCGATTTGAAGAACAAGCGCGTGATAGCATTTTGTGTTTGGTGGAGAGGCCAACGTAATAATCGACGAGCTTCGGCTACTCCTGCACCTGTACTGTGTAGCTCGTAGTCTGCACTGCAAGCCCTGCACCTGTACTGTGTAGCTCGTATAGTCTGAGCACTGCAAGCCTGCAGCGAGGCTTGATTCTTTGAAACTCGGTAAGGTAACACTTTATTGTCCCTTTTATTCTTGAAATTCTGGGCCGCCTCCCCTGGGGAAGGCGTAGTCGCAGCCTGTGGCGCGCCCAAACCCAACTTATCTAGTTGTGTTTTTGAAATTTACTCCCTGTTTACCAAATAGGCCCCGAAGCCTCGACTATACTACGCTGCATGCACATCAAGAAGTTTCTGTACCGCTGTTTCTAACCACTGTTGCTTGTCGTAAAACGCGACAAATGCAAATGGCGATGTCGTAATACGACTGCCAGAAATCAGTCCGTTGTCGCCACAGCGTGTTTATGCAAATGTGCGACTGGGAAGGTCTGGTGTCGTAATAATAACACTGCGCTGTTTAACCACCGAACTTTCCTTTATAACGGGTATCAGTACTGATGCCACAGTCAAAATTCTAACCTAGTGTGACGGGGTTTATTGTTGCTGGGCTCTGCACAATGGACTGCTATTACCTCTACGTCTTAGTCGATGGGGATAGCTAGTTATCTCCCTTTGACTTCACTTAAAACATTTATTTGTTTAGCTCGGTCTGTGTTTAGGCTGGGGTACATAGATAGAAAAATGGTAAAAGATCACTGTCACACTAGCTTTCACACGGCTATGAATCATATGTAGTCCAGCCACTTGATAACAGTAAAAATCACACATTTATTTCCTCTACTCTATACACGATATTCGAAGTACGAAACTAACTTAAAAGTTCAATTGTCAATGCGAATAGTTCGCTCGCTAATAGTCTAGGCAGCTACTTTTTCATCATCGGGCACTGAATACTTTCTGCCTTAATGGTCAGAAGTCTGGAAGAGTGGACTACTGTGATCTTGTTTATACAGAGTTTTAGTGCACTTAGCGAAGATGCACTTAACTTCGTTGTTGAAGCGCTGCGTTGAGGTCGCTTCCGGGACAATCTGTGTTGTCGTGGCTTGTGTTCGACGGGTGGGCTATCTGCACACAATGCCGTAGATGCCTCGGCAGCCAACTCTAAACGTCGATTAGGTTCTGTCCTTTGCTGAGTTGGGCTGTGGCTACTTGATTGAATTCGAATATTCAACAAGTGCTGCTGTCTAATCTTCTCAGGAGAGATTCTGTCAGAGAGTACTGTGTACTGCTCAGCGTTTCAATCTCGACTGACCCTCTACCTGGCTTTGCCTGAATCGGCCAGAACTGGTTCTAACCACTCTACCTATGTTCTCATTGGATGAGAATCCCTATCTAACTCACGCTGCGATGATGTCACTACACGGCTCGCGTCAAGTACCTTAATCGTCTGCTATGGACTACCAGTACCTAAGTATTACTACTGACTAAACAAGCAAAAGCTATAGGGCTTTGCGGTGTAAACTGAGCTCTTGTTACACCTAGTAGTAGGGATAACTGGAATGAGTGAGCTGTCGTCCTATGACGGCCTATTAGCGCCAAAACCGAGCTAGAGTTACCATTATCAAGAGATAATTTAAATTAACATGTGTTCTGTGTAATTTACTGAGATACTGGTAATCCGCAGTGTTAATTAATAATTATCAGTATTTGCCACGCCTTCCTAGCGCCAAATCCTAATAATTACAAGTATCATGAGATAATTACAAATATTTTATGAAAATTACAATTCCTATCCTATCCTATCAAACCACGTAACTCGGAGGTCGTAGGGGCACCGCAGATGAATCGTTTAACCAGCGTACTCCATCTTTCCCTGTCCTCAGCAACCCTGATTGTTTCGCTCAGTGTCAAACCAGTCCATTTTCGAATGTTGTCCTACCACCTCTTTTTCGGTCTCCCTCTTCTTCTACCTCCTTACACTGTGCTTTGCAGGATGGTCTATGCAAGACCTGATGATCTTGTGACGCGGCCATACCATTCACCACTGTGAGCAGGTTCGTTGTCCAGTGGCTTGTGTGATGGTCTGTCGGACTTCGTCGTTGGTGATGTGCTGGGTATAGGAAATGCCCAGAAGTCTTCTGTAGCACCTCATCTCCATGCTTTGTATTCTTCGTTGGAGATCTGCTGTGAGGGTCCATGTTTCGCAAGCATATAGGAAGATGGAGATGACAAGGGAGCGCCGCAGCCTTACCTTGAAATTTAGACTGATGTTCCTGTCTTTCCAAATTGGCTTCAACCTTGCCAGGGCAGCAGTTGTTTATGCGATCCTGGAGAGGACTTCCTGTGGGGACCCATTGTCTGATACAATGGGTCCTAAATATTTGAAGCTATGCACTGTGTTGAGGGATTGGCCTTGAACTTTGATGTCCGTGTTGATGCCATTGGTGTTGTTGGTCATCATTTTGGTCTTCTTTGCACTTATTTCCATTCCATAGGCTCTGGAGATGGTGTCAAGCCTCTGTACCAGCTGTTCAAGTTCTTGTTCCTATCCAGCCAATCCATCAATGTCATCCTCAAAACGGAGTTTGGAGATTGCTCTTCCCCCTATGCTGACTGTGCCTTCGTGATCTGCAAGGGCATCTGACATGATGCGCTCTAGGAAGATGTTGAAGAGTGTTGGGGAGAGTAGCCATCCCTGACGTACACCGATTGTTGTTCTGAACCAGTTTCCGGTGGCGCTGTTGTGGAGGACTGCACTGGTAGCCTTGTCATACAGGCTTTTGATGACTTCAATAATTTTAGGGCTGATGTTGTACACTCTAATGGTTGCCCACAGAGCTGCATGCCAGACTCGGCCAATCGCCTTTTTGAAGTCAACGAACTCATGATATAGATGTTGTTGGTGCTGTAGGTATTTCTCGCAGATTATTCTGAGGTTGGAAATCTGTTCAATGGTACTTCGCCCTGCCCTGAATCCTCTTTGCTCTTCAGCTATGATTTGTTCATCTTGGGGTTTCAACCTGTTGAGTATTATTTTCAGGAGGACCTTGCTGGGATGGCTGATGAGGCTGATGGTTCGGTAATTTTCACAGTCCTGAAGGTTACCTTTTTTGGGAAGAGTGATGACAAGCGACTGGGTCCATGGTGTAGGGCACTCCCCACTCTGCCAGATCTTGTTACAGATAATGGTGAGTGCGTCAATCATCGCTTCTCCTCCTGCTTGAAGCAATTCCGCGGATATGTTGTCCACTCCCGCTGACTTCCCCTTCTTCAGCGAAATTACAATTATTAAGAGAAAATTACAATTATCATTAAAAATTTACAAATATCGTCGTGTGATCTTGTTTAATATTAAGTGTTGGCTCTTTCAATCCATCTGGAAATGGGCCAAAACCGAAAATTCTAATTTTTTACTTGATAATTACAATGTTTACTTGTTAATTGCAAATATTTCGTTGATATTTGTAATTATCACATGCTATTTGTAATGATCAGGCTAGTAGGCAGTCATAATGTGAAATATACAGAACACGTGTTAATTACTATTATCACTGATATCACGTTTGGCGCTAGTAAGCCGCCTTAGTCAGAATTAAGCGTGATCACGTAAAAATTGTAATTATGAAGTGAAAATGTCTAATTATTATGTGATAATTACAATTTTCGGTTTTGGCGCATTTCCAGGCGGATTGCTAGAGCCAAAATTGAAAATTAAACATGACCACGCGAAGTTATATAATAAGTTTTTACACGGTTGTATGTGTGTGTGTGGGGGGTGGGGGGGGGGTGTTTGCGTAGGCGCTCTTTTTTTTTCTCTCTCTCTCTCCCTCACTCCCTTCCTCCATGCATGCATATCTGAAACGCCGACAAGGCAACGTTAAGAGTTCGTAAAACTAAAACTTTACTATTTAAAAAAAAAAGTCCAATGGACTTTGAATTTTTCTTCATAAAATATATCAAAGCGTGGTAAAAGAAAGAAGACCTCAATAATATTTGTAACATCTGCCCCATCAAAACATAGGACTCCTCTCTGTACGTCTCCGTACCTTCCAGGCTGTCTGTCTGTGTGTGCGTGAATTTGCACTGCGCAAATATCTGATCGACTATGTGCGCCTGAGAGGTCCTTTACCGGTGGTCGTTCAGTTACGTTTGAAACAACCCTGCTTATCCGCATGTCAATTTGCGCGTTCGGCAACTCCGGCAATTATATTCACGACTACGAGGGATGTAAATCTCTACAGTCGTCTGTACGTTAGGTAATCGATCAGTAGTACCCAGCACAGTCTCTGCACTTCCTGCACTGTTGTGTATGCTGTATTCCATCTATTTGTGTGCTCATAGTCAATAATAGCGTCGGTACAATCGTCGCGTCATCATGGTTGTCTTCGTCCCTGTTGTCATTATCATCAACCGCATCATCATTCTAGCAGATTAAGCACCTGCAACAATCTCGTCGACAATATCATCGTCGTCGTCGTCATCACCTCTTTATTTAACATCCGTCTTTTTACTCTCATTCTGCCCACCCCCACCCCTCCTCCTCCTCCTACTCCTCCTCCATCTCAACTATGGGGGTGCCGGGGTTTGTGAATAAATAGTAGCCCCACTTTGTGGAAATGTAATGCTTTAAATTCCCACTGTTTCTGTCATTCTCAGTTGTTTTTTCTCGCTCCTACTCTGTTCTATCAATCTACTGTTTTCTTCGCTAGACCAGTCACCTACCTTTTTTCTTAAAAACGCTCCCAAAACTCCTCATTTGTGTATGAGGTCTGTTGGGTCGTCTGAGTCTCCTCTCTGAAAATCCTTACGGGAAGAGAGGGGACTATAAACTGATAAACACTCTGTTGGGTCAGCTTGGGGCTATTGGACGCTTTCTGCCAAATGGTCACTAGGGCTTTCTAGTTTTTTTGGTTTTTTTTTACAATTTAGGCATTTTATATGTTTGTGCTTTGTTAATATTGTATAATGATGTTTACATTCTATTTTGTTTTTGTAAACGGGGACTCCATAAATTAGAGTACAGCCTCAGCGTCCCCTGAATGACATGCCTTTATTGTAAAGTGACCGGCTGGTGGAGTGCCTTCAGTGTTACCATCAGGGTTGTTTCAGAGACCTTTTATACGGATCAGGGACGAGTCCTCTTTCAACCAAGTTGTGGTCCTGATTCGGCTCTTTGCAGTCCGCTGGACCCTGTCAACAATGACTAACTAGCTAACTAACTAACTAACTGCCTTTTCTCTTTCCGCCATTCATCACACTTCTCCTGCTTCAATCTCTTCCTCTTTTAGTCCAACTTTCTGCTTCCTCTTCCTCTCCCCACCAACATCCTCATCATCATACTCACTATCACCACCGTGCATACAGCATATAGCCCATCATGGCTGCATCTCCGAGAACTATCATCAATAAAGCGTGCCTAGATCTCTTCCACATCAACCATTGGCGGTGCGTGTCTGCATCTTGCAAAACACTGGCATTATTTCTTAAAGTGTAGCTGTTGGGTGGTGATGACTCACGGGTAATTCCGGAGATTACCGGAAACTTTTCGCTTTTCCCCGCTCGACGTAAGTGACGTCACAAAAAGGACCAATCTCTCAGTTTGTGTTGAGCGCAAGCCTAATTCAGTAATTGTAACTTGTATTTTTCTTCATCCACATTTATTTAGTCATAATAAATGTCTTCAAATTTTATTACTATTATTTGTATGATGCTAATCATGTTTCATTTGCATGAAATAATAATAATAATAATAATAATAATAATAATAATAATAATAATAATAATAATAATAATAATAATAATAATAATAATAATAATAATAATGTTATTGTTTTGGTGATGTACATTTCAAGTTTCATATTTTTCTATAGATCTGTTAAATTGAACATGGTCAGTACAATAGGACACGATATGCCTAATGGATTTAACAAAGATAAGCAGAGGAAAAACTGTATTTCCACTAAATGCAGAATAATGTTTCGATATTATTATTATGCACTCGTACATTACAAACAGAAAACTAAGACTGAAATGTGAATACCAATTCTCTGCACTTAAAATTTGGTTTAGGTCCTACGTAAAAAGTATTTTTTTTTAAAGTTACCGTAATTTACTCAATAGTGCAACTATTAGTAAGCTTAGTACTGCCGTAGGCCTGATTGAAGTAATTGTGGAAACTGCTGGCGTTGCTAATGCTATCTGATGAGTGATCTCTGATTTACCCTATCTCCACCACCCCAAACCTCCCGCACACAATTTTCACTGTTGTGTATCTAAACTATTTAGAGTGTGATGCTATTATTAACCTCTCTCGCAAGGTTTAGCTTCATAAGAAGAATGGGACTTCTCCTTCTCTTTCTTGTTGTTGTGGCATCACTGCTAGGGTGACTAGCCGACATATTATACCGACTATCAAGCCGGCAGAAGGCCTACTATCGGTACGATAGTAGGCCTTCTGCCGGCTTGATAGTCAGTAGGCCTTCTGCCGGCTTGATAGTCGGTATATGGATCCAGGTTTGAGAAGGAGCATTTTCGCGAATTTCATTCGAAATTCAAGAAGATTGGTAAAATTGTCTTCTTTTAAGTGTGAGGAGCACACAACAGTGTGTGCATTTCCCTTGGAGAAATCTTTCCGCGTACTAACACAAAACGGTTCCAAGGTGGACATAACGATGGAGCGATGTTTCTTGGCATGATCTATTTATGCATCCACCAGCAACACACATTTCAGCTGGCATTTTTTAAATACTGCATATGCTATCCTTTACAAATTAACTATAATAATAAATAAAATCGACATTTAATCAGTAAATACGCTAAATTGCACTGCGCCAAATCTCAAACCAACATAACACACTAGACACTACCAACCAAACCGGTCACTTCTGTGACGTCACTTTCCGAAACTTGCCGAAGAATTTTTTTTTTGGAAGTCGAATTTTTGGGAGTATATATCAAACAATATACGCAACGGCAAAATAATCCAAGCACATTTTCGAACTCCTCGTAGTTTTTTTAGTTAGTATAGTACATTATAAGTCACTAAATGGTCCTATTTCGTGATTTGACGAAATGTAGGTCAGCACCCAACAGCTACACTTTAAGACCACTGTTGTTAAATAATGGCTGTAGTGTTGTGAATACAGCAATCACTGAAATCTCCGAGTCTGGAACAATTAATTTTGATTTGATTTTGATTTTTTTTTTTTTTGGGGGGGGGGGGACACTTAATTGTTTGTTTTTATTGGGAAATTCTGGGCCGCCTCCCATGTGGAAAGTTCAGTCGCTGCCTGTGGCGCGCCCAAACCCAACCTACCTAAAGCAGACGTCAGTAGAGGAATGAATGCCAGAGTGATGAGACAAGCACATAGAAGTAATTGGATTATTGGTAGTTATTATTAGTGTTCTGTCTGTGTTACCTGAGCAAGCACTTAGCTAGCTCCATCATTTGCGTTATCTTCATAACTCGTTCTTGACTGCTTTCTTTGTGGTTGTTGTTGTTATTGTTGTTGACCTTCAACACCATTTCGCCCCCGCTCCCACCTCCCCCCTCCCTCCCCCTGTCTCTCTCTCTTTTCCTCCCTCCCTCTTTCCCTCCCGCCCTTCCTTTCTCTCTCTCTCCCCTCATCTCTCTCACTTTCCATCCCTTCCCCTCTCTCTTCTCTCCTTCACCCTCTCTCTCTACTTCCATGTATTTTCCTATCTCTCTCCCTCCCTCTCCATTTGTTATTAATAGGCGCGCGCGCGTTTAGTCTAGCATCACAAAGCTGAGGAGAAGATCGGAGTTGATGTGACGGAGAACAGTAATGCAATAAAGCTTGTGTAGTCGCCCGTAAGCTTCCACTTCCCCGCTACTGTCTGCACGGCATGACCCGCGCCACCCTTAATCACGTGACAATGATAGGCACTCAATGAACTGTCAGTTTTCTCCTTTTCCTCATTTTTTTTCTGGATTCATTATGTCTTATCACTATGGGATGCTTACAGAGTGTCTGAGCCTGCTCAGACACTGTAGGGCGTATGACTCAACTGGTTTAACTACGCGTGCGCATTATAAAATAATTATTTAAATGGTCGCGCTAGAGATTCTGACAGCCGGTACAAACTGTAAGCGTCACGGGTTGCTGACAAGACAACTGGTTTCAATAAACATTTATTCCCGGTACTCTCATTTACATTTGCTTTTTTTTTCTTGGCAAAGATTCAGCATGCCAGTAAGTTCTGTCAAAATTCTATCGGTCTTGTATACCGGTGTCACATCCTCCAAGTTCCGGGTCTCCTAGTTTATCTGGGCGCCTTTGCGCATGCACCAGTTTATGTCGGGCCGGCTTTTTCACTATGTTCTTAGGCGTCGTAATCCTAACCCTAACCCAAACCCTAACCTTAAACGCTAACCAAACCCTAACTCTAACCCAAACCCTAACCCTAACCCGAATCCTTACTAAGACTACGATAGCACTGTGCGCATGCGCCGAATTTTGTAACGCGTCGACCAATCAGAATGCTCCCAGTCGCTCCCAGCCCAGCTAAGATACTAGGAACTGTGACGATGTCACACCGGCAAGTTCATTTCTAAGGGTATTTTACAATTTTAAACGATATTTTTCCCGCAATGGATGGTAAGGAAAGTCCCTGATACTTTCATTGATATTTCTCTAAGAAACGCTTACTTAATTTGGCTCCAGCTAGACGAAGTCGGTCGATTCCTGAATTATTATGAAGTAACCATTAAAAATGAAGAGTTTGCTGATAAGTCTGTCTGAAAGAATTTCAATCGTGCCAAATCAAAATTTACTTAACAGGCAAGTTTTTTTTTTTTATTCGAAAGAGACAGACTATTTTTTAAACACTGTTGTTGTTGTTGTTGTTGTTGTTGTTGTTGTTGTTGTTTTATTGTTGCTCTTCTTCTTCTTGAACAAATCATAGTTGAAGAACAAGCAGGATTCAGGCCAGGGCGAAGTATCACTGAGCACATTTTCAACCTCAGAATAATCATTTGTTTGTAAGCTTCAAGAAAGCGTTTGACCGAATCCAGCTCTGTGGGCAACCATGAGCGTGTACAGCATCAGCCCTAACATTATTACAGTCATCAAAAGCCTGTATGACAAGGCTAACAGTGCAGTCCTCCACAACAGCGCCATCGGGAACTGGCTCAGAACAACAATCGGAGCTCGTCAAAGATGCCTACTCTCTCCAACACTCTTCAACATCTTCCTAGAGCGCATCGTGTCAAATTCTCTTGCAGATCACGAAGGCAACATGCATAGGGGGTAAAGCAACCTCCGTTTTGCGGATGAAATTGATGGATTGGCTGGAGGGAACAAGAACTTGAACAGCTGATACAGAGGCTTGACACCACCCCCAGAGCCTTTGGAATGGAAATAAGTGCAGAGAAGACCAAAATGATGACCAACAACACCAAAGGCATCAACACGGACATCAAGGTCCAAGGACAATCCCTAAATACACTGCATAGCTTACAATATTTAGGAGCCATTGTATCAGACAATGAATCCTGATATATAGGAAGTCCTCTCCAGGATCGCACAAACAATTGTTCCCCTGACAAGGTTGAAGCCCATTTGGAAAGTCAGGACCATCAGGCTAAGGTAAGGCTGCTGTGCTCCCTTGTCATCTTCATCTTCCTATACGCTTGCGAAACATGGACCCTCACAGAAGACCTACAACGAAGAATACAATGTATGGAGATGAGGTGCTACAGAAGACATCTGGGCATTTCCTATACCCATCACAACATCAACGACGAAGTCCGAAAGAGCTTCACACAAGCCATTGGACAACACGATGACCTGCTTACAGTGGTGAAGAAACGGAAACTCCGATGGAATGGCCACCTCACCAGGGCATCGGGCCTTGCAAAGACCATCCTGCAAGGCACAGTGCAAGGAGGCAGAAGAAGAGGGAGATAGAAAAAGTTGTGGGAGGAAAATATTTGAGAATGGACTGGCTTGACGCTGAGCGAAGTCATGAGGGTTGCTGAGGACAGAGAAAGATGGAGTATTCAATTCAAAACAACTTTATTTATCCACATATGGCAATTACAAGATTTAGAAGCAGCTCATATTTAAAATAGTTTAAAAACAGTGAAATGTGAAACAAGGTATAACAACATTGTTACACGATCTTATAAGCACATGTCCTACCATAAATCCAACACACCCACCCACACACACACACACACACATACACACACAAACACATACATCACGAACACTCCCCACCGACAATTAAATAAAATAATAATAATAATAATAATAATAATAATAATAATAATAATAATAATAATAATAATAATAATAATAATAATAATAATAATAAAAAATTGCATTTATACAACGCCTTTTTCATTATAATAACAACTCAATGCGCTTACACACATCGTTCATACGCATCATCACAACATTCGCACTACATCATGTACAGCATCATTCAGAAAGTATTATTACTGTTCTTACTATTTACACAGAAAACGCCTTGCGGAACAAGTGCGTTTTTAAGCAGCTCTTGAAGGAAACAAGGTCTGTACAATGTCTTAAACCGGCAGGCAGCGCATTCCAAACCTTAGGTGCTTGAAAACTAAAAGACCGCTCGCCAATTGTTTTAAGCCGACGTTTGGACATTTTCAAAGGTTTTTCATCTGATAAGCGCAAAGAACAAGTTGTATTGTAGTGCTCTGGTCTACAAATAATTCCGTTCGCCTTCTTGATGATTTGCCGATCGCAGAAAGAACCCAGGTCTCTCTGCCTGACACCGATATCTTTGAATAGACGTTGACAATGCTGGACAAGCTATTCCTATCCCTCACAGTCAGATTGTGGAACCAACAAACCAAAAAGTCTACAAGCTCTCAATGAAAGATTGATAAAAACTTGCTGAGAATCTTAGAATCCACAGAGAAAGACATCAGTTTCCGGAGAAGGTACAATCTCTGTTGGCCCCGTTTGACAATACATTGTGTGTTCACATCCCGTTTAAGCTTGCTGTCAAAAACTGTACCCAAATACTTATATGTATCAACAATCTTGAAATCGTCATTATAAATAACACTTGGCTGGACCACCTGTTTGAATTTCCTAAGTCAAAAATCATCTGCAAGGGCATATGATGCCCTTGCAGATCGCGAAGGCACAGTCAACATAGGGGGTAGAGCAATCTCCAATCTTCGTTTTGCGGATGACATTGATGGATTGGCTGGAGAGAAACAAGAATTTGAACAGCTGGTACAGAGGCTTGACACCACCTCCAGAGCTTATGGAATGGAAATAAGTGCAGAGAAGACCAAAATGATGACCAACAACGCCAATGGCATCAACACGGACATCAAAGTCCAAGGCCAATCCCTCAACACAGTGCATAGCTTCAAATATTTAGGAGCCATTGTATCAGACAATGGGTCCCGACAGGAAGTCCTCAGCAGGATCGCACAAACAACTGCTGCCCTGACAAGGTTCAAGCCCATTTGAAAAGACAGGAACATCAGTCTACATTCCAAAGTAAGGCTGTTGCGCTCCCTTGTCATCTCCATCTTCCTATATGCTTGCGAAGCATGAACCCTCACAGCAGATCTCCAACGAAGAATACAAAGCATGGAGATGAGGTGCTACAGAAGACTTCTGGGCATTTCCTATACCCAACACATCACCAACGACGAAGTCCGACAGAGCATCACACAAGCCATTGGACAACACGATGACCTGCTCACAG
>CM072524.1:38234839-38549839 GCA_036898135.1 Oncomelania hupensis
TACGAGAATATTGTGTTATGTGTGTGGCAGGTATTACGAGAACAATGTGTTATGTGTGTGGCAGTTATTACGAGAACAATGTGTTATGTGTGTGGCAGGTATTACGAGAACAATGCGTTATGTGTGTGGCAGGTATTACGAGAACAATGTCCGCTGTACGGGAGTGGAGGGGGGCGAGGTGACCATGTCCAGTCACGTGGGAGGAAACCGAGACTTATCCAAGTTTGGCAGCATGTACACCCGTTACCATGGTTACGTCAGCCTCTGCGTCTGCGTCAGCGGCATCATCACCAACACCTTCAACGTCACAGGTACGTCAGTGTTACGTCGCAGGTATGTTATTACGCGTCTCCGATGTGTCATGTTACGCTACTAACGTAACGTTTAAAGCGGGAAACATCCATAAGTAGGCACAAGGGGCCTACCCTGGACGGGCTTGGGGTTGTCGTTTTGACGTGTAAAAGGTAGCCTAACACAGATTGATTGAATAGGCGTACAGTCACGTATACGTCATTGTTCCATCACAGATACGGCGCCATTGTGCGTCACTGGTACGCAGCTGTGAGTCATTGTAACTTACAAATACATCATTGTTTATCGCAGGCACGTCTTTACAATCGGAATCAGGCTCTTTATTGTCCCAACAAACAGCAAGCAACATTTCTTTCCCAGTGTGCAACCGTCATGGACCATCACAATAACACAACAGGGTCAGTGTAAATAAAATGTTAATTCACAAAAGTATGTAACATCTGGACCGCACCGACCTTCTCAACCCATTGATCTCCACTCCCAGCTGAGCTAAAAGCAAACCACAACAATCAGCCCCTCCCTCTCCCGTCCCCGCTTTGCACACGCCCTACCCATCCCACTGCCTTTCCGAACCACGTACGCAATCCAATCCCCAATCCCCATGGCACTGCGACTACTGTGTACTTCCAGCCATAAAAAGGACTAAAGTAATAATTATAATAGTAGTGATAATTGTAACTCGAATTACGGGATTGAATAGGATAGCGATAATCAACGATTACCAAATCATGATTGCATCAATTCACCTACAGTGGACCCTAGGTTCGTCAGGGTACGTCACAAGTACGTCATTAGATCATCATATTTCACGTCATCCCCAGTCTAACATTGTTGGCACTCTTAAGACAGTATCACGGTGCTAAGAATAAATTTAAAATAAATAAGTAAATAATGTTTAAATATGATTTCAGTCCTGACCCGACGCAAGATGCGGACGCCAGTGAACCAGATTCTGACGGGGCTGGCGCTGTCAGACATCATCACCATGATGAGTTACGTCCCTTTCGCCATATACTTCTACTGCCTGCACGACGCCACTGGCGACAACACGCCCAATAAAAACAGGTATCTGTCGTTTTACCCATTGACTCACACCCACGCATGACCACAATTGCGCGCACATACACACACACACACACGCACCCACACACACACACACACATACCCACCCGCACACACAGGTGGGCGAGATGGAGGGGTGATGGGTTAATTAGTCAAATTGACACAGTCCACTCCACGCTTGTTTTCATATTTGATCCCACTCTTTCACTTCGGCTATCTTCTGACGTGATTTTATTATATTCATTTGTGCATGCTTATATTTATATTTCTGTGTACTTGGTGCGGGTAGATGTTTATTTTTGTGCTTCTTTGTGGACAGTTATGGAAGGGTGTTTTAAATTGTGTTATTTTGTGGGCAGTTACGGGTGGATGTTTATGTTGTGTTTCTTTGTGGACAGTTACGGGTGGATGATTTTCATGCTGTTCCACATCAACCTGACTGCAGTGACCCACACTATCTCCATCTGGCTGTGTGTGGTTCTGGCCATCGTCAGGTACCTTCACATCAGGACTCCCACCAGAGCGTCCTCGGCAAGGTTCCGGAGGATCACGCAAGCCAAGTACCTGGTCCTGATGATCTACCTGCTCTCCATCATCGTCATGATCCCAAACTACCTGACCAACGAAATTAAACAGGTATGTCATAGTTGTCGTTACAATATTTGCCTTAAATAAAATACCTTATCACTTAGAGACCTCTGGTTCCTTTGTCCGCATTCTATTTATAGACTTTTCTTCTGCTTTCAATACCATACAGCCACACCTCATGGCTCAGAAGCTTTTGTCTTACACTGTCCCTCCTAGACTCGTCCTGTGGATCGTTCACTTCCTCGTGTCCAGATCTCAGGTTGTCCGCTTTCACTCTGCTGTCTCATCTCTCAAACAAACGTCCACAGGAGCTCCTCAGGGTACGGTTCTTTCTCCGGTACTTTTCACGCTCTACACAAACGACTGCAGAGGAACTGATGCCTCACCGGTCATAAAGTACTCGGATGACTCTGCCCTTGTGGACCTGTCCAATTCAAATGCTGTGTATTTCTCTGCAGTTGATAGGTTCAGCTCCTGGTGCAAACAAAACTATCTGGACTTAAATGTCAAGAAAACTAAGGAACTGGTCATTGACTTTCGTAAAAACAACACTCTCATTCCAGACCTTGTCATTGATGGTGTTACAGTCGAGAGAGTCACCCAATACAAATACCTGGGAACCATCATTGACGAGAAACTGAACTTCACTGCAAACACCCAGGCCATACACAAAAAATGTCAGTCTAGAATTTACTGCCTTCAAAAACTTCGAAATCTCCAAGTCAGTAGCCGCATCCTTCAGACCTTTTACTCTTCTTTTATTGAGTCCGTTCTTACCTTTTCTTTTATCTGCTGGTATGGAAGTTTGTGTGTAAAAAACAAAAGTATTCTGGATCGAGTAGTGAACGTAGGGTTGTGGGAGTGAAACAAGAGAGTCTGCAGGTGTTGTATGAAAGACGTGTTGTGCGGAAAGCTATTTGCTTTGTGCTGGATAGCACTCATGTGCTTGCGCACCACTTCCAGCTCCTGCCTTCTGGAAGGCGCTACCAAACACCAAGGGTCAGAACTCTCAGAATGAAAAACAGTTTTATTCCAAAGGCTGTCTCATTACTTAATAAATGACATGTGTGTGTGTGTGTGTGTGTGTGTGTGTGTGTGTGTGTGTGTGTGTGTGTTTTGTTTGCCCAAAATAATCTCATTTCACATTTTTTTTTTAATGTTAGCATGCTTAAGTGTAATTCTATTCATATGTGACTGTGCATTTTTATCCTCATTGTCATTATGATTGTTGTTATTATTATTGTGATGTTTATTCCTTGTTGATTGTAATTGTACACCACAATGTAATTTCTTGTAAAAGATAATAAAGTTGTCTTATTGTCACGTGGGGTTTATGGGCTCTGCACAATGGAATTATGGACCCTCACGTTTATTCGGTGGGAACTGCTAGTACGTCACCCTATGAATTACTTTAATAAATTTATTTGTTTAGCTCGTTCTGTGTTAAGGTTGGGGTACAGAAATAGATAGAAAAATTGTAAGAGATTACTGTCACACTAGCTTTCACACGGCTATGAATCATATGTAGTCCAGCCACTTGATAACAGTTAAAATCACACATTTATTTCTTCTACTCTATACAAGATTCTCTAAGTACTAATCTAACTTAAAATGTCTCAGTCACTGCTAATAGTTCGATCGCTGATAGTCTAGGCAGCTGTTATATCTTCCTCGGGCACTTGCTATAATATTTCATGTAGATTTGGACTACTGTGGTCCGTTTTACAGTTTCTGAAGAGTTGGACTACTGTGGTCCTGTTATGATCAGTTTAAGTGCACCTTTGTCGATTACACTTAACTTTCTGATGGTGCGGTCGAAGTCCTTCTGTGAGGTAGCTTCTGGTACACCTTTGTCGTTGTGTAGTTGGGTTCCCTTGCCACGCTGTGGGGTCTGACAGGGTGTTTCTTCCGGGTAGCTCTTTCCGTCTTGTGCGGTAGAGGATACTCCGCCAACTTGTTTCTGTGGAGTGGGGTTCACAGGATAGCTCGGGATAGCTCGCCTGCTCGTCTGTAATATAAGAGACGAAATTCTGCACAACCCTGAATAATCGGTTTGTGCAGAGCGTCTCACTGAAAGCCAAAGTAGCCCTCAGTGATAGCTCCACAACTCTATACATAAGCGACGAACATTCTGCTACTTCCGGGGTCCACTGGAATCTCACTCTAAATTCCTATACATACATAAATATTAAGCGTGTCTAACTATACACATACAGAATTAATAATGTTATAAACATTCAGTGGTACAGTCACTGGTCTGCAAACATACATATAAGTTAAACAACAGTGGTTCCGTACGGGATACAACATGGCGGCGCAACCGGTCGTGTTTCGCCTCGTGGTAGGCTCTTCCACGTGGTCCCGCAAATTCGGATTAATCATTCACATTTATGCATAGCAAATTCCACAAACATAATTTCCACAATAATATAAATATATCACGATGAAACAGAAGGGTGTTCATTTACCTGTTTGACAAGTTCAGGCCCGTGATGACTTGAGAGAATTCTAAGATTCTAAAGTCCCGCTTCCTGGTCTATGAGTGAAGAGATTCTCTAGCTATCTAAGTAGATGTTACTTCTTCCTCGTCTCACACACGACTGACCAACACTGTGTGAGGATTTGACACAGTCAGAACTGCTCTACCCGCTTACCTGAGCTCTCATTGGTTAAACGGTCCGATTCAAAACTCAAGTGCTGACTCACTGCGCAGCGTGAGTCGGGCTCGCGGTGTGTACTATAATTGCTGCTGTGTACTATACTGACTCTCTACTGTTACAATTACTACCCAAGGCTGAATAGTCCATGGGCAGAGTTAAAACTAGCCAGTTCATGACACTTATCTTATCTTAATACCGGTAAGGTGTTAATTTTTTCCAGAAGTTTTCCGAACATTCCACATTTACCAAACAAATGTCAATACTTTTCCTTCCGCGAATCGCTTTAGGGCGCCTGACACATGGACTTGTGTCATCTTATGCTGGGTGAACTCGCTCACCAAGTATCAAAGGATTGCCCATGGGCGACTCTCATCAGTGTAAGGTCAATTCAGAGATCAGCAATGACATCCTGCCACTGCAACAATCCCAATAAGTGTTGTTTCGTGGAAATGCAGTTCTGTTTACGACACGTTATAAGCAACTTTCAATAGAGAGTTATTTTTTAAACACCTTGTGCATGTGCGCAAGCAGTTCTTTGAGTTGAGCTTGCAGGTGCGCCCTGTATGAAGGGTTTTACAGTGGGGGTAGGTGATGTATTTCAATATATAAAATATCTTCATCCTGGTTTTGTTGTGTTTCAGGTTCATTTCAACACCACGCTGTATTCCAAAGAAACTCCGACAGCCGTCAAGTCCCACTCAGACAACGTCACCACTAGCCTTACACACCACTCTCCACTGGCAGCCAGTGAAGTGGTCTCACTGGCAGGCCTAAACAGGGCGAATTCATTGTCAGAGTTCAATGCAGACCGCGGGGCGAAAGAGATGAGCGCACTTGTGGAGGCGAATGTGACCTCACATTGGCAACGAAACGCTTCAGGGGACGATAATACGTCTATGGTGTATCGGACTCAGACGATCTGGGTGTTGCAGAATCTACGGTTGGGGAGCAGCGAGGCGGAGCCGTTAGTGCTGGTTAACGTGTGGCTGTACGCCGTGCTGGCCAAGCTCCTGCCCTGTATATTGATGTTCATCTTCGGCTCTCTTTTGCTGCATCAGATGCGGAACAAGATCCAGCAGCGGCGGAACTTCCTCAAGTTTTCCGCCTCCAATTCGCACAAGCTGCGCGAGCACTCGCGGACCACCAAGATGCTGATCGCCGTCATCGTGCTGTTCATCCTCACGGAGTTCCCCCAGGGTGTCCTCATCGTCCTCAGCGCCACCAAAGAAGGCTTCTTCAAGAACGTTTACCTGCCTCTCGGCGACGTCATGGACATTATGGCGCTGGTGAACAACGCCATCAACTTCGTGCTGTACTGTTCCATGAGCACCAAGTTCCGCGAAACCTTCCTCTGTCTGTACTGCCACTGCCGCAGTGCGGACGTCACCAGAGGGGAGGAGTGCGAGCATGAGGAAGAGGAGGAGGACGAGGAAGGAGAAGGGAGCCAGAGGAAGAACGGCTACGTGCTGAAGGAGAAGTTAGCCGAGACTTGCTGCAGTAACAACAACTGAGGTGACACCGACTTGCGACGATAGGCTGACGCTGTATTGGTTGTGATCGCTTCTGACACCACTGTGTGCTTTTCCTTCCCGACGTCATTCTCGCCATAAGTCATGTATTGACGTCATAAGGTGTCGACGTCATCGTGCTTTTTCTGTGAGTGCTCCAAAGTATATTACGGGACATTTTTCTGCCATGTACACATTAATTTCCCGTCAACAGTGGGCCTATAAAATGTCACCAATGGCTTGGACCTCATGAAAACCAAATTGTGCTTTGTGAATAAGCTTTAGTACAGTCACTGTGTGTAAATGTGTCGCAATCTCCCTAGGCACTTTCAGAGACACCTATTTGGTGGTGACCCCTTGGGGTCATGAGCAATCTTGCCACTGTAGATTGTTCTCACCTATAAAGGGAACAGCGAAAGCCCCAGTTGAAAACCTGTCTTGACTTTGTAGGCATGACCAATTCACTGCGGCAACAGTACCCCCGTTGGGGTGCCGGGGGTTTCAGTATAAATAGTATCCCCACTTTCTGGAAATTTAGTGCTTTAAATTCCCACTGTCGCTGTCTTCCTCATTTACTCTTTCCCATTCCTGCTCTGTCCTATCACTCTGCTATACTATCTTCTTCTTCGCTAGATCAATGACCTACCTTTTCTCTTGAAAACTCTTCCTGGACAAGACTCCTTGTTTGTGTATGGGGTCTGTTGGATCAGCTTGGGAGTGTTGGAAGCTTTCTGCCGGGTGATCACTAGGGCTTCCTATGATGTTATTATTTAGCAATATAGGCATTTTATATGTATATGTTTTGTTGATAATTTATAATGATGTTTGTATTCTATTTTGTTTTTGTAAACGGGGGTTTGAGTAGTTGGGGTAAAGCCTCAGCCGTCCCCTGCGTGGGATGTCTTTATTGTAAAGTCACTGGCCGGTGGAGGGCATTCAATTTTCCCACTAGGGTTGTTTCAGCAGATCTTTTATGCGGATCGGAGGTTGTCCGGTCCTGATTTGGCTCGGAAGAGTCCGCTGGACCTAAAGCAACAATCGATCGATCAGATTTGGTGGTGAGGAAAATGGAGGACCCTCTCTCTCTCTCTCTCTCTCTCTCTCTCTCCACCCTCTCTCTCTCTCTGTCTCTCTCTCTCTCTCTCTCTCTCTCTCTGTCTCTCTCTGTCTCTCTCTCTCTCTCTCTCTCTCTCTCTCTCTCTCTCTCTCTCTCTCTCTCTCTCTCTCTCTCTCTCCCCTCTCTCTCCCCCTCTCTCCTTTTGTTGGCAATTTAGTGTTTTGCTTGACACGTCTTCATTATGTGATCCTCCATTGGCTTTTCAGCAAGCCTGCCATCCTGTTATGTTGGACGTAATCCAATCACTTCAAATTAATATTTTGTTCCAGTTTTACGTTTGCTCGAATTTTCCGAAAGGTCCCGCATGCTTGTATGACTGGTGTAATACGTGTACATTTCAAGCCTTGTGTGTTTTATTCAGGTGATGTGTTTGGCCTCTGAACCACTCTTTGCCCCAACACACATTGTACACTCGCTGGCAGTGATCAGGGTTCTAATTTCGACAATGACTAGTTGTTGTTCTTTTTTTTACACCGGAGTCAACGTTTTTGTTTGTTTGTTTGTGTTTTCTGTTATTTTTTTGTTTTGTTTGGTGTAATAATTCTTTATACGGTGTGTCACTTCCCCTGTATCGCTGCAGCAACGCGTTATAGAACGCGACCATTGTGTCAAAGGGAGCAGGTGCCAGTCTGAAATTGAGACGCTTTAGGCTACGTTCAGGTTCTTCAGTATCGCCCAGTTGTCAGAAAGGCGGCAGACAGTGCGCTTCAAGCAGCAAATTGGCGCCTTGAGCTGTTGTTTGAGCCCCAATAGGCGCGTTATAAGAATTATTCCCTTCATTTTCCCTTGTATGGAATGAAGCTTCGTAATCTGCAAACAAGTGGCGCACGTGTCATGTATGTGTGTGATCAATTGTCTTGAGTTGTACATGCGGAAATAGCATTCTCTGGGGCATTACCTTGTGTTTCATTGTGTAGTGCAATAACTTGTGTTTCATTGTGTAGTGCAATAACTTGTGTTTCATTGTGTAGTGCAATAACTTGTGTTTCATTGTGTAGTGCAATAACTTGTGTTTCATTGTGTAGTGCAATAACGTGTGTTTCATTGTGTAGTGCAATAACTTGTGTTTCATTGTGTAGTGCAATAACTTGTGTTTCATTGTGTAGTGCAATAACTTGTGTTTTCATTGTGTAGTGCAATAACTTGTGTTTTCATTGTGTAGTGCAATAACTTGTGTTTTCATTGTGTAGTGCAATAACTTGTGTTTTCATTGTGTAGTGCAATAACTTATATTTCATTGCAATCTGGCATCCCAGGCAGCTCTTTTAGCCGGTAAACGCATTATAACAAGAAGTAACTGGTCCTGATTTGGCTCGGAAGAGTCCGCTGGACCTAAAGCAATAATCATGTAATGTAATGTAATAACAAGAAGTAAATTAATATATAGATCTATAATTATATCTTATGTCGTATAAGAGTGTCCATTGCGTGTGCTTGACAATTTAGGATTTTAAATGTGAGAAACTATTTCACTGTCACTGATGCCATAATTAGTTATTTATCTCTAACTAAACTATAAATATGAACACACAAAATCTGTAGTATAACTCTCATACTGTTGGTGTTCTTCACTTCCTTGTCATAGAGATCTCCTATTTTAAAACTGCATTGGGTATAGTCGATAAGCAGGTCTAAATGTTGCTGTTGTTGCTGCAATTAATATATAATCTCCCAGCAAAATGAAATGTATGTGCTTTATTTATGTAATTATGGTCCGTTCCGTTTGCCTTATTTTGCCAAGTATTTGTTGAAGCAAAATTGTCCGGAATCATGCTTTCGCTTTATTTCATGTGCACGTTCTTGTGTATTTCATGCCAAAATACCAGCATTTGCCGTTTTGTGTTAGTAAATCTGAGCTGGAAAATAAAGTATTACCTGTGTTTGCAAGTCAAGTGGAACTAACACAAAGGTAAAGTCGTCACACGTTTCACAGGCGTCCTCAAATGCTTGTCTTCGTGATTTATTTTCTGCTACACCAAACTTGATTTGTGTGATTGGTTTGGCGCCTTGAGCAGCTCTTATAGCTGAAAATTTTATTTGAATATTAAGTCATTTTGCCATGATGCCGCTGGATTCAGTCCCAGTATCTTGACCATTGTAAAGAAAATTCAATCTACATTGTATTTGTGCTTTTAGTAACTGTTGGGTTCTGAACTATCTATGGTGTTTGTACATTGTTGCTGGTTTTAGCGAAGCAGTAATCGTTGGAGTTTGTGCAATACCCAAAGCGATAACGATCAGCTAACTTGAAATTAGTGAAATAATGCCAACTAAACCTTGACTTACCAGGTTTTTGTTACACATTGCCAGTAACAATTGGACCGTATTCATTTCTCATATTTAAATGAAATGCCAGTCTGATGTTGTTGTTGGTTGTATAAAATGTTATCCAGTTTAACTTTGCCAGTAAAATGTACGTGCGTAGACACATTAGGACAGGTTTTGTCTGAACTATTGTAATTTTGCTGGAAACTTTCGTTGCTGGAGTATTGTCAAGGTATTTTTTTACACACGACTGGAAATTATACGTGTATCTGTAACATACATCTGTTTTTATGTTGTGCTGTGATCTTTTCGGACTGTAATGACTATTGTATGTATATTATGATTTGTGTGCATTATGGTTCGTGCACATGATTTATCTTTAATATGTTATGTGGACATGTCATGATTCATGCGCATTCAGATGTATGTGCGTAATTACGCCTTTGTCTTGGGATTTTTTTTTTGCACTTGTATGATTCTTCAACTGATGTGAAAATGAATTTGAACAAGAAATGCGTTATATATAAAAATGGTACAACAAATACTGCCTCCTCACCTCTCATTTCCCACGCGCCCTCACTCCACACACCCCAAATCCCACCCTCTCCATTTTCTCACCCCAGGGCAGTAACTCATTTTAGTGCAGTCATTGTTTAACAACATTTTGTGAGTGCACTATTTGTATATACATATATTTAGCACTACCAACAGTCTATGCTTAGCAAGGTTTTTGTGAAAGCCAGGTACGCATATCTCCAATCTCCGTTTTGCGGATGACATTGATGGATTGGCTGGAGAAGAACTTGAACAGAGGCTTGACACCACCTCCAGAACCTTTGGAATGTAAATAAAGGCAGCGAAGACTAAAATGATGACCGACAACATCAATGGCATCATACGGTTATCAAAGTCCAAGACCAATCCCTCAACAAGATGCACAGTTTCAAATATTTAGGAGTGATTGCATCAGGCAATGAATCCAGACAGGAAGTCCTCTCCAGGATAGCACAAACAACTGCTGCCATGACAAGGTTGAAGCCCATTTGGAAAGACAGGACCATCAGTCTATACTCCAAGGTAAGGTTGCTGCGCTCCCTTGTCATCTCCATCTTCCTATACCCTTGCGAAATATGAACCCTCACATCAGACCTTTAATGAAGAATACAAAGCATGGAGATGAAGTGCTACAGAAGACTTCTGGGCATTTCCTATACCAAGCACATCACCAACGACGAAGTCTGAAAGACCATCACACAAGCCATTGGTCAACACGATGACCAGTCCTGCTCACAGTGGTGAAGAAACGGAAACTCCGATGGTATGACAACATCACCAGAGCATCAGGCCTTGCAAAGACCGTTCTGCAAAGCACGATGTAAGGAGGTAGAAGAATCTGAGCGAGACAGAAATAGAGGTGGGAAGTCATAATTCGAGAATGAAGTGGTTTGACACTGAGTGAAGCCAGGAGGGCTGCTGAGGACAGAGAAAGATAAAGTATGCTGGTTAAACGACAATCGGTGGTGCCCCAAAGACTTTGGAGTTACGGGATAGGTAGGATAGGACAGGATGTGATAGGACAGGATATGATATGATAGGACAGGATAGGACAGGATAGGATAGGATAGGACGATAGGACAGGACATGATAGGATAGGATAGGATAGGTACGGGTTAGTGAAAAATGATGCGACAAGTACATTGTAACATTGCATTTTTGTCATTTTGAAATTTCTGGATTTCAACTCGTCACGAACTGTTTTATCCAAGTCTACGGTAGATCTCTTTTTTTCAAGTTAGAAAATAAATAATTGCAAAGTTCCGTTAGATCCATGAGTGATTTGGGTGTAACTTTTTATTTTTTTAAGGCCACTTGTGCCTGTGATCAAAATTGCAAAGTTCCATTAGATTCCTGAGTGATTTGGATGAAACCTTTTTTAAAGGCCACTTGTGCCTGTGATCATAATCATTCCATAATAATGTTTTTTCAGTTGTTGTTTTTTTATATACAGGTTTACTCATACAATTGTTAGGCTTGACCTATTAAATATACGTCGTAAGCCTACATCCACTATAAATACTTTGTTAAAAATGCTTTTCTCGTTTGTGAAACTAAATAAAATTAATTAAGCATAAATAATGATTAAGCATAATGTGTGATTTTATTGTGCTGCTTTTGTGACCGACTGACTTTTAAACTTTTTTTTTCAGTTTACAGTTCACTAAGACATTTTTTTTAAACGCTAGGCCTACTGGGTTTTTAACTTACTTTTCTTTCTTTCTTTTTATTTTAACTCTCCATTATTCTTCTGCAGGCCAAAGCTCATTCCTTGTTTATTTAATTATATATTTGTCCGTGTGCTCTTTTTGTGTTGCTTTGGTGTGTGTGTGTTTGTGTGGGTGTGTGTGTGTGGGTGTGTGGGTGTGTGTGTGTGGGGGTGTGTGTGTGTGTGTGTGTGTGTGTGTGTGTTTCTGTGTGTGTGTGTTTGAATACTTTTTTGACGTAAACGCACTCTGTTGTGTTTGAATGTTTGAACACTTTTGGACTGGAAGATTCGATATTTGTTTTGAACGCCAAATTTGTGTTTGCGATTTGTTTGTAATTGTTATTAATAAGAATGTGTTAACTAAGGAGAGTCTGTATTCAAAACCTATCAAGAGCAGGGCCGGGGGCAGTTTTATGAACGCGTATAAGGAACGAATAGTTAGGAGTCTTATTCCTCTAAGTTATCTACAGCTTTAGACGTGTAAGTCTCCTATATTTATTCCTTATACGCGTTCATCAAACTGCTCCCAGGTAATGTATTGCTGACTACTGGCTATGTTGTGTGTCACTGCCAGTTACCATTTTCTTGGCAAGCATTTATTTTCACAAATAATCTTTATTTTATTATGGGGGACGGAAGGGGTGCGAGTTAGGGAGCAGAGTACCGTGTGCATGCGGC
Organism: Oncomelania hupensis; assembly: GCA_036898135.1. Classification (NCBI taxonomy): domain Eukaryota; kingdom Metazoa; phylum Mollusca; class Gastropoda; order Littorinimorpha; family Pomatiopsidae; genus Oncomelania; species Oncomelania hupensis. The sequence continues at coordinate 38,247,293 of CM072524.1, forward strand.
AATTCACGTACTAACTTCGCGTTTTAAAAACAACGTTGAAATAGTGCTAGTCACTGTTTGAATTCAACAGTTTTAAATTATCAACGTTTAAAATCGACGGCCTTGTCCCTTTGGATTAACATCAACATACCCCGTGGAGGTGCCGGGGGTTTCAGTATAAATAGCATCCCCACTTTCTGGAAATTTAGTGCTTTAAATTCCCACTGTTGCTGTCTTTCTCCTTTGTCCTTTCTCATTCCTACTCTGTTCTATCAATCTACTATACTATCTTCTTCTTCGCTAGACCAGTCACCTACCTTACCTTTTTTCTTGAAAACTCTTCCGGGACAAAACTCCTCGTTCGTATATGAGGTCTGTTGGATCAGCTTGGAAATATTGGACGCTTTCTGCCAAATGGTCATTGGGGCTTCCTATGATGTTATTATTTAGCAATGTAAGCATTTTATTTGTATGTGTTTTGTTGATATTGCATAATGATGTTTGTATTCTGTTTTGTTTTTGTAAACGGGGGTTCGATAAATTACAGTTTAGCCTCAGCGTCCCCTGCGTGGGATGCCTTTATTGTAAAGTGACCGGCTGGTAGATTGCCTTCAGTGTTACCACTAGGGTTGTTTCGGCAGATCTTTTATGCGGATCAGGGGCGAGTCCTCTTTCACTTCTCTGGTTCTGATTTGGCTCGGAAGAGTCCGCTGGACCTAAAGCAATAACCATGTAATGTTTAAAATCAACGGCCTTGTCCCTTTGGATTAAATTAAGACATGTGTTTAAACGTTAGTTTCAGGATTTCACTTCATTTATGTTTTTATTTTGTCTTCAGTTCTGTTGAAGTGGTAATTAGGCTTAATAATTAATTATACAATTGTATGATACATTAACTTTTATACCTCCCAAAAATTCTGCAGGGAATTAGGAAACACAAAGGGAACCTGTTGTAGATATAAATTTTATTTTTATTATTTTATTATTTGGTAACTGTTTTCAGCAAATCGTACACTGAGCACAGTCACATTGTTGACAATGAAGTGTATTATTACCACACGTGTGTACTGTTCACTATGTATCATAATATGATCACATGTACTGTTGACACACATCATGAACTGATTTCATGTGCTGTGTATTGTCGTTGGTAATGATTTTTGTATTCTTATATTGCGACACAATCAGTTTTAAATGACAATGACAGATCAATGTTGAATTATAGAGTGATTATTATATGCTGCTGTTGCTTTCACGACCTTTGTGAACTGGATTTCGTGTCTGGTGATTGACGGAAATAAATACAGTGAGAAGTCACAGAGTGTTGTGTGTTTGGACAAGAAAGAGAGAAAAACTGTTGTCAATTGCCACTTTGGAAACACTTATCTGTGCACCGGCTGTAAAGTCTCGTCTTTCGTAGGCCTCAATTACATACTACCTACGTATTTCGGAGGCCTACCAGTTTACAAAGACGAAAGAAAAGACTTCAGAGTCTGTGGTCTGTGTCGAACGAAGACCAATGAACCACTACACATTCACATAAAACAGCACCACTCGCCTACAGCACCAACAACATCTATATCATGTGTTTGTAGACTTCAAAAAAGCGTTTTACCGAGTCTGGGATGCAGCTCTGTGGGCAACCATGAGAGTGTTTAACATCAGCCCTAACATTATTGAACACATCAAAATCCTATATGGCAGGCTACCAGTGCAGTAGTGTACAACAGCGCCATCGGGAACTGGTTCAGAACAACAATCGGTGTGCGTCAAGGATGCCTACTCTCTCCAACACTCAACATCTTCCTGGAGCGCATCATATCAGATGGCCTTGCAGATCACGAAGGCACAGTCAGCATATGGGGTAGAGCAATTTCCAACCTCCGTTTTGCGGATGACATTGATGGATTGGCTAGAGGAAAAAAATAACTTTAAAAGCTGGTATACAGGTTCCAGAGCCTTTGGAATGGAAATAAGTGCAGAGAATACCAAAATGATTACTACCAACACCAATGGCATCAACACGGACATCAAAATCCCAGGCCAGTCCCTCAACACAGTGCATAGCTTCAAATATTTTAGGAACCATTGTATCAGACAATGGGTCCCCACCGGAAATCCTCCAGTATCGCACAAACAACTGCTGCCCTGACAAGGTTGAAGCCCATTTGGAAAGACATGACCATCAGTCAACGCTCCAAGGTAAGGCTGCTGCGCTCCCTTGTCATTTCCATTTTCCTATACGCTTGTGAAACATGGGCCCTCACAGCAGACCTACAACGAAGAATACGAAGCATGGAGATGATGTGCTACAGAAGACTTCTAGGCATTTCCTATACCTAACCCCCGTGGGGGTACCGGGGTTTTTGTATAAATAGTATCCCCACTTTTTGGAAATTTAGGTATTCAAATTCCCACTGTCGCTGTCTTTCTCCTTTGTTCTTTCTCATTTCTACGGTGTTCTATCAATCTACTGTACTATCTTCTTCTTCGCTAGACCAGTCACCTACCTTTTTTCGGTTTTCCGGACAACACCAAGGGACACAACGGAGTAGCTGTACATCACTTTTTGTATAGTACAATCCCCTGAGTGACAAATCTTATCAAGTAAAATCCATGGTTTAATTACTTTATAAGGGGACACCAATCCTTTTTGAAACGTAGTCACTAAGCCGCTCTTGATTCACAGGAGACAACTCTTGTCTTTCAAAATGTTTTCTGAAGACGGACGATTTTTGCCACTTACTTTCCCCCGTTCCTATACATCTGTGCAGTTTATGTATTTGTTTTTGCACATTGTGCAGCAGCAGCGGCAGCAGCAGCAGCAGCAGTAGTAGTAGTAGTAGTAGTTGTAGTAGTAGTAGTAGTTTAAAATAATTATATCATCATCATCATCATCATCATCATCATCATCATCATCATCATCATCATCATCATCATTTTTCACTTAGGTGAGTGGGAAGTCAAATGAGATAGTGGTATGTAGCTGGCCATACCACAAGGGCGCGCATTACACAAGTTAGATGCCTGTTGCTCTATAGCAAAGAGGTAGGTAGCACATAGGCCTAGGTATGAGAGAATGACAGACTACTGACCAGAGACTATCTGTGTGCTAACTACCGATTTGCTATAAATAAGGATCCGCTATCCGCTATGTCCCAGCTTGTGTGATAAGCATGCTATCATAAGACTCCAGTCCTTAAGTAATTCCTTCATTTGTTAATTCATGTATTCGTTAGTACCTATTCATCACCAGCAGCAGCAGCAGCAGCCGTAGTAGCACTGTCGTTATCACTGTCATCGTCATTTCTGTCATTGTCATCAGCAGCAGTAGCATCGTCGTCGTCATCATCCTCATCATCATCGTCGTCGTCGTCGTCATCGCCTTCATCATCATCATCATCATTATCACCACCACCATCGTCTTCATCTTCATCACCATCATCATCAACAGCAGCAACAACAACAGCAGCAGCAGCTGCGACGGTATATATTAAGGACTTGAGCAATTATATCAGAGCATTCGACTTCCATGGTTTAGATTTCACATTTTTACATTGGAAACAGGCAAGAACAAATAATCCACTGTCGACTCAGAAGAAATATGAGTGATCTTAATCACGACCTGTTCATCGGCATTTAACAACACCCCCGTGCTCACGTGGCTTTTAAATTGAAACTGTCGAACATTTCTCTTTCGCTGTCCTCGCTATACTAACTGGTTCAGAACAACAATCGGTGTGCGTCAGACATGCCTACTCTCTCTAACACTCTTCAAAATCTTTCTAGAGCGCCTCATGTCAGATGCCCTTGCAGATCACGAAAGCACAGTCAGCATAGGAGGTAGAGCAATCTCCAACCTCGATTTTGCGGATGACATTGATGAATTGGCTGGAGAGGAACAAGAACTTGAACAGCTGTACAGAGACTTGACACCACCTCCACAGCCTATGGAATGGAAACAAGTGCAGAGAAGACCAAAATGATGACCAACAACACCAATGGCATCAACATGGACATCAAAGTCTAAGGCCAATCCTTCAACACAGTGCATAGCTTCAAATATTTAAGAGCCATTGTATCAGACAATGGGTCCAGACAGGAAGTCCTCTCCAGGATCGCACAAACAACTGCGGCACTTTTTTATTTGGAAAGACATGACAATCACCCTACATTCCAAAGTAAGGCTGCTGCGCTCCCTTGTCATCTCTTTAATGTATATATTGTCGAAAGACAGATACTAGAGATAGAGTCACTCAAAACACAGCCCGTGTGTTGTGCTCCATATTGGAAAACTGTTTTTTTTATTTCTGTTATCTCAAAGAAAGTACAGCTACGCAAAGAAGGTTCATCTCGGCGAGTGCCTATATAAAGTTACAAAACGTAGCCACTCGTAGCGCCCCCCAGCGATTCTCGTGATAAATGATTCCAAGGGCGATAATTTGTTCTTAGCGCTATGTAAACAAACCGCTTCAGTAGATTATGTTCCGGACACTCGCTTGCTTAAATTAACAAGCGATTCTGCTTTTTTTTTTTGAAAGTAAGTTAATAAGTGTCTGATTTTAATAATGTAAATACAGCTTGCCAACAAGTTGCTTGAATTATGCATTCAGCCGATTAAATTACCGTACCAATGCTGATGATTCAGTAGGCCTGTACTCGGCCTGTACTCATCCTAGATCCGTCAAAACTCAAACCCAAAAGTAAGCTTGAATACCGGTAATAGCTTTTCTGAACATTGCTTGATTTAGCATTTCCAGTTAATAACTGTGTTCCAATCTACTGTTTATCTCATTTACACTGCACTTCTGATTTTAATCGCTGCTAACCTACTGTTAGGCTCTCATCTTAAAATTATATTTACTGCTTTCGTTTCGATCAACTGTGCTGTGTAAATAAGCCTATAAATTATTAGGCCTACTGTTTATCATCATCATTTTCATCATCATCATCATCATCATTATGGTTTAATATAGGCTATCTCTATAATAGAACTGTAGTTGCAAAAGGAAATTTGATAGGTTAAGATAGACTAAAGAAAAAGAACAGACATGTATGTGTATATGTATATATTGCACAATGTTAATATTCTTCTGCCAAATTTAACTCTGAAATTTACTCGCACAGGGATAGGCTTATATAAGCATGCTTGTTGCTTGTCCCTGCTGCTTGTGATGTATATATTTTATATGTATTCTGAAGAAATAAATAATATATAAACCAACAGACATCAAGACTATAGAAGTAGAGAAATAAAGCAATGCAACAAGAAGAGTGAACAGTGAAGCTTTTAAAGAAAACACATTTAACGTTTAAAAGCATTATTTTTTTTGCATGAATCATTACATTGGAAATTGCACCTAGATAAGACCAAAAAGTGCAACAATAAAAATAGTCAAATAAGAAATAGTTGTAGTCATTTATAATATTAGATCTGTACATTGCAGCAGGCTGCATCAATTATGTTACTTTATTGTTAAACCATCATGCATTTATAAAAGCTGAAAAAAATAGCTTCAAACATTTGTGTTTCTTTTTCTGACATTTAATATGAATATTATAGCAACAAAAAGCAACAATGATGACTCTCTCTCTCTCTCTCTCTCTCTCTCTCTCTCTCTCTCTCTCTCTCTCTCTCTCTCATATAAAGGAAACTTCAGCAATTATCATTTTTTGTAAAGTACTGTCATCTCAATAAATGTATGTTTAAAATAATGAAAAGGGTAAGAATGTTAGGTTTTTATAATTAAATCTGTTGTTTACTTTTTGTTTAGCAAGATTAAGACATACCTACAAAGAAACAGAAGTTTTGCAAGACAAAACAAATACAATTAACCCTTTTCCTGTCTGCTTAAACCAAATGTAATGGAAAGGGAATACAGTCACAGAAAATGGTATTTTACATTTGAAAGATTTAAAAAATCACATTTGGTATTTTTTCTGCATACATTTCACATGCAACAACAACAACAAAATCTGATAATACTAGACAATTAACTAGTAGCATTATACATTAAAAGGATAATAATTAATAGTTTTTGCTCTTGGATTTTTATTCTTAGATGCATTTATGAAGAATTATTTGCTTAAAAATTACTTCTTTTTTTTAAATAGTTTTTCTTTACAAGACAACACATCCAGTCAATGAGTCATGCAATAATATTTCATTAGGCCTACTATTTTTTCTTTTTCTTTTTTTTTTAAATTACTCTTAAGCAGCAATTAAAACTACGCCTTCCCCTCCCCCCTCCCCTCATCTTCCATTTGTAAGAAATTGGGATATGATAAATTTCAGTATCAACAAAGAAAATACAGTTTACATCGAGTGGTAGATCTAGATCAACGTTGTTAGATTTGGTTATAATTATGTTTGATTCTTCCTTTGGAAAATTAAAAAACGAAAGTCCAGGGCACTTGTATCGTCCATTTGTGCAGTTAAAAGCGCTGCAGTGTTGCCCACCAGGACGGATTCTAGGTTTGTTTACTTGATTTGATACGCTTTCCTCCATTGCTAAGCGCTAAAGCCGAAGCGAGTTATCACTTATTCCGCTAGTTGGCGCTCGCAACTTCCGTTTCGCAGTAAGAGTCGAAATGAACCTTCTTTGCGTAGCTGTACTTTCTTTGGTTATCTGTAGAGTATTGCGTCAATGATCTTACGTCATAGACATGTATACGTACTTCCGGTATTACAATTGTATTTTCACTTTCGTTCTGGACATTACATTCCTCCCCAAGTTATTAGAAAAAAAACCAATATTGAAGAAACTGCAATCAAAACCATTTCAAAATTTCAAAGAGCTGTAGAATTATTTTGTAAATGAGTTAAAGCACAGTGTAACTACATATTTTCAATGTTATTCAAATTTGCTTATCTGTATTCTTGTCTGTCATAATTCACTCTTGTCTTCATGGAATTATCAGACTAGTGAAGTGTATAGCTATCAATATCATTTAAGTTTTATAGTCTTTTAAATATGCTGGTGGACGGCGCTCTCGGGTGGGTTTCGCTGATCGGGAGTCATCTGCTCTGCTTGCTGCATTTCTCAGTGTAGGCTGTACTTGATGTCGTGTCTCTGCAGTAGTCTCAACAGATTTCAGCGGGGTGTTGGATTGAGATGGTGAAGTATGGGTCTCAGTGTTTTCTTCCTTTTCTGAATCTTCTTCTTCTTCCTCTTCTTCTTCGTCATTAGCCACGATTGGTTTGAAATGGGAGGAATTTCTTACAATGAGTTTTTTTCCTCTTCTCGCAGTGATCATGCTGCCTTTGGTTTCAGTGACGATGTATGGGTGTGGCGAGAATGGTGTGGAAGTTTTGTTCAATTTCTTCTCCTTTACCAATACATGTTCGCCTGGTTGTATGGTGCATGGTTTGGTGTGCCGTTTTGTGTCAGCGTATTCTGCCATCTTCTGTTTGCTCAGGGCATCATTGTAGAAGATGCGTGATTTCACAGTTGTAGGGTTTGGGGTTTGGGGAAAAGGGGGGTTGGGCAGGCCGATATGCATTTTTCTGCCTGTCAGAGCTTCGTATGGAGATATGCCAGTGGAACTGTGGGGTGTTCCTCGATAGTGTCTCAGGAATGTGGGGAGTTGTATTTTCCAGGTCAGATTGGCGGCAAGTGACGCTCTGACGTGTTTGTTTAGGGTGGACATGAAGCGTTCAGCCTCGCCGTTGGCTTCAGGCCACAGCGGAGTCACTTTCCGATGTTTGATGTTGTGTTCTGCCGCAAACTGTCGAAATTCATCTCCACTGAAAGGTGGACCATTGTCCGTCTTGATGATTTCGGGAAGGCCATGTCGGGCAAAGATTGAGTCTAGATGTGGTATTACGACTCTCGCAGATGTGCTGGAGATGACTTCCACTTCCGGAAATCGAGAGTGTTCATCGATGACAACCATAACATAGTCTCCACTTGGAAACGGTCCAGCAAAATCAATGGCAAGTGCCTTCCATGGTTGGGATGGGAGAGGAGTAGTGATGATCGGTTCTCGTGTCTTGGGTCCAGGGTATGACGCTTGACACGGGATGCAGGACTTGACGGTGTCTTCGACCAGCTTGTCAATGCCAGGGAACCACACTTTTTCTCTTATGCATTGTTTTGTCTTGACAATTCCTTGGTGTGACTGATGCGCAATATCAACGATCTTCTTCTGTAATGCTGTGGGGATTATCAATCGGTTTCCTCGTAGAATGAGGCCATCAAACACGGATAGTTCTTCTTTGAACTTCTCAAATTTTGATGCATCATTCCATTGACCGGTTTGGATCGCCGTCATCACCTTTTGTAGAGTTGTGTCTTTTTGAGTGGCTGACTTCACTTCTTCTGCTGACATCGATTTTGGAATGTTGTTGTAGCTGATGTATCTCACATACTCTTCAGCTTTGTTGTCTTTCCTTGGTTTGTTTTGTGGGTGTCGGCTGAGAAAATCAGCCGGATTGAGATCGTCTTTTCCTGGTTGGTAGACCAGCTTCATCTCGTATGGCATTATCCGCAGGCGCCATCGCTCGATTCTGGCTGTTGTAGGTTTCTGACTGGTCATGATGCCAAGTAGTGGTTTGTGGTCTGTGACCAAGGTGAATGGTGCACCGAATATGTAGAGATGGAAGTGCTCGACTCCAAAAACTACCGCAAGCATTTCCCGGTCTGTCTGGCTGTATCTTGATTCCACCTCGGTGAGGGCTCTGCTCGCATAGATGACTGGTTTATCATCTTGTGTCAAGATTGCTCCAAGTCCGACCGGACTGGCGTCAACTAAGATTTTAGTTTCCTTGGCCGGGTCAAAGTATGTCATGACATGTGTGCTTGTCAGTGTTTTCTTCAGTTTGTTGAAAGCTTCTTCTTCTTCTTGTTTCCATTTCCATGGTTGGTCATTTCTCGTCAGCTTTCTCAGGGGTTCCGTCAGTGTTGCATAGCCAGGGATGAAACGGGACATGTACTGAGTAAGTCCGAGGAAAGAACGAACTTCACTGACGTTTTTGGGAGCTTCGGCGTTGATGATCGACTTGATCTTTTCCGGATCAGCTGTGAGACCGTTTTTTCCGAAAATGTGTCCAAAGAAAATAAGCTGATCTCTGTTAAAGAGACACTTCTCTTTGTTGAGCTTTGCTCCATGGTCTTGAAGTCGTTGAAGTGTTGCTTTCAGTGCTATGTCATGCTCTTTTTGGCTTTTTCCATGCACGATGATGTCATCGGACAAATTGCGGGCTCCAGAAATGTCACTCAACAGCTCAGATATTGTGTTTTGGAAAATTTCAGATGCTGCATTGACACCAAATAGGAGTCGCTTGTATCGTCGCAGGCCTATGTGTGTTGTGAACGTGGTGATGAAACGACTAGATTCTTCAAGTTCAAGCTGATGATATGCATTTGTCATGTCTAATTTGCTGAAGACAGTGGAGCCATTTAGATCAGAAATCAGGTCATCCAACGTGGGCATCGGATGTTTTTCTCGTCTGATGGCTTTGTTTGGCTCACGCATATCAACACAAACACGTACTCCTCCCGTTTTCTTTGGGACAACCACGATGGGGCTGACCCATGGGGTTGGGCCGTCAATCTTCTCGATGATATCAAGCTTTTCTAGACGCTCAAGCTCATTCTCTACATCTTTGCGGATATGGAAAGGAATCCGTCGGTGTTTCTGCGTAACCGAGGGAGTAGTGTCGTCAATGTGTAGTTTGATCTGAACATCTTTTATGTGTCCCATGGCTCCATCAAATAAGCTAGGGAATTCATCCGGGATGTTATAGTGGGTTGAAACCGCAGAAAAGGCAAACTGAATCAATCCAATTGATTGTGCTGTTTGTGCGCTCAGTAGATTGCTTGTTGTGTGTTTGTTGTTCTCAACAACGTAGAATGTGGCTTGAACATGAGTGTCCTTGAAGACAAGGTCGGTGGAGAAATGACCTTTCACTGGGAGTGGTTGTTTGGAGCCATATGCATAAATCAAAGGAGAAGGACCACGCAACCTCACCTTGGGACACACCTGTGTGAAAGTGTCACTGCTCAAAACGTTGACCGTTGCACCTGTGTCTACAAGAAATTTCACTGGAGTGTTGAATATAGGGATTTCGACGATTGGAGTTTTCTTAAATCCGAGTCCAGGTTTTGATGAAACGGTGAAAATGCTTTCATCACTAGATGCAGAAAGGTATTCTTCCTCTCGAGGGTGAAATGTAGTTTGGTTTTCATTGTTATATGAGATTTGCCTGACTTTGTTTGAAGATCGGCAAACTCTCGCAAAATGCCCTATCTTGTGACAAGCTTTGCATTCTTTTCCTCGTGCAGGACAGCCTTGTGACATGTGCCGTGTGCCACAGTTGCCGCATTCATGCTGTGTTGAACGATGTGTAGTAAACCCATGGCCTCGTGAATCACCTCTACCACTACGACCAAAACTCTTACCTTGATTGCTACTGGAACTGTCACTGCCTTGCGTATGATTGCCTCTGTTATGACTGAAACCTCTGCCACCTGTCAGAGAGTTGTTGTGTCGTTGAAAACCACCACCTCTTTGACCGCCTCGTCCTTTTACAGCATTAACGGATGTACCCCCGTTGTTGCCTGTATTTTCGATCTCTGCTGCTCGAATGTCTGACAGTTCGAGAGCACAAGCATCGTCCAAGATCTGTTTGAGAGTCATATTGTCTTTGAGAGCCTTGCGTCTGATGCGTGTTGAGCTACATCCTTGAATAATTTGAGACAGAAGTTCTTTCTCCACGTCTGCAAAATCACAATTTGCTGCCAGCCGCCTGAGACGTGTGCAATATGTGCCAATGTTTTCTCCTTCCAACTGTTTCGCCTGCCTGAATTTGAATGTTTCAAACGATGTATTTTGTTTTGGGGTGAAATAATCCGTCAAAGATTTCTTGAGGGTGTTATACTCATGGAACGCACGTCTGGCGCAGTACCCGTTGTCACTCCATTTCCTTTTTGTGCGTCTGTGAAGGAGTCGTAGATTTCATACACCTCGTCACCGGCGTAGTGTAAGAGTAATGCTTTTTTTCGAAGGTCATTGTTGATGTCCATGGCCAAGAGAAAATTTTCGAATTTCTCGATCCACTTTTTCCAGCGATTTCCTACTGTGTGCGAGTCAGAATGAACGTCAAAACGTTCATATGAGGGTAGAGTCGTCATCCTGAAACTTCTTTTCTTTGATCCTCGTCGCCAATTTAATGTATATATTGTCGAAAGACAGATACTAGAGATAGAGTCACTCAAAACACAGCCCGTGTGTTGTGCTCCATATTGGAAAACTGTTTTTTTATTTCTGTTATCTGTAGAGTATTGCGTCAATGATCTTACGTCATAGACATGTATACGTACTTCCGGTATTACAATTGTATTTTCACTTTCGTTCTGGACATTACAATCTCCATCTTCCTATATGCTTGCGAAGCATGGACCCTCACAACAGGTCTACAACGAAAAATACAAAGCATGGAGATGAGGTGCTGCAGAAGACTTCTGGGCATTTCCTATGCGCAGCACATCATCAACAACGAAGCCCGACAGACCGTCACACAAGTCATTGGACAACACGATAACCTGCTCACAATGGTGAAGATACGGAAACTTCGATGGTATGGCCACGTCACCAGATCATCAGGCCTTGCAAAGACCATCCTTCAAGGCACGGTGCTAGGATGCAGAAGAAGAGGGAGACAGAAAAAGAGGTGGGAGGACAACATTCGAGAATGGACTGATTTGACACAGAGCGAAGATAAGGACAGAGAAAGATAGAGTACACTGGCTAAACGATCATCTTTGGCGTTCCAACAACCTTCGAGTTACGGGATAGGATAGGACAGGATAGGATAGGACAGGATAGGATAGGATAGGACAGGATAGGCTATACTAACATCACAATGACTACTATCGCTACCCTCAGGCAAGAACAAATAGCGTTGAATAACCTACTGTACGGAAATCAAACTTTTTCTCTATCGGATAATCAACTCCTCTTCAGAACCACTCAAGAGTTTATCAAACAGTCAAAGCGTTTTCGTTAAGTGAAATTCTCCGTTTCATCGCACAAGCGTTAAGGTGTTCAGCTCAACCCCCTCCCCTCCCCTTCCCTGCCCTCTCTCTCTCTCTCTCTCTCTCTCTCTCTCTCTCTCTCTCTCCTTCTCTCTCACATATTTCCTCCAATTATTTGTTTTAAAATGTCTATTACTTATTTATCTACACATTTCATTTCCAGCTAAATACGTGACTCCTATTTCTCTCTCTCTCTCTCTCTCTCTCTCTCTCTCTCTCTCTCTCTCTCTCTCTCTCTCTCTCTCTCTCTCGTTTTTAATTTATTGTTACCTGCTATTCCGTATATTCCGCTTAATTATCACTAAACTTTTTTTTTAAATTTATTCTTCTATATTTATACGTAAGTATTAGTTGCTTGCCACTAAATTATTATGTAGAATTTTATTTCTACAGGGTGGGCTTATATAAGCTCGCTTGCAACCTATCCTGTAAATATTTATTTGTAATTATGTGTTTTCTTGGAATAAAGTATTTGTTTAAACCAATGGTGTATGACCCTTGATTCTGAGTTTTTATAATATTATTCAGGCCTACGAAATCAACCTATAAGTACATGAATAAATCACAAAATAAATAAATAAATAAATAGATGAAATATAAAGGAAGAACAACAAAAACAACAACTTAAATGTTTGTTTTATTTTATTGTTTGTTAATATTAGATCTGTAGTGTAATAATTTATTTATCTATTTAATGTGCTTCTAAAATTTATTTTTCAACACCTCCACAGACACACACAAGCAAGCTCGCCCGCCTGTTCACGTGCACGCACCCACCCACCCACCCACAAACACATACACACACGCATAATGCCATAGCTTTCATTATTCACGCACTTTCTCTCGGTCACGCACACGCGCGCACACAAACACACACTACTCGCTCACGGTCACGCGCTCACATGTACACATGGCTTGAGGTTAAAAGGCAGAGACTGTAGACAGAGACCACAAATAATTATTTTAAATAATTATTTGTGGTCTATGACTAGATAAGTAGGGGAGAAGAGGTAACAGTAGAGATGGGTAATACGTCTGATGCACAGGCGCTTGTATCTGGACACGCGAGCGCCGATAACCAAAAGGGAGGCGCGTCACAGGCATAGGCGCTCGCGTGTCCATGATATAAGATAACCAAAGGGAGGCGCGTCACAGGCATAGGCGCTCGCGTGTCCAGATACAAGCGCCTGTGGTCTGATGGTATAATTTCTCGTGACTGGACTGAAAACGATTCTCGCGCACGCGTTACGTAGGCTACGTTCTATCTGGTTCTAATCATTTCATTGTCTTTACTTAGCAGTGAGATGTTGGGACTAGTGGACCAACAAAGGGTGGGCAGATAGGATTTTTTGTTTGTTTTGTGGAAGCTTTTTGGTTTAGTCATTGTGTATTAGTATGGATTGTACATCAATAAGAGGGCTGGTAACTTGTGACTAACTTTATGGTAAGGACTTTGTGTGGTTCTGCTTCTAGTTATTCCAGTTGTGTTGCTGTGTTAGTATTTTTGTCTGATGTGTTGCATTGCTGTCTTGGTGTAGTGTCATTTCAGTTCGTGTTTTAAAATGTATCAAAATGATGGATCCTGCTAATGCAAACAAATACAACTATAGACTAGCGGCACCACGATCGCTCCAAAAAAAGAACAAACAGCATCACACGGGTTTGGGGTTCCTTACTGAATTTTAATCCGTGAAACTGAAAGAAAACACAATAACAAATAATGTAACAATGCAAATACAATAAATCAACAGAATATATTGTAAGTATGCAACTCTTTACTTGATATTTTCTTTCTTTCCTTCAAAAATAAAACTATCAAGCGAACAACGAAATAGATCTGTGTCGCAATCATGCACACCATTATCTCTCTAAATTCATAACAAACAAAACTTTACGTAATACGGTTTTAGATAATTGCTAAATAAGTCAAACTGACCACCCTGGCCCAGTGTAGGCTGATTAAGAGCCAGGAGGACTAATAATAAACATCCGAAACCTTTTGGACACGTAATAAATAAATTAAAAAAAACGCATAGTCGCATGGCACTATTTTGGCAACAGCAAGCAGGTTGAAAAAATGCCTAATCGATAAACTAACTAACCCATAAATTTTATTCAATAAATAAAAACAGAAGAGCAACAACATCTATTTACAAATAAAAAATCTGACTAAAATACAGGCTTTTATTAGCCGTTACAACAACCTCAACAGCCATTTGTATTGTAATGGGAAATAACAAGCTATTTTACGTCGTCTTTAAGAAGATTTGATATCAGGAGTTATCTCCAGTTACAGATGGGTTGTGACCGCCGTGGAATTTATACTCTCTAAGTTAACGAGAATCATTTGAATAATTTCTTTTGAACAATCTACGTAGCAAGAAAAGCCATCGCCTATTTTATCGTTTAAAAATTTTAAACATCTTTCCAATACTTAAACTAAATAAACCCTTTTCTTCAATTATGTCTTCAATGGGTGACACCTTTCTTTTATTGTTTACACAGTTTCTAGGTTAGAGAGTATACATGTTTAGCTGGTTGTTATGCGATGGCCGAGTGTTTGGGCGGCTATTCAATGCAGAAGAACTGTCACCATATTGCACCTAAACCGCTTACAAATGCGGCGTTTAGTGAAGCACGGCTGGTTTGAGTGTTAATGAGTGTCGTTTTTTCATTTTTGTGTATAATTATGAACATGGTTGGAGTTTTCTACACCAACGCGCACTGATTAAAAAAAAAATTGGTGCGAGAAAGAGCCCGTCTAGAGAGCTTGGAATTAACGTTTACAATACCCGTGTTTGACACTCTTTCGTTGCTAGATCACCGCCATGAAGGCTTATTTGAAAGCACAGGACGGAAGTTTCTTCACGTTAGCCCCCAAAGTGACAACTGTTGGACGTGAAGGATGTGATTTAACAATTCAGGTTTGTGCAGATTCAGCTCTTTAGACGTCTTCACCTGTTTCAGGGTTTCCCATGTTTTGCCATGTTTTATTGATCAACATGACACTAACTGTTACGATGCCTCTCGGTTTTAGATAGTATCAGTTTTGTTTAGTTCCAAGATTGACAAATTATTTATTAGGAAATCGATCTTCCACATCCAGCCAATGCAGTCTGTATCAAAGTACACAGTAGGGCCTATATTATTAAATAATTTCACCTGTCCAGCCATTGTGTATGTGGTTGTTGTAATGTTTCCTCTAGTGGTACAAAGAGAAATGGCATTTTCCCTGTTGTACAGCATCCTTTTAACCGTTTTACTCAGAATCTAAACGCGAGTCTTAACTGGAATAATAAAGAATACTGCTAGCATTCACAATTTGCATTGTGTGGTTTTGTCTCCCTTTTGTGTGCTTGTGTACACATTTGTTTCTCATTGTTGTGCGTCTAACTACATCTCCATTTATATTTGTTTAGTATTTATTCATTACTGGAATTTTTTTTATTTTATTTGTCCAGGCACCTGGAGTAGACTACCAGCATGCAGTTGTGGAATATTGTGAACAAGAAGACTGCCTTATCCTGCAAGACTTGAACACAGCGCAAGGCACTTACGTCAATGATGTGCGTGTTCAGAATGCTGCTGTCAGGCTGGCGCCTGGTGACCGCATTCGTTTCGGCTACAATGGTTCTCCATACGAACTGCAGATTGAACAGACTTCATCTGTAAGTGGACTGTATAACAAACTGTATTTGAATATATCTTGTATGTCCAGTCTTTCCTGTGCATAGGTGGTGCATCTGACAAACGTGTTTTTTTTCTTTTTCAAAACAAAAACCTTTTTATGATTTTGGTTGTGAATCACATTTTTGTTGTGAATCACATGATCTGTAGTGTCGGGAGTGTGGCTTAGTAAGTTAGTAGAGTGTAACCGCTTTGAAGTGAGTTAAAATGTCTGTCGCACTCTTTCACACACTGAAGCTCTATGCCGTTGGTTGGGGTTCAGGGCGTGTTTATTCTCGCTCAAGCCAATAAGGAGAAAGAATGATGAACGAATGATGAATGCACGAAGTAGTATGGAAAACGAAGTATGAACGAAGTCAACCCTGAAACATGCAATAATAACAATACTAAGAAACGACATCATGGAAGGACAACATAAAAACAATACTCTTCCAAGGGTAACAGACGACACTCACTCAGTCTGCATTCAGCATACTCACTGTGACTCGGTATACTCATGAACAATAAAATACTACTAAGCACTTTCTTCAAATAATGATTTGACAAGTAGTCATCAAAATATTTCAAATGACCAAAAGTACTGTTCAATTAAACAATTATAGAAAGTTAATTCTTTTAAACAATGATACAAACATAAGCCAGAAAATCTCTGCACTCAACATCCAATTGCTGAATAATGTTTTCTCTTCAATTTTATGTTTTGCTTCTATGTAGCAAAAATAAATGCACTCACAAAATCAGAATTACAATTCCTCAAAGAAAAAGTTATAAAATTACAAACAAAATCTTTGTAAACACAAAATGTGACACCAAAATATTTACTTTTATTTTTTGGGAAACTGCAAAGTTATTATTTCACTTTAGCTTAGAAGACAATATTCACAGAATACAATAAATGTCCAAAATATTTCCAACTCGCCAAACAGTTGTGAGTCCAGATTATATACATATCGAATTGACCTTTGCATAATACCCAATTATGGCTCCAGCAAAGTACTAATCAAGATCAAGAACAAACTGTCCTCTTTCTTCGAAAGCCAGGGCAATAATAAAAGAATTGTACTTGTAGTGAACTCAGTAGTTTAAACTTTGAAAAACCCAACTAAGGATAAATGATTATGAATAATTGAATAACCGAATGAGAATAGCCAATTGGGAATACCAAATAAGAATAAACTTATCTTCTAACCAGAAAAAGAAAGTAACGATTTAAAAAATAAGTAGACCTGTAACATCCATTTACATGGATATTAGTTGCAATAAAAGATTTAGATCATTCATATTGTTCAGTTTGAATTTGGATTGTGGATAATATTCTTTATCCAAACAAGGGACATTTGGGGGCTGCATTTTCTGCAGCTTCTTGGTATTGTAATTCATAGTAAGATTGAGAAGAAAGTATCGAAAGGGGAATTTGATGACAATTCATTTTTGTATTTGATTTCATTATTGTTGTAATTATTTTTTCCCACATCAGATCAGTTGCTAAGTGTTCACATAAAATGAAACATAAAAATAAAACACTTTGAAACGACAAAATTTTATCCACTCAATTTGTTTATTCTTGTTATGCCAAATTTTTGGTTTGTGAATGCCCTGACGAAGTTGTTGTTTTTTTTAACTGAAAGTTTGTCAAAACAAGAATAAACAAATTGAGTGGATAACATTTTGTCATTTCAATTCAAAGTGTTTTATTTATAATAACTTAAAATTAACTCGTCGACTGGAATATTTCAGTTGCCCCACAATTTATATTAAGTCATAGATTGAACCTTTCATGTCCACCCATTCAGTTACCAGCTCAGCTGTTACAAAATGCAACTGTTATTGTATTTGTACCAAACTGTGTTTTTGCTGTTGTAAAACTTGAAGAAAGAAGAACTTGGGTAACATGTCATTGTGTTGATGGGGGTTGACAGTATGAAGTCCTTTGCCAAATGTGAGTGGAGTGTTGTAGGCACGACCTAGAACCTTCCGCCCACTTGCCTGATGGGTGCTCGTTCACCCACCTCCTCTTTCCTATCCTATCCCGTAACTCGAAGGTCGTAGGGGCACCACAGATGATTGTTTAACCAGCGTACACCATCTTTCTCTGTCCTCAGCAACCCTCATGGCTTCGCTCAGAGTCAAGCCAGTCCATTCTTTTTCTGTCTCCCTCTTTTTCTGCCTTTTTGCACCGTGCCTTGCAAGATAGTCTTTGCAAGGCCTGATGCTCTGGTAATGTGGCCATACCATCGGAGTTTCCGTTTCTTCACCACTGTTCTTCTTCACTCTTTCCTATGGCTGACAATACTTTTGATAAGTCTTGCTGAACCATAGCGGACATATTTTTGCTACTTCGTTTTGATTTTGAATGAAAGTTATGGAAGTAAACAGTGTGGACTATTGACTTGGGTTGGACAATAGTAGTAGTCGGTGGGCACCTTTGCCACGCTGGCTTTCAACATTAACATCTAGGTGTTTCCATTCCTAGGCCGAGATTGTCAAACATGGTTTGCAGATCATGAGAAATTAGTACTGGGACATGGTTATTGATTTAGGTTAACAACCTGTAGCCAAACCAATACCTTGCAATCAGTATTTGGGAGAACTTAATTAGATAATGACTGTTCTATAGTAGAATGCAAACTGTTGTTGGAAAGGAAGGCGTAGAAATTAGTACTGGGAATGGTTATTGATTTAGGTTAACAACCTGTAGCCAAACCAATACCTTGCAATCAGTATTTGGGAGAACTTAATTAGATAATGACTGTTCTATAGTAGAATGCAAACTGTTGTTGGAAAGGAAGGCGTAGAAATTAGTACTGGGACATGGTTATTGATTTAGGTTAACAACCTGTAGCCAAACCAATACCTTGCAATCAGTATTTGGGAGAACTTAATTAGATAATGACTGTTCTATAGTAGAATGCAAACTGTTGTTGGAAAGGAAGGCGTAGAAAATTGTTTTTGGTTCTACTGGGCTTGGCTTCCATTATAGCAAGCAGGAGCCGAGCTTTAGTACTTTTTGAGTTTTGTATTTCTGCATGCAGGCATAATGGCATCCACTGTCTATGTATTGACAGTCAAAAGAATAAATAACAAAATGCTATGGACAAATGCAACTCCTGAGCAACTTCTCGGGCTGTATCCCTCAAATCAATAACCAATAACAATGATGTAGTTATCATTTGCACACCAGAGCTCATCTGCCGGCAAGCTGATTGGCAGATCCGTCTTTGACCTTGAAGGTGTAAGCAGTGAAGCGCCTGGGGGCCATTCAATGTGACCTCACCCAGCCGCTGTGTGACGAGCTGCTGGTGCAGACCTCCTCCAGATCCGACAGGTTTATCAGCTGCCATGCAAAGACTGACAAATTCTAGCGGTCATTTTTGTGCCGAGCTCTTATCGACTCAAAAGCGCTATTCCCTGACTTTATGAAATCTGATCAGTCAGTCAGTCTTATAAATGTAGCTAGTCAGCCAGAATTTTTGCCTGCCTGCCTGCCTGCGTGTGTTTGTGAGAGAGCGTGTGTGGGTGTGTGTGTGTGTGTGTGTGTGTGTGTGTGTGTGTGTGATTTTTGTGAGTGTAAAATGACGCACCGGTGTGTATGGACTGCAGTGCCTAATACAGTATTTTGTTGTTGTTTTGAAAACTGTGCATTGTGGGTCTTTATATGTCTGGAGATGTGTATGTGTGTGTGTGTGCGTGTTAATTTTTCAATCAGTTCTGTTTTTGTGATTTGGCTTAGCAAGTGATGATGATGTGTGTGTGCCTTGGTTGCGTGTGTTGTACGCCTGTGTTTGGTGTTTGTGAGTGATGGTGTTGGTTTATGATGGTGTGTGGGGTTGCATGCGGGGGGCGCAAGGTTTTGACTGTGGGATAGTAGTTGTTTTATTATATTTTATGCGTTGCACTATTTATTTTGTTGTTTGTACATGATGTCATCATTGGTACTTTACCTAGGCATTCTATACAATACCTAGATAAAGTATAGAAAGCATTGGTACTTTACCTAGGCATTCTGTACAATACCTAGATAAAGTATAGAAAGCATTGGTACTTTACCTAGGCATTCTGTACAATACCTAGATAAAGTATAGAAAGCATTGGTACTTTACCTAGGCATTCTATACAATACCTAGATAAAGTATAGAAAGCATTGGTACTTTACCTAGGCATTCTGTACAATACCTAGATAAAGTATAGAAAGCATTGGTACTTTACCTAGGCATTCTGTACAATACCTAGATAAAGTATAGAATGCATTGGTACTTTACCTAGGCATTCTGTACAATACCGGGATTTCACACATTGCTGGTAACATAAACAAATAAAATTGCTATTTGTACTCTGTTGCCTGTTGTAGTTATTAAGCCAGTGTTTATTTGCTGGGCACTTATAGTATACTTGCACGAACACCCCACACTCCAATTTTATACAGTTTACACACACCTACCCCCTTACCCTGAACACCTGCTTCACACATACATACATACACTCTGTCTTTCCCTCCCTCCCTACGCTCTCTTTCACTCCATCCCTCCCTCCCTCTCTCACTCTCTCTCTCTTTCTGTCTTGTAGTTGTACCTCCATCCCTCCCATCGACGCATCCTCACCCTCCACCCCCACACACTTGAGACACTGTGATAAACACCTAAATTTATTGCTTCATGATCATAGCGTGATTGTGTGGTCAAGCACCCAAGGTTTGTTTTATTGCTGATAGGCATGTTCTATCTCATATCAGTATCAGTTGCATTATCAGTGGGATTAAGCTAGGAAACTATACAAAAATGTTCTGTTTGAAGTCAAGTGCATTCATTGTTTGGAGAACAAACTATCTAATCCTAAAACCTTCAGAACCAACCCAGGAATTTTAGTTGTGTTTCCTTCACGTGTGTTTTAATGCTTGTGTAAACTATATATTACTTAACAACCATGGTTTGCAAACATAAATTTACAGTTCATTTATGTTTTCCTTGTAGCCTTTTAGTCATGGCGAAGAGAAGGGTGTTAGAAATCTTGCTTTTGTCAGGGTCAGCTGGGTGGTTTCCATCTCTTTACTTTTTAACTTCCACAGTTTTAAGAGAACCGCTGTGTATGGTCGCCAGTATCCAAGTATAAACTTGACTGTATTCTGCTTAACCTCCAAACAACTAATATTAGGGTGTTCCCTAACCAACATATTATCGCCATGCTACAAACGTTTCAATGTAGTCTGGATGAAATTATCTCAATTTTAGAAAATTTCTTAATAATTTTGGCATCTTCTAAAAAAATAAATTAAAAAAAGATTTCTGTTTGGTCTTGGCTTTTGTTTTGATTGGAATAACCTATAGAAAATGTGTGAGTGATTACTGATTTTCGTATCTAGTCTTTTATCTTCTGTTAATGTTAGGTCTTAGTTTCAGTCTTGATGAAATCGGTTATAAAAGATTTACAAGTGATTTTGGAATCTACAGTTAATTTCTTCTCTGGAAGCTTCTACATTTCGCTGCCTTTGTGAAAAATGTATTGGTGATTTTGACATGTAGGCTTTTTATTTTCTGTGGAGGCTTAATTGTGCTCATAGAACTAATTGATTTTGACTGTGAGTGCTGTGAGTTTAGCGCTGGTCATTGGGGCTTCTTATCACCTTAGTGATCATGCCATGCTGTCTAAAGGAGAGGTGTAAGAACTGTACATCATTGTCTGGTGTAAGTTTGGCTTGCATTGAGTGATTATATCAATAAGCAGCTATACCAGAATTCAACACCGACATTCAGGTGTAAGTTGCCATTATGAATCAAAGATTCAATGTCAACACGGGAAAATGACAAGCTGTGTTATTTACAGAGCAGTCATTCCATTTACTGACAATTTCTCTAGGATACCTTGAGATGATATTCCAATAATCAAGTCTCAATAATGGAAATTGGTCTATAATAAGAGAAATCTATTAGTGAAAACACCATTGGATGATGTTGGGTGGTTTTTAACATGAAGTTAGTCTGTTTCATGTAGTGCCTTTTCACCAAAGTGATTTTAGACTATCAACCTGGAATGTGTTGTGTGTATCATGTTACGCAGTGTGTTCATATGGGTCTCAGTGTATACATTGTTATGGGTAGTGGTCTCCACGTGTAAAGTGCTATGGGTGGTGTTACCACCTAGAAGTAACACTACCATATTTGACAAAGTACTGGTATTTTTAATGAATGTTCTCATTGTCAGTTGATGTTGTTTTGACTGTGGTCACAGGTGACATGTCCCCCAGTGCAACAGAGGCAGGCATGGAACGGAGGACTGACCATCCTCAACGAAATGCCCGTCTACACCTCCACCAGCCCCTCCATCTTGCAGCAACAGCAGGTTGGTCTAATCAGTCATTCACTCAAATCCAATCAACCAAGCTGTCAGTAAAGAAATCAGGAAGACTGACCGTCTTTAATGAAACGCTCATCTACAAATCCACCGTCATGCAGCCTGAGTCATAAACAGATTGGTCTTAACTCATCCAAATCAAGTGAATAAATCTTTTATTTGACTATAATTGTATAAAAGTAAAAATGGAGAAGAGAAAAAAACAAAACAGGTTGGTTGCAAAAATACCACAAGTAGAATATCCAATAGCATCACTGTGCTGCTTTTATGGTGGAGTGAGGTAGATTCAGGTCACATCAAGATCTTGACAAAATACTTTTAGATGATGAAATGACCATAATTATGATCCTGGTGTGAATAATCCTAATTCAGAAGGGCAAGGTTTCCACACTTGTGTATTTCATGTCAGATGTACCAGCAACAGCAGCAGTTGCAACAAGCCATGACGTCATCTGGCGGGCAGCCGTACCCCTTCATGCACACCTCTGTGCAGCCCACCAACATCTGGGCGGCTTCCACCCCACAGGCCCCTATGCCCCGACCCCCGCTCAGGTCACGACCGCTGAGTGCAGGAGCAAACCGCCGATCCGCTTTCGACGTCCCGAGATTCCAGACAGTCAGTGCTGCCCCTGTTGGTGCTCCCATCACTCGGCAAGGTCAGGATGGTGGTGCTGTTGTTAAAATAACATAAAAATGTTGTAGAAAGCGTTTTATTTCGTCAGCGGTAAAACCATTAATATTATTTTGGATTTGGGATATTGATATTTGTCCTTCATGCAAGCTTGCCTTCTCAGCAACAATTATGTTTGTGGTCATTTTTTTTTAAACTAAAGAAGTACATGATAATTTCTTGATTATAAAAGTAACTGCTTGCTTTGCAGTATCATGTCTATATTTGTCTAGTAATAAAAACTCTGTTCTTTTAAAGATTCATTTATAATCTAACGGAAGAAAATTCCAGTATTTATTGGTTGAATTTGCTGTTCTGCCTTCAGTTCTGGTGTTCAGATTTTGCTGGATTTATATGTGTTTGTAAAAACTGTGTTATCTTTGTTGTGTTTGTACCTATATGTCTATATTTTGATGTTGTCTAGGAGGGTGGACGACAGGCACACCACGTGGTGGTACTGGAATGCCCCCAGCGCCCTCCCCTGCCCTTGACCTTGCTCAGCAACAGGCGCAGGAAAAGGTATATTTTTTGCGGCGAGTGTGAACAATGTACTGTGTATCAACTGGTGCAGTTAATGATGCAAGGGGTTATTTTGACTCTTTAACTCGGTGTAGTAGCAAAGTTATAGAACGTCTATGATTGCAGTAAGAGAAAGGTGAAAGCATTTTTTCTGGTGCAGTTTTTGAGGTGTTCTTAAGTCTATGCAAAGGAGTGGTGACAGATAAAAGACGAATACTATCATTAATTATAAAACTAATACAAATACTAGGATGGAGGGGGAATAGTGAGAAAGAGAGAAAAAAAAGTATATTGCCACCTACTTAATCTACCATGCTTTTATTTCATGATCCTTTCTGTCAAAGTTGGACTTTTAGAAAACAGAATGACTTGTGCATAATTCTTACGTCGATAGTCCTTCAGGATAGTGTATCTAATAATGTAAGATAAAATAAAAATGATGTGAAAACTGTTTCTTTAACAACTAGAAAATTGTTGCTATGCCAGTACTATGCCAGTGCTATGCTGTGATAGTCGTATGAACAGGTTTAAAAAAAAAAATTTTTTAATTCAACGAGAAAGTTGTTGCTATGCGATGATAGTCGATGCGTGTTTTGTAGGCAATCAAGGTTCGTCTGCAAGGCATTCTCAATCTCTTCACGCCATTCGATATGTGAGAGTCATCGCAGACCAATATTTGTCCATACTAAACCTCGCTGTATTTTGCATGCATGGTTGACTTGGCTGTTTTAATATCGCATTTGTAGGTTGACCAGTATTTTGCTAGTTTATTTGGGTTTTGCTTTTGTAAAGAGATTGGGTCTTTGCCAGGTTTAGTATGAAGCATGCTGAGTTTAGTCCCTATTACTAACCAATATTTGTATATAATCAGCATATACTGTAACATTTTTGCTTGGAAAATAGCATCTGTATAGTATGAACCTTTTGTTTGTACTTCCATTTCTCTTATGGTTTGTATTTGCTAAACCATATTTCTGTGTATTACTGTCAATGGAAAATTCCTATTTACCTACGCTGACCTACCTAATTCATTTCTACCTGCCTACTTAATAATCCATTACTACCTACCTACTTAACAATCCATTCTTTCCTACCTATTTAACAACTGCGCTTACCTATACATGTAAGTAGTCCCTAAACTTGACAGGTTGTCGGGGATAAATGTTTGAGGAAGCGAATTAAGCTGCAGAGACTGTCCTCTTCCTCTTCCAGTCAATCAGCAGCCTATATTGAGCAGTTGCCATGGATGTCCAGCCCTTGAAAGGGAATAGCATTTACCTATTGCATGAAATTCCGGACTTTAGACGACCCTGGATCTGTTCAGTGCCATTCTTTCTATTTTAGAAATGGAAGTACAAAGAGAGGCTTGATAACAAAAGGTTGGCTAGATTAGCACAGAACAGTTCAACCCTGTAATACCGGTGTACATATATATATATATATATATGTATATAACAGTGAGCTTGTTATTGGCTTGTGCATTATGGGTAGCTTAGAGTGACCCCTATATGGAGGAAGCATGTGTGTGTGGGCGGTGTGTGCCGTGATGCGGTAACGGTGTGGCTTTGGTGTGGGAAACAGGAGCAGCGCCTGATCCAGCTCACTGAGGAGGTCACCCGTCTGCGCAGTTTGGAGTTTGAGACCTTTCGCAAGGACACCCTCATCCAACAGCTACAGCACCAGATCTCTGAGCTTCAGGTGAGTTGGACTTTAGTGTCCCGTCTGCCACCTATGGCCGGGGATGGGTGTGGACGTTACGCTTCAATGTTCATTCTCTTTATTGGTTTTATGAAGTACTTCCAGAGTTGGCAGCAAGAAAAAGACGTTGGGGTATACTACGGACAAGGCAAAAATATTGACAATGCGGATTTTCAGAATATTTTGAAGGGAATGTCCTTCCTTGTCTAAAAGGATAGTATCGTTGTTTTCGTTTCTGTCTGTGCCTGCTTTTCCTATTTTGTGACGCAGGATTATTGTAGTGAAAGAGAGTGCTGGATTGTTATTGGTTTCAAGGTGGGTGAATGATGGTGCTGCTTGGTAGTATAGGGATTTCTCTGGATCACCCTACAGATAATGATCAATTGTGCTTGGCATTATGAATGTGAAAGGCACAGTTATACAGAGGATTACTTGAGACATAATGTAACACCCTTTTTGCTGGACTTTCTGCTTCTTCTATCGATCGTCTTCAACGCATCCAAAACAGCTCAGCCCTTCTTGTTCTTAAAAAGAAAACGAAAGACCACATAACCCCTCTGTTGCAACAACTCCACTGGCTACCCGTCTCATAGGATCAAATGCAAGCTCAACATTCTCACATACAAATGCCTCAACAAGCATGCTCCTACCCATCTCTCTGATTCTCTCTCACTCTACTTCCCGACCACTGCTGTCCACAAACGACAACCTCAAACTCAACATACCTCATACAAAACTTAAAACTGCAGCTTGTTTGTTTGTTTGTGGGTAGATTAACGTCCCCGGACACATGAAGCGTAAAACTGCAGCCCAACGCTCCTTTTCTTTTCAAGTCTTCACCAACCGGATCTTCTTACCTATCCCCCTCCGTCAACAAAAGTCTTGAAATGCATTTAAATCGGGCCTGAAGACTTTTCTTTTCCCTCAATAATCCTCACACTACAGTGTCCCTGCTACACCATCACCCTCCTTCCCCCCAACCCACATCACTAGCAATCCTAAATTAGAGTAGTTGTAAATGGCCATGTACTAATCATTATTTGACATTTTCTCATGCTTATTTTTTAGTGCCGTGTCTCTGTTTTTATTGGTACTGTGTCATCTTCATGTAATTTAAATGCAAGTGTATACCTGTGTGCTTAAATTTTTAATGCGAAAGAATGTGTATGGGTGCACATTAAGTCTCCTTGTGGTGAGATATGTGCGCGTTACAAGTTCTTTTATTATTATTATTATTATTATTATTATTATTATTATTATTATTATTATTATTATGATCAAAGAATACATTCTGTAGTTGATCAAGTCAATATAAACCATATATAAACTATCCGTACATAGTAAAGTTTTCATGTTTTAGGCCAGTGTTCAGTTTGCAGCCAAGCTTGAAAGATGCAAGAAAGGAGTGATGAAGTTAAAATCACTATTGCTACATGAACAAAGCTGTTAGCAGTCAAACAACTGCAATCCAACATTCATGTTCTTGTTTTATTTTTACAGTCTAAGTTGCGAGAAGAGCCATCCATCATCATGGGCCATGGCGACTCAGAAACCAGCCAGCGCTTAGCCCATCTTGAAATGGAGGTGAACGCCAAGAAGGCGGAAGTGGCTGCCCTCAGAGACCAGGTAACTTGCAGGCTGTGTTATAGATGGATACATTTTCTTTATTGTACTTGTATTATTTGTGGTGATTTGATGCATCTGTACAAGCCAAAAGAATTTGGGTCAGCTGCGTGGGAATAAAAATCGTGATTATGATCAAATTGATAACAGGGTCAGGCTTGGGTATCAAGGCACGGAAATACAAACTCTCATGCACAAATTTGAAAAGTGACTCACAGATTTTAGTAACGAAAAATTGGTTAAATACTTTTAGATGAAGAGGAAACATTAACAAAATTTTAAAAACAGATTAACACAAAACATACAAATCAGAAGGTATATATATTTTGTTTGGAAGCAGACAATATTCAAATTGGTGCTAAGAATGTAAACAGTCTGAAGTCAAAACTGATACGTCTTCATGATTTAAAGGGTAGTGGGGTGAGAAGTGGGAAGTGAGAGAATTGTCTGCAGTCTGAGATATATATACATCATATATTTGTGAGTATAAGGGTATATCTTTGTCAAGCTTGGGTCTTCACATGACATATTTGATGCATCAAAACACTACGTTTGGTACAGTGGGTGTTAGTCTGTGTACAGAAGTGCGTGCTGTGAACTAGTAGCGTTTGTATGTTATTATCAATGTCATAGTGGAAAACATTTCATACTGGCCTTTTTGTGAAGCTTGCATTATACCCATATCAATACACATGGTTTGCTCATACAAATAGAGCTCTTGCATGTAGGAAGGAATCTGTTAGAAAGTTTGTTTTTTTTCCCTATATTAGTTGTTAATTAATATTATTTTTTTTGTATATTCATGAACTATATGCAGTAAGTGCTAGATGTTTGTGTTGCTGCTCCCGTTGGAAGATAAATATTTTAGAATACACAGCATGAAGAATTTTGATTTGACGATTGCATGATTGCTGTCAAGCTTTCACTTTATTAGAGAAAGTATTTATGAAGCTTTAATGATGCAGTCCACGGTGCGTTGTTGATGATTGTGTGCATGTTATAGGCATTGATTTGTCTGTAGACACTTTAGCTGCAAATCCACAATTGGAGGCGCTAATTCACTAGCGTACTTTGCTGGTGTAAAAAGTACAAATTAGCTTGACATGTGTTCATGTTGCAGGATAAACTTGTACAAGCCAAATTTGTGGACAAACTGTTTTAATTTGCCCCAAGTAGCTAAACTTTGTTTGTTTGTTTTTTTTCCCAAACGCTAGTTATTTCTCTTACCTTATTCTTTGATGTGTGTACAAAGGCTGGGCGGTGGAGGCAGTGCTCTCCCTTCACTTCAACACCAGTAAAATCAGTGATCGCACATGAGATATGGCGCACATGAGATATGGCCAGCTAATTGGGGCCGGGTAGCTCAGTTGGTAAGAGCGTCTTGCTAGTAACCGAAAGGTCGCTGGTTCGAATCCCGGATTGGTCAACGTGTGATCATATTATTTTCCCCTTTACCAACAACTGGCCCGCTGGTGTCAGTATAAATCGGTCCAGTAGTCACCTATATGCGAAAGTGTCGTGTGACTATAATCTACAAACAACAACAACAACAGCCAGCTAATATCCTATTCTTATCCTATCCTATCCTGTAACTTGAAAGTCGTTGGGGCACCACAGATGATCGTTTAACCAACGTATTCCATCTTTCTCTGTCCTCAGCCATCCTCATGGATTCCCTCAGTGTCAAGCCAGACCATTCTTGAATGTTGTCCTCCCACCTTTTTTTTCTGTCTCCCTCTTCTGCCTCCTTGCACCGTGCCTTGCAGGATGGTCTGTGCTAGCCCTGATGTTCTGGTGACTTGGCCATACCATCGGAGTTTCCGTTTCTTGACCACTGTGAGAATGTCATCGTGTTGTCCAATGGCTTGTGTGATGATCTGACGGACTTCGTTGTTGGTGATTTGCTGGGTATAAGAAATGCCCAGAAGTCTTCTGTAGCACCTCATCTCCATGCTTTGTATTCTTCGTTGTAGATCTGCTGTGAGGGTTCATGTTTCGCAAGCTTATAGGAAGATGAAGATGACAAGGAAGCGCTGCAGCCTTACCTTGGAGTGTAGACTGATGGTCCTGTCTTTCCAAACGGGCTCCAACCTTGTCAGGGCATCAGTTGTTTGTCCAATCCTGGAGAGGACTTCCTGTCAGGACCCATTGTCTGATACAATTGCTCCTAAATATTTGTAAGCTATGCACCATGTTGAGGGATTGGCCTTGGACTTTGATGTCTGTGTTGATGCCTTTGGTGTTGTTGGTCATCATTTTGGTCTTCTCTGCACTTATTTCCATTTCAAAGGCTCTAGAGGGAGGTGGTGCCAAGCTTCTGTTCTCAGCTAGTATACTGCCTATGAAAAATCACTGATTGCTGATAAAACAGCAGGTAACAACAAACATTTGCCCGATAAAAGATTCAGCACACCAATAGATCCTGTTAGAATGCTACAATTCCTCGGTACTGGCAGCTTGACTTTTGACACCCCCAAAAAACACAAAAATTCTGAATTTTTCCTTAGTAATGTACAGTTCAAACTGATATTTGATTTGTTGTTTGGCCTGATAGTCCAATTGCTGTGGTATTCACTAGAGAATTCGCGCCTCAAAATTGCCTCTGGATTAGCAGCTTTGTGTGAGCGCTGCCTGCTAGCCCTCTCCTATATAAGACTGTATTGCATGGTTGTTTTGCCCTGTAGCTGACACAGATACAGCAGCAAGGGTCGGGAAGCCCCATAATGTTGCGGCAAGAGCTGGGTGAGCGCATGAAAGAGGTGACCGCACTGCGCAGTGAGCTGGAGAGGGTGAAGAAGGATAAGGGTATAACCTCTGGTCTGGTTACTCAGATGCAGCGAGACATGTCCAACAAAGTAAGGCAGAGAGTTCCACACACCTGTTCCCTCCCTGTTCCCATTTAATTGTCTTGTATTATCAACGGGTTGTGGTTTTTATGCGCGTTAATTCTTGCTTTTTAACAATATTGTTTCTTTTCTTAGGTTGTTAAATATTAATTGCTTGTTTGAATTTGTATAGCTCCTTTGGGTTGAAATAATGTAACTCCTTTGAAATATATTATTGTTTTAGCTGATGTATTATAGTTTGTGTTTTTAATAGTGTAGCCAGTTGGATGCTTGACTGAAGTGTGGTTTTTAACCAGTTTGTCTGCAAGATTTTGAAGCATTTCATTTTCTGAATAAGCATCCAGTGTTTCAGGAATGTTTGATTTCAATTAATCATGAAATGTTACGAATTTACACAATTTTTCCTAACATGTGTGAAACACTGATGCTTTACTCAAAATTTGAAAAGCCTAATTGTCTTATTGAGATGTAAAACTATAACCGTTGCTTTTGGGAATGGGTATCTTTTAATTAATTAATTAATATGCAACTAACTGATTTATTACTATTTACATAAGTAGTTCATAATTAGATCTAGGTCTTCTGTTTTAAGTAGTGTTTCATATTCCTTTTATTATTTGCATGTTAATTTATTATCTGAATCATAAGTAACATTCAGTCATTTGTATTTTAACAGGTTTCCTCATTTTCGCAAGTAATTTGAGTAATTTCAAGTTCAAGTTCAAGTTCAAGAATACTTTATTATCTCAACAGAGAAATTATGACATACAATTGCTGATCGGTATGAAACATTAAAACAATACATACATAGATAAAACAAGTACACAGTAGACTACATCTATAGTAAATTTCCAGTATGAAATGACATCTCAAACATCATCACAAACAAGATTTGTTGATCTTGGTGGTCCTGATTTGGCTCGGAAGAGTCCGCTGGACCTAAAGCAATAATCATGTAATGTAGTGTTGATCTTGCATTGTAATCACAAAACAGCAAATGTGTGAAAATTAAGAATAACCTTGTACTGTTTAGTGGCTGTTTCATTGTAGAAATGGAACAAGAAGTTCCCCTGTTTCCCATCTGGAACTTAATCTTTAGTTACGACACACAAAATATGCTTTGTACGTTTTCTTTTGGTATAATGTACTATGTTTATTTTTATCCGTGTTTATAATGAAGTAGGCCTAATATGAACTCTACATTAATTTATTTCTTTATTTATCCACTATTGCAGTATGATCGTACAACAGTAAGATTTTTTTTTTGGCTACATGGCACTGATATTTTTTACTCTTTCAATGCTGTTCAAATTCTTTTCTTTTCTTTTCTTTTTTTTTTTGTTGTTATGACCTTTTTGCTTTGCTATGTTATATTCTGATATGTCGTCACCAAAGTTTGAAGATACGTTCAACATTTGTTATTCTTAATATTTCTCACAAATATACAGCTTTAATGACTCATGCAGGTGATGTGTGTGTGTATATATATATATATATATATATATATATATATATATATATATATATATATATATATATATATATATATAAAGAATAAAATGTACTTATGTCGACAATTGCTTATAATTGCTAGATCAGTTTCAAGCATGGCACATAGAATAATGTTAATCTCAATTAAAACTAAATATTGTAAAAATGTCCAATTTATATGCACTGAATTTACTTCTCTAAAAAATGTATTATTACAAGGCAGTGATATTCGTCCACTTGTGCCAACTGATGTTCATATTATTGATAACTTAAGCTTTGATGTAAACGTTAGATTAGCAAAAGCTTTGATTGATTCTCAAATGGCTCAGTTAATATAATGAGGTATTTTATATACTGTAGGTATGTATGTGGTGTTAATATGTGTGACTGCATGCGTACGTACGACGAAGAAGAACAACCAACCAACCTTACAAAAGGCGTAATAAGTGACGGAAAGAATCCAAATTCAGTCATTACTATTACAGAATGTGTCTCCACAAGATTGCATGCTTTCCGTCTGCAAAACCCATTCACCTTCTTGGATCCTCACATTGTATGACAGCAAGTGAGGACGCTATCCAACGTCAACAAACGGTTCTGATATATTCTCAAACGGTTTTAAAGAGACAGTTGACATAACCTAGATAAGAAAAAGTTTGTCCTAATTCCTCACCTAGAGGGAGACAAAAGTTGAATTTTCAGCAAAGTTTTTTAACCCTTACATTCAAACTTTTGACTGTTATTTGTCGACCTAAGTCACTATTTTCGGGAATTCCTGTTGTTTTGTCACCATATCAACTGTTACTTGAATGAAAAACACTTTTCAAATAATATTGAATTTGATCACTGATTCCATCTGTACTATTGAACTATATATAAGCCATAAGCATGGATAGTTTTCTGTGTTGTAGACAAGTGTTATCAATAATTATATTAATAATTAATATTCACTTGGTTCCTAATTTATATATACATAGGTGCCAACCAGTACGGATTGACCACATTTAATTCCGGCGAAGTGAATTAAATACGGAAATATGGTAGCTTTTATAAGAATACGGAGGAGAAGTTGCCGATCGTTTATCTTTGCCAGCGGTGCTTCTGTACCGGTTTCTGGTCTCAGAATAGTACTCATGCACTCACTGAACGTCGCTGTGTGCCTGCGGTATTTTCCGACACGCTTTTCGATTCATGACTGTACCAGTACTCCTTGGACTGTACCCTTATCAATCACGTGATGAAAGCCGAATAAAACACGCGCGACCCGAATCAAACAGGTGATCCATTTGTCCAATAAAAACACTCGTTCTTAGCCTTTCTGGGTGAAGACTATAATGGAGGGAACTCGTACTGATCTATTTTTAGACTGACGTCAACTGGGGTTAGGGTAGGGTTGGGTTAGGGTTACCCAACCCAACCCTACCCTACCCTACCCTACCCTAACCGTCTAAAAATAGACCTGTAAGAGTTCCCTCCATAATAGTCTTCACCGCCTTTCACAGTGTTTCAAATTTGCGAAAATGGAAGGACGTAGTAGACCCAGAAAAAGAAAAGCTGCTAAGTCTGATGACGAAGCCGATTCTTCATTAAAAAAATAAACAAAGCCTGCAGCTAAACGTCTGCAAGATTTTCTGCATTCATACACAGAAGCACATCCATGCATCATTGCGTCGAAACTGTCAACAAAGTACGCACGCTGTACTGTCTGTGGCTTCGATTTTTTTTTATAAGTCATGGTGGCTTTGGCGATGTTGCCAAGCATGTTGCATCTGCTAGATACAAAGCTTACTTATATTGTCGAAGATCATACTGAGGATTCTTCTGATCCCTGTGTCCAACTGTTCATGTGAAAGGGTCTTTTCTCTGGTTAGAAAAAATCAAACTGACTTTTAATGGACTATGGGAAGTAAGACACTGAATGCAATGCTGCAGTTGAAATCAAGAAATTCAAATACTGACTGCTACAAAACAAAACTCTCTCGAACACTTCTGAAAAAAGCAACTGCTAAGTCCTTGAAACAATAGAAGTGTTTTGTTGCTGACATTGCTTTTATTTAAAGACTATCAGTATAATTAATTTTATGTAAAACAAGTGTAGTGTTCAACAAGCTGATTTTCATGGTGATTTTAGAGTAAAACAAGTGTGGTGTTCAACAAGCTCATTTTCATGGTGATTTTAGAGGACTGAAAATAGCCTGCTATTTCAGAGGTAAGCCTGTCGTTATAATGTCGTAGGCTGGGTTTTGCGAGAGAAAAAAATACTGCCAAGTGTTAAAAAATACTGACAAATGGGTCCGGAAATACTGACAAGAAGATTAGGAGGTTGGCACCTCTGTATATATATATATATGCACATAAAAGAAGAAATAACACATTTGCTTGTTGTTGTTTTTTTAAGTTTATATCTTGTAATAACTGTAGAGATAGCGTTCTCATTTACAATGACTTGTATTTATAAATATAATGTTAATTTTGCATGTTAGCTGAATTCACAAGGAGTGGAAGCCACAAGCAACGTTATTTGATTTGTGTGATGTTTTTCTTTTGTTCCATCTTCATCTGTACTGAATTCTACTTGTGTCAAAAGTTGAGCAGCTATGTTTTTTTTTTGTTTTTGTTTTTTTTTGTTTTGTTTCTCATCTCTCCTCTTTACACACCAACTTTCTTTAAAATCAATGCTGGAAGACCTCTTGGCTTGTGCAATCTGAATTTTTATTGACGCTTCGCAAGAAATGTTT
The DNA here is from genome assembly GCA_036898135.1 of Oncomelania hupensis. NCBI lineage: Eukaryota > Metazoa > Mollusca > Gastropoda > Littorinimorpha > Pomatiopsidae > Oncomelania > Oncomelania hupensis. The sequence goes on from CM072524.1 coordinate 38,280,927, forward strand.
GTGTGTGTATTCTTTGATCCTTTCTAAGAAACTAAATCTCATTGTTATACTCTCTCTTCTTCTTGCTTAGTCCGTCTTCTTCTTTGTCTCAGTATTTTCCATTCTCTGCGCTTTATAGCGCGTTGTCGTTGCACCATGACTAGCTGCAGACTTTGGACTAATTTGACGGCATGTGCCTCTTTCTGTTCTTGTTTATTCCTCTTTAGACCTGCAGTGGCAGTGTCAACATGTGTTTAAAACTTTATTCCTGTTGAAGATTTAGAAATGTTAATCAGTGGGAAGCCTAGTTCTTCATTGGTGGTGTTTATGCTTGCTGTTTTTAGTATGGTTAGCAATTGTGTTGTGACATTTGATGGCATATAATTTTTTTTTAATTGGCCTGAAAACTCTTTTGTGTGCAAGACTAAATATTGTTTTAATTTAATTGTATAACATAAATATGGTTTATTGGTAATGCAAAATATTGTTTAATGTATGATTATATAGATTTTTGGCCTTATTTAAGTGTATAAAACCTTTAGATTTTTGTTTGTCTGCTTGTATGAATTTGCTGTGGTTGTTGTCGTCTGATTTGTCTGCTGTGTGTTCTTCTGTCTCTCTTTTATTCAGGGTTGGTCAAACTGATTTATAATTTTAAATATGAATAATCGGCAGTGGATGATTTTTAACTGTAAACTGTATCTTTTTTCTTAGGACTCCACCATCAGCAAGTTGACTCGAGAGATAGAAGTTCTGAAGAAAGACCTCCGGGAGAGAGACCAGTTACTATCAAGTGCAAATATAAAGGTGAACTATCAAGAGTTATTCCCCACCCCAAATCGCCCCTTCCCTTCCCCAAAAAATTATTTTGTAAATATATAGTTTGCTTGTGTTTGTATTTCTTTCAAAGAAAATGTGTGTAAAAGAGAGATATTATGGTTGTGTTGATTGGAGGCATTGTTCAAGTTTTTAAAAAATTACAAAAGTAATAATTTGTTGTATTTTCCACAGGTGAACAAAATCCGAGAAGCCTCCAGCACAACCAAGGTTGCAGAAGAGCGAGATGCAAGAGAAAAAGAACTAATCAGTTTGAGACAGGTGAGAAGTTTTATTTCAATTTTACATTCATGAGGTGTGAGGCCTATTGGACCACTGAGGGTTTTCTCCAGGTACTCTAGTTTCCTCTCTCATTAAAAAAAGACAACAAGGTTTTGGATGCAGCCAATTTAAAATTAAAGAAACACACCTTAATTTCCCTCTTTTTTTTTTGTGTGTGTAGCAATCTCTGTCTTACTCCACATGTATGTAACATTGTGTAACATGATGATCTCTACCTTACTCTACATATTGTGTGTATGTAACATTGTGTAACATGACGATCTCTACCTTACTCTACATATTGTGTGTATGTAACATTGTGTAACATGACGATCTCTACCTTACTCTACATATTGTGTGTATGTAAGACTGTAACATGGATGCAAGTGTAGGTTGGCTGAGGTTTGAGTCTGATTTAAAAAGAAAGTGTGCACTCTTATTTATTGTTAAATAGTATTGAAATGTAGTGAAAACAAAGTATACATAGTACTCTTTAGGACTTTATTAAACTGAATAAATTGTTGATGTTTCTTCTTTTGTCAATGTCTAGTTTTACATTATACATTTTTCCTTATCGCAGCGCTTCAAAGGAGCAGAAACGAAGATCTCGGAGCAGTTCAACACAATACAGGGCCTGAAAGAAGAGATGGAAGGGCTGAAGAACTCAGTGTTTGAGGAGAAGGAAGCCAAGAGGAAACTGCAAGCAGAGGCGGACTCCAGCCAGTCCAAGTTCCTGGACATTCAGCGTGCTGAGAGGGTTGTACGTGTCGACCTGGAGCAGACTCAGAGGACTGTACGTGTATCAACTATTGCCATGTATAATTATTTTCTTCTACTTTTATTTCATCTTCCCCGCGATGGTCCTGGGGAAAAAATATTTACCCACACTACCATTAAAATCATCACAACTGTCACAGTTTTGCTTATAATTCATTGAAATGTAATGACTTTGTTAATGGGTCATTTCTGCATACATTGACCAAATTGTGCATGTTTATGTTTATAAATAAAGTTATAAATAAACCACGAAGTTTTCATGTATAATCTTTATATTGTACAGGATATTTTCTTTTATCATTCATTTTTAAACACCGTCAGTTAATAATCGCAACCCTAAACACAGCATGGATGCATGTTTGTTATTGTGAAAAGTGCTGATTTTTCAATGACTGACACCAATTTTATTTTTATTATTATTATTTTTTTTTTATGCAGCACAGTTTTGTTTGTTTCAAAGTTTTGAGTTCAAACCTCTGAAAATATTCAGTGTGGAATTTCAGATTGGAGACCATACTAGTTCACAGTGCAAGTTTTCAGATAATACATTTCCTTTGAATGTTGTGATAATTACATTCTTTAGATTTTATTTCAATTATTTACTTATTTCATTTCATTTACTTATTTGTGGATTTTTTAGCTGGACAGATTCAGGACGCGAGTGATTCAGACCACATTCTCCACTCCCGGAGTCAAGGCGCCGGAAACGGAGATCAGCGATGACGAACTGTTGGAGACGCTGAAGAAACTCATCGACGAACGAACGAAGCTGATGGGCAAGATCCACGACCTTGAGGAAGAGGTCAAAGGCGCGGCCTCCAGCACTGATGCCCTGATAGACGAAGGGGAGAAACTGCGTGAGAGCTTGCAGCTCAGTGTGGTAAAGAGTTGTTTTCCCTTGTTTAACTATTTGGTAGTATATAATTCATTCCATGTTTCAGACCAGTATTATTGAGAGTGGCTGCTTACTTCATGGTCTTTTTGCCTAGATTTTGCATTTCCACAACTGTGAATAATGAATAAAGAAAGCTCACTCTGTCATTACTTTCCTCACCAACTAGACATCACATGTTGCAATGATTGATATAATATACCTTGGATTTATGATACATTTCTCTGGAACGTTGCAGAATCGGCTGAAGGAGGCAGGCAGGCTGACGTCGCCACTGAAGCAAGAAGTGAGCGTGGTTAGCTCCCTTACCACAGATGCCGCTTTGGTGTGGGTACGAGACATGGTGGTGTCCTTGCTATCCTCCGACCTGGACTGGCAGGAAGCCATTGAAGAGGCGCTGTTGAAGTGTGGCGTCAACTGCAAACTCTCCACCGAAGGTTAGTTGGAAAGAAAAAGTTCACCCATGGTTAGTTGATAGTGTAGAGCTCTTATTGGAGCAGCTCTTGAGCTAGAAAAGCCCTATATATAAATTAAATTAAATTAAATTAAATTAAATTGGAAGCTATCAAAATAGTTCTTATGGTTTTTTTTTAGAAAGGTGTGAAACTAGACATGTTTTGTCTGGTCTCCGGTTAACAAATGTTAAGCTTGTACTGGACCTGTGTTATGTATCAGTAATAACAACCAATTGCATGCTGCTCTTTGGCATCCCTTGCTCAAAGAGCTGCTCACATTACTGGCCAAAATAAGCCACTGTTGATGCCCGCTTGCTTCATCTTGTGCACTGTTTTATGCTATTGACCAGATTAGTGCTCAATTAAGTGGCCAGGTTCAATGCATAAAATCCCTGTTCAGAAATGCAGCTGTGGTACATTACATTACATGATTATTGTTTTAGGCCCATGCAGCTGTGGTGACTATTTATTAATAATAATAATAATAATAATAATAATAATAATAATAATAATAGCTGCTTGTTACGATTGAGACGCACGTGATAAATCTGATCATTTTATTTTGCAAAGCATGCAATAATAGAGTGTATTTACCTTTGATTTGATTTTGCGTTGTTGCTATAAGAAGCTTTTTATAATGTTGATCATTTTTGTTGGTCGATATTATTGAGAATTTTCTGGAATTACTTGTTTATTATTGATCGAAGCTTCTAGACCTTACGGGTAAATGCTTGTCAAATCTAAACAAAAAATGACGTTAGGCAGTGCATAGTTCCGGTGACGAGTTTTATTTTGATTGGGTGTTATTGCGTCATGCTGGAATGTTAGAATTTTTTTCTCGATTGCAAAGAGGTTATATAAGTAATACACTGTCTGCTTGTAAGGATGATTTCTGGGATGATTTTTGATGATGATTATTGAAGTGATTTTCGGAAAGCGATCTTGTATGCAGTTGTTGATGTTTGCTGAATAAAGTTGGAAAACTTTATATGACGACTCCTGCTTTGTGGCTGAGTGAGCAGGCTGCATGGATAAACGATTTCGAGTTACACATATCAAGATTGAAGCATCGGGGTTGAATGGGCTATTAATAAATAACCATGTAACGGTGTTGTAAACTGGCAATACCATAACATGGTTACGCTTGAGGCAGGTTACGGCTGTAGCATAATTTCAGGCAGCAGTGTACAGTGATGCAAAATACTGTGTTATAGTCCTCGGTTGGTTGGTCTGTTGATAACCTAGCCTGGCTTATCTTTCCCTGTCTCTCTGCCTGTCAGCTCCCAGCGCTCACATAGAGCGACTGTACACCAGGTGGGAGTCTGCGCTGAGCGAAGAGAAGAGGCTGGCGGAGCAGATGGCGCAGCTGGAAGGCCATCACCAGGGTGATCTGAAACTGCGGCTTGAGGCCCAACACAAAGAAATGACGGACAAAATGGCAGACGCTGTGGAGAAGGCTCGTCTAGAAGGTTGGTTTTATGTTGAATGGAGTTTGCTGATTATTGTCGTACATACAATGTGTTTGCTGGCAAAATTAAAGTTATCTAAACCTGGACAGTTTAGGATGTGAGGTAGAAATTACCTGCCCAGTTGCCCCGTGAGGGTGCCGGGAGTTTCTGTATAAATAGTATCCCAACTTTCTGGAAATTTAGTGCTTTAAATTCCCACTGTCACTGGCTTTCTCATTTGTTCTTTCTCATTCCTACTCTGTTCTATAAATGTACTATACTATCTTCTCCTTTGCTAGACCAGTCACCTACCTTTTTTACCTGAAAACTCTTCCGGGACAAAACTCCTCATTTGTGTATGAGGTCTGTTGTATCAGCTTGGGAATATTGGACGTTTTCTGCCAAATGGTGGTCACTAGGGCTTCCTATGTTATTATTATTTAGCAATGTAGGCATTTTATATGTATGTGTTTTGTTGATATTTAAAATGATGTTTGTATTCTATTTTGTTTTTGTAAATGGAGGTTCGATAAATTAAGAGTATAGCCTCAGCGTCCCCTGCGTGGGATGCCTTTATTGCAAAGTGACCAGCTGGTAGAGTGCCTTAAGTGTTACCACTGAGGTTGTTTCAGTAGATCTTTTATGCTGATCAGGGGTGAGTCCTCTTTCAGCCAAGTTGTGGTCTTGATTTTGTGGTCCTAATTCGGCTCTGCAGTCTGCTGGACCCTGTAAACAATGAATAACAAACTAACTAACCTGCCCAGTGCAAGCTCTGGGATTTTTTTGTTTCTTTACTGGCAATATTATGAAACTGTTTTACACTGTAAAGTTTTACTGTAAGTTTTCCACACTGTAAATGTTTTACGGTTTACTGGAAAGGTTTTAGAATGAGCCACACTTCTAGTGTTTTCACCTCTGCCTGGTCGTTTCTGCTTTCTGTTTCACCCTCCCTTTATAACATTATATTTTTCCTGTCCGATCCTACGTTGGGTTACATTTTGGCGCAGGTGAAGAAAAGCTGAACCGAGCGATCGACGAGATCCGGGCCATGGAGGAAGAGAAGCTGAACAATGCTGTGGCTGAAGAGAAGCGACGAGCTCAGGAACTGGAAGCCAACATTGAACAGCTCAGACAGGTAAGGCATTGACAATAGAAGACGCTGGTGCATGTGGTGCAGACATCACAATTCAGCCTTATTTGATTTGGTTGACACAGTGTGTGAACAAACTACAGATGTGATACACAGTCTAGGAACAGACCGTTGATAGTAGTGTATACTAACAAACTACAGGTGTGATAAACAGTCTAGGAACAGACCGTTGATAGTAGTGTATACTAACAAACTACAGGTGTGATACACAGTCTAGGAACAGACCGTTGATAGTAGTGTATACTAACAAAAACGTTTAAGCAGACTTTTTTGTTGCTCCACATGCATCCATGCAAAGACACCCTTCCCCCCAAAAATATAGCTATTCCTGGTTTGTTTGCTCAGTCTGTTTGATGTATTGTTTATATTGAGACACATTTGGACTGGAGATAAGCCTGTCAACGTTCCATTCTGGGATGTAAACACGGGCAAAAGGACATAACTGCAGCCAAGGCAACCCCACATTAAGCGCCATCTGGACAGAAGATAAACCCTGTCAAAGTTCCATAATGTCAGCATAGCAAGCATCTGAAATGTTCATCGCGTAGCAATTTTTGGCATGTCTGCTGTCTGTTTTTTGATTGGTTCTGCTGTCTGTTTTTTGATTGGTTCTGCTGTCTGTTTTTTTAATTGGTTTTGCTCTTTGTTTTTTTATTGGTTCTGCTGTCTGTTTTTTTAATTGGTTCTGCTCTTTGTTTTTTTTATTGGTTCTGCTCTTTGTTTTTTGATTGGTTAATTAATTGATTAATTGTTTCTTTTACGTTCCAGTCCCTGATGCAGCGACAGGATGAAGAGCGTGTGAAGCTGGAGCAGGCATCAGATCTGGTCTCACAGGTTGAACAGTATCAGCAGTTGGAGGTCCAGCTCAAAGAACAGCTCGCCAGGGTAAATTTTATCATTTTATGTGTACCCATTAGTGCATGAGAAAGTTGTTTTGTAGAGAGGTGAGGCAAAGAGATCCTGTTGTTGTTTTGTTTTGATAATGTTTTTTGTTATACAGTGTTCCCTCCACACACAAAAAATGAGAGTCCTTGGGACTCCCAGGTATAAAATTTTAAGAGTCCTTGTGCAAATTTTGAGAGTACCCAAATCTGTGGATGAACGGGTTTTGGGCCCAGTCAACCAAGTCAGAAGTGACATGATCGTGTATGATAGAATCAAAGAATGGATTAACGAAGATTTCTTTTGTTCAGTGAATGTATTGCTTGGAGGAAGTTTACAATGCGCGCGCATGCGATTTTTAAGGACGGCAACTCCCGACACAATCTTTAATCGTCTGCAATGGCAGTCTCAGTTGGGTTCTGATTCTGATTATGCCGTGAATTAGTTCGCCACTCGTTGGTCGTATTTATGACTTCAGCGATTCCAAAAAAATTTGTGCGTCCTGTGGACGCACACATGCAAATTTTCCTGCGTCATTTTTCATATTTTGTGCGTAATTGACGCACTACTGTGCGTAATCGGGAACACTGGTTATAGATGTCTTAACAGGGAAACAATTGTTTATTGTAAAACTATTGCTGGGTCTTACAGTCTTTTGTTAATTATGAGTAATCTTGACAGAACACAACAAGAACGTATATTTTCTGAAAGCACTATATAAGAATGATAAATAAAATCTTAAACAGGAGAATTAAATTGTGTAAATTATGATGAAAATTGTAATTAAAAATTTAGACTTTTTTCTCTTTAACATATATTTCTTGGTTTCAATGCAGCAGACAAAATGGTGTTTTTTGCTATCTGGGTATATTTCCTCCTCCTTCTTCTTCTAATTATCGTAATTTCTTCTTCTGATAATGATGATCATTTATTTTCTCGTTGCAGATGGAAGAGAGAATGAAGACAGAAGTGAGCCAGCTGCAGGAAGAGAAGGATGAAAGTGACGAAGAAGAGCAAAGAAGACGTGGAATCTTACAAAGAGCAAGTGCGGCAACATGCGGTCACCATCTGCTCCATGGAAGAACGGCTGTCCAAACTCACCAAGAAGAACAAAGACTACCACGACGAAGTGTCCTCACTCAAGAAAACTAATGCTGGTGAGTTGTTTCAACATTTAAAGAATAGAGAGTCCTGCAAGCAAATGATTGAAAAAATAATATAATGAATGTTTGTTCCCTTTCTGTATTCCACAAAAAACTGAAGATTATCGTCTCAAGAAAATTAACTCTTAGTCTCATGAAGCGCGGTAAACCGCGGTTCGTCACGGCTCATGAAGCGCGGTAAACCGCGCCTAGTTACCGTCTACTTTTAGCACCTCTCTCCCTCTTAACGAAAACCAGTTCCAATTGCGCATGCGCACTAGCTTATTCTAAAAGCATTGTACTTCCTTCCTGTCAACTGCAGTTGTGTCAACAACACGTTTTAATCGAAGTTTTTGTTTAGTTTTTGGTCGCGTTTTCGAGAGCGGGGATACTCTAAAAATGGCAGAATCTGATTCCGACAATGAGTCTACACGATATGAGCAGTTGTGGCAGCAATTAGTAGATGAAAGGGCTGATCAGTTAGGGAATGAAAATCAGAGTGATTTGTCAGTGTCTAGTGTGCACACTAGCGATCTTTCTGACTACAGATCGGACCTTTCATCATCCGAAGAATTGGTTGTTAAATTACCTATAATCACAGGTAAAATAGCAGGTAACACAGACAGATGACACTGACAGAACTAAAGCTTACTCAATACTTGCATAGTTACCAATTATCTACACACTAAGTCCCATGAAGCTCTAACCAACCGTTCAGTAGATATAGCATTTTAAACACATGCACCTATTTTTGGCTTGTTTTTGTCAAATCCTTACATGAAGGAGAAGATCAACGTGCTGTTTTGCTATATGAGACTAAGAGTTAATAATGCTGATAGTGCAGTGTGCTTTGATGTGGAGTTCTACAAATAACACATGTGATGAGATGCAGTTAGGTGTTGCTGCATGTAGAGGAAGGTGTTGCTGCATGTAGAGGAAGGTGTTGCTGCATGTAGAGGAAGGTGTTGCTGTATGTAGAGGAAGGTGTTGCTGCATGTAGAGGAAGGTGTTGCTGCATGTAGAGGAAGGTGTTGCTGTATGTAGAGGAAGGTGTTGCTGCATGTAGAGGAAGAAGGTGTTGCTGCATGTAGAGGAAGGTGTTGCTGTATGTAGAGGAAGGTGTTGCTGCATGTAGAGGAAGGTGTTGCTGTATGTAGAGGAAGGTGTTGCTGTATGTAGAGGAAGGTGTTGCTGTATGTAGGGGAAGATGTTGCTGTATGTAGAGGAAAGTGTTACTGTATGTAGAGGAAGGTGTTGCTGTATGTAGAGGAAGGTGTTGCTGTATGTAGAGGAAGATGTTGCTGTATGTAGAGGAAGATGTTGCTGCATGTAGAGGAAGGTGTTGCTGTATGTAGAGGAAGGTGTTGCTGCATGTAGAGGAAGGTGTTGCTGCATGTAGAGGAAGGTGTTGCTGTATGTAGAGGAAGGTGTTGCTGCATGTAGAGGAAGGTGTTGCTGCATGTAGAGGAAGGTGTTGCTGCATGTAGAGGAAGGTGTTGCTGCATGTAGGGGAAGGGCTCCACAGTCACCACTAGCTAAATTGGTAAACAAAAAGTTGTTATTACTAAAACCTGTAAAACCCTGATGTCTACATAATATGTTGTAGGCTGCATTAGAACAAACTATATAATTCATCTGTGTTGTATCTTGATGTTGGTGTCTTGTATAGCACGATCCCCCATGTTGGTAGACATGCTCTTTGCACCTGCAGGAGGAAGTGAGGGGCAGGATGGGGGTGGAGGGAGTGGAAGGAAGTGACCCAAAATTAAAGTGAAGCAGCCATCAGAGGTGTAAAAACTATTTTTTTTGGTAAAGGACGAGCATCAATAAGGAATGTACTTGATGTATATGTACAGTTCTGAGGTTCGTGACAAAGAACAAATGAGTGTTCAGTGGCCTTTATGAAGGAGACAAGCTGTCACTCTGTTTCAATTTTTGGTTGAAGAGCGTTCCTAATTTGCTCATTTTGTCTTTGTGGTGTTGGTGTTTGTGCAGAAATGCGTTCAGAGCTGGACAAGAGGATAGTGCAGAAGCCGTCTGTACCACCCAAGCCTAAAGTCATCCTGCAACGACCCACAGAGGAAATCAACGCCTTGGAACATGTGGTCTCCGTGCTGAGGTACGGTGCAAAGTCTCATTTATCTTTTTAATGCATTGCAATGGCAGGCTTCCCACAGTGATGCACGATTGTTTTGCTACTTTTCGACAAATTCCATGGACCAAACTGATTGCAACAGAGCAACAAAGTATATGTTTGAGAAAGCTCAAATCGCAAATGGAGTCATTGTTGACTCCTGCAGCTGACCCATCAAACGACAGCAAAGATGGAAATCAGATCTATATCCAGGTCCTCATGGCATGTATTTTGAGAAAAATTAAACAATAGTTCAGTGGTATTGAAACATACATGCGGCTAACCTTTTGGCTTGAATAGGGTTAGCGAGAGGCACCTCAGGAGGTACAAACACAACCCACACTGCTGTACAATAGTGCAGTTTTGAAACTTTGCCCACAAATTAGGTCTGTGTTTTTATCCCGATATGCAGAATGACTTTATTTCTTGTCAAATATATTGAAGCGCCGTTTAATAAAATAATTATTATAATACTTATAATACAATAACATTAATAATGAAACGTTTCCTACGAGTCTTTTGAAAGAACAGCATCAAACAAATACCAGCATCTTTGCCATCTTCTGTCAGGCAAGAGAACATTCAGCTGAAGAAGTCAGTGACGGAGCAGCAAGATGTCATCATGGGATTGCGCAGAGATCTTTCCGGAGCTTCCGCCCGTCTGTCAGACATCACCGGGGAGATGAGCGAGTCTCAGAAGCAGGACATGGAAAAAAATCGAGAGTTGCTGAGCAGACGGGAGGTGGAGGTGACGGAGCTGAGGCAGCAGATGGCCAAACTGTCCAAGATCATCGACCAGCAAAAACACGAAGTCAAAGCTCTGCAAGAAGAACTCAGGTTAGTCTGTGGTTTATAGTACTGAGGTTAAAAATAAAACAACATTTGGATGAGAATATGGGTAGTAACGGCTTTGGGTTATTTTGGTTCTCAATCCCACCACCATTTTGTTGCGATCTGAATGTGATCGTTTCCACCATGCTATCACACACAATGTGAATACTTCTGCACTGTTGCATGTGCAGGCATAGCTGATCAAGAGTAAGAATGACAACCACCCTACCCCAGCCCCCCCCCCTCCCCCCCACACACACACTCCAAAATAGTATCCCCTTGCACATTTTATCTGAATCAGTGACACAATCTAGTTGCTGTACTATCATTTGTAATCAGTTGGTATTGCATTAGTTTGGAGTCTAGTGGGGGGTGATATGGAGGGGGGGAGCAGGGATGGGGGGTCTTCCTCTATTAACGGTTGCTTCCATAGTCCTAATTCCACCTTGTCCCCCCGTTGGAGTGCCGGGGGTTTCAGTATAAATAGTATCCCCACTTTCTGGAAATTTAGTGCTTTAAATTCCCACTGTCGCTGTCTTCCTCATTTGCTCTTTCCCATTCCTGATCTGTCCTATCACTCTGCTATACTATCTTCTTCTTCGCTAGATCAATGACCTACCTTTTTTCTTGAAAACTCTTCCTGGACAAGACTCCTTGTTTGTGTATGAGGTCTGTTGGATCAGCTTGGGAGTGTTGGACGCTTTCTGCCGGGTGGTCACTAGGGCTTCCTATGATTGTATTATTTAGCACTATAGGCATTTTATATGTATGTGTTTTGTTGATGATTTATAATGATGTTTGTATTCTATTTTGTTTTTGTAACCGGGGGTTCGAGTAGTTGGGGTAAAGCCTCAGCCGTCCCCTGCGTGGGATGTCTTTATTGTAAAGTGACTGGCCGGTGGAGGGCATTCAATTTTCCCACTAGGGTTGTTTCGGCAGATCTTTTATGCGGATTGGGGGTTGTCCGGTCCTGATTTGGCTCGGAAGAGTCCGCTGGACCTAAAGCAACAATCAATCAATCAATCAAACAAAATTCCACCTGGTTATATTTTATTGTCACGCTAGTCCTACACAAGGAGCAAACCAACAAACCTAAAGCGTGCCTTTGACCTGCCTTGTTAAAAATACTGTGTTTGTTGTTCATTGTTAGGATGTTTTCAGTGTGGCAGCAGGTTATTTACCACCTATTAAAATGTTTTTGTCATGGGTTTGTTTTGTTTGGCAATGGCATGCTGTAATGACCCAAATTTAAAGTCCACAAATATAAACATTACTATTTTGAATTTTATTTGTTTGTGTGTGTGGAGTGCAGGCATTTAAGTACGTGGGTGTATTTTCTGTGGTAGTGATACAATGTATAACGGGACTCGTTGAGAACTAGACCTTTCTAAGGCAGTTTGGACTAAACATATTAGCGTTGTTTTGTGATTGCAGCAGAGAGAAGGCAGAGGCGATGAAATACCGCGCTGACTTGGACGATCGCGAACTGCGCCTGGAAGAGATGGCTGTGCGGCTGAAGGATGAGAGAGATGAACAGAAGAAACAGCTGGACCTGTTGGATAATGAAGTGGGCAGAACTTAGCCATTGGCTTCGTTTTTCTTGGGGCTGAGTGGTGTGCTGTGTACAGCTCTCGCTTTACACAAAGTCAACACAAAGCCAACCAATCTTTATTATGCACAACGGACAATTCATTCAGCACACAGCATCTCAGCAAATAACATGTTTTAACTCTTTGCCTGCCAGGCATGTTTTTACGTTTGTGCCAGACATTTCTCTGGCACCGGAAAGAAAGTTCAGTACCTTAGGCATTTAAGCTACTGTTCTTTCAATAATAGTTGTTAAATAGACATATTTCATATCAAATTAAAGGTAAAAGAGTGAAGAATAAGAAAAAAAAACACACAAAAATGTTAATTTGATTATGTTATTGAAATATGTGTTTTGAAAGCATGTTGATCTTTTTGAAATGATAAAATAAAATAAAAATATTTCTACATACCACAGTGATAAAAAAAAATCTGGAGGAATAATTCCAATCACTGAATCAGCTTCACACACCAGAAAGAAAATTTATTTAGGATCAAAATACACTTTACAGTTTGAAATTATATTGATTATTAGCAGAGTTTGACACACTGTCGATTGTGCCCATCACAATGCTTAGTAAAATGCACAAAAAACACTCTAAAAACGAATCAATTTGAAGAAACCACGCGCGTTTCGATCGAGAACGAAAGTAGAAAGTTATCTCTCTTTGGTTAAAATAAAACTTGGATTGGACAGCGCAAAAAAACGGAACGAAACGGAATACTGAAATCGACGATATATCGTAGATTGGCACAAACATGGCGGCTCAGATCGACGATATATCGTCGATTGGCAGGCAAAGAGTTAAAACAAATAAACATTATGCATCAATTCACAAGCTAGCCATCCTAGCCACCATTTTCCCAACAGTTGTACATTATACTTTCATCTATATCATCCACACACACACACAGACGCACATACGCGTACACACACACACACACACAAACACACACACTTCGATCTCTTCCAGCGTTCTGCTTACTAACATACGTACAACACACACACATACACATATAAAAACGCCGTAGATTTTCATGAAATTGTCAAAAAAACTCTTTCTAAACATAATCACACACACATACACACGCAAGTTTCCACACACAATCACAGCATAACAGCAATGTAGAAAGTTTCATAGGACTGACAAAAGCAGTAACTGTTGTATCTTGCATATCCAATTAAAACCACTTTTCCATTGATGGTAATAATAGTACTGAGGGTATGCAAATACAAATAATAAATGTAAAACCTGGACTTCAGACCTCATGTCGTCATACATCGATATCGCCATCTTTTTTCAGCAGACTGGGAGTTTCAGTGCTGCCAGGGACAGTCATTAAGGTGCTGGTATGGCCCGTCAGTTACAGGAGCCAGAAAAGTTTCCGCTTGTACATTTTGGGTGTATTTGCCAACCCTACATTGACTTCTCTAGGTGCATAAGATTTCTTCTTCTTTCAGTTGAAGGTCAATAATCAGCATGTAGGTCATTCTGGCTCCTAAAAGAGTTAACAGGCATTGAAGGTTAATTAATGGTGAGGAGAAGGTCATCACCATCTTTACCACAAAGTGTTCCTATTTTCAGGGTCGTATCACATCAGAGTTGGTGGCCATGGGGGCACAGTGCAGGGGAGAGCGCCACCAACAGATCATAGTGCGACAGAGAGAGGCACTGACTGAACTTCGGTCAAGGGTCAAAACATTGGAGATGGCAAAACCTCCTTGTGAGTTTTCTCCTTCGTAATTTATTTGTCTTTAAACACGTACAAACGCTTTGAAATAGAGGGTGCGTGTAAGCCTCCTTTTACCGTTCCTGCCTCACAATGTCTTTTAACTAAATCTTTACTATGTATGTTTTGTTTGTTGTTGTTGTTGTTTTGTTGTTGTTTTTTTTTTGGGGGGGGGGGGAGATCAGCAGCTTGGAACCACTGCTTGCAGTGTGATTGCTTAGCATTCAACGCATCCATTGTTTTGCTGCAGCTTGTAGCGCTGAGCCAACCACACTCCTAGGATAAGCACTCAGCTTTCCCTGTATTGTGGCTTGTGTTGTTTCAGTACCCACACAAGACCAAGCGCTACAGCAGGTAGTGATGCTGAAGAAAGAACTGGCAGAGATGAGGGCCAACCAGGCTCTGGCGGAGAACCGCATCTTGGCAGCACACACCAGCCTGGATCGTGAGGTGGGCAAGGCGCGAGGCATGATCAGCCCCAGCAACACTGAAGCAGACATGGAGCGCAGCGCCCACAGGGAGACCTTGGATACTCTGGAGAAGAGCGAGCAGACCGTAAGTTGCATAGTCTTTATTGCGTTTGATAAAGAACGCTCGTCCTACACAAGGAGCAAACCAACGTACCTAAAGCATGCATTTGACCTGCCTTGTTAAAAGCACTGTGTTTGTTGTTCATTGTTAGGATGTTTTTTTTAGTGTGGCAGCAGGTTATTTACCACCTATTGAAATGTTTTTGTGGTTTGTTTGGCAATGGCTGATCCACATTTTTGTTTTTATTGTGAGGTATTGGCATGGGCTAAAAATGGTCAGCGTTCTATCATCCACCCTCACCATCCCCACTTCACTCCACAAAAATCAACCCCCACAAAAAACAAACACTAACACAATTGATTTCTCATACATTATTAAAACAATGGAAGAACAGTGGATGCTGGTCATGAAGCTATTTTCAGTTTTTACAAATAATGTTTATTGCTTAATGTTAATTTGTGTGAGTAACTTATGTGTGTTCATGTGGACAGTTCCTGAGTCTGCTGAAAGCTGTGGCTCAGTCACTAGAGCTAGAAGAGATCCAGGGTCTTCGCGCCATGGCTCACATGCCCAAAGATGAACGCAAGAACTTGGTGGACGAGAGGATGTCGGCGTGTGAGTTCATCGCTACCAGGATCCAGATCCTGAAAGAGAGGATTGCTCGCAAGGATGAGCTTTTGCAAGGCTACGAGAATGACCTGGCTAAACTCAGGTAGGCAGATTCTTTTCCTGGTGTGTTTGAATGTTTTTGTTTGTTTGTTGTGCAGTTGTTGTTGGTGGCAGGAACTAAAGCAATTTATTTTTCTCTTGGCCCTTAATGTTTCCTTGTATTAGATGAATGAATGTTTGGTGTGAAAGAAATAGGTAGTAGAGATTAGAAGAGGTAGTAGAAGAAGAGGTAGAAAAAGAGCTAGCAGTAGAAGAGGCAGAAGAAGAGGTAGAAGAAGAAGATATTGTAGAAGAGATAGTTATGGGTGTTAGTGAATGTGTACGTGTGTGCACAGAGACAAAGCTCTGCGAGTCAACAAGCTTGAATTATAATGATAGTTGCCAAAGGCCACATCAATGCTCAAACTGAGATGAGCATTGATGTGGCCTTAGGCAACTATCATGCTTAACAAAGCAATCCAGTTGCTTCAGTTTTTATTTGGAGATGTAATATACTACTTCACTAAATTAATATTGCTTTGTATTGAAGTCGGAGAGAGTTTTGCTGCAGTGAGCTTTGGCCAGTAAATAATTGTGTCAATTAGTATGCTGTTGTATTGTTTTTAATAGATGCTTTTTCGTGTAAACAGTATTAATTGATGCCCTTTCATTTTGTGGTTTGCAGACAGTCACAGGACCTTGCAGAAAAGAAGGCAGCCCAAGTGGAAAATCTAGCAGTAAGTTGCTTTTTGTTCCACGGACTTGCAGCACAGTGTCACTAAGATTCACAGTGTGGGGGATATTATAGTTTGTACTCATATATATTTTGTTGACAGGAAAGCAGTCTATAGTCATTGTACTGCCTGGAAACACACCTTTGAAAATTATGCCTATCCTCATTCATTGAGAATGGTTGGGAGGCCGTGTACTGCTCATATCCAGGTTACTGTGTCAATGATTTTGAATTCTTATTTGCAGCATGATGTGAGGAGTAGGTCGGAGGAGTCCCAGTACTTGCGAGAGTCACTCACAAGGACACGGGACCGCCTCAACCAAGAGAAGAGGTTGAACAATGCCATCAAACAGAAAAAGGTAGGTTATGCTGTTGAGTTTATTATTATAAGACAGTGATGTTTTTTATTTTTTTTATTTTTAGCCTATCCTTGTGCTGTTTGGGCATCATAATAATGATAACCTATTCCTATCCTATCCTGTAACTTGGAGGTTGTAGGGGCGCCACAGATGATCGTTTAACCAGCATACTCCATCTTTCTCTGTCCTCAGCAACCCTGACGGCTTCGCTCAGTTTCAAACCAGTATATTCTCAAATGTTGTCCTCCCACCTCTTTTTCAGTCTTGCTCTTCTTCTACCTCCTTGCACTGTTCCTTGCAGGATGGTCTTTGCAATGTCCTGATGATCTGGTGACGTGGCCATACCATCGGAGTTTCCGTTTCTTCACCACTGTGAGCAGGTCATTGTGTTGTCCAATGGCTTGTGTGATGGTCTGTCAGACTTCGTCGTTTGTGATGTGCTGGGTATAGGAAATGCCCAGAAGTCTTCTGAAGCACCTCATCTCCATGCTTTGTATTCTTCGTCGTAGATCTGCTGTGAAGGTCCATGTTTCGCAAGCGTATAGGAAGATGGGAGTGCAGCAGTCTTACCTTGGAATGTAGACTGATGGACCTGTCTTTCCAAATGGGCTTCCAACCTTGCCACAGCAGCAGTTGTTTGTGCGATCATGGAAAGAACTTCCTGTTGGGACAATGGCTCCTAAATATTTGAAGCTATGCACTGTGATGAGAGATTGACCTTGGACTTTGAGGTCCGTGTTGATGCCATTGGTGTTGTTGGTCATCAGTTTGGTCTTTTCTGCACTTATTTCCATTTCATAGGCTCTAGAGGTGATGTCAAGCCTCTGTACCAGCTGTTAAAGTCCTTGTTCCTCTCCAGCCAATCCATCAATGTCATCCGCAAAACGAAGGTTGGAGATTGCTCTACCCCCTATGCTGACTGTGCCTTCGTGATCTACAAGGGCCTCTAACATGATGCGCTCTCGGAAGATGTTGAAGAGTGTTGAAGAGAGTAGGCATGCTTGACGCACGCTGATAATGAAAACATGAACTGATAGCTTGATTAAAGATTGCCGATGGAAGTTGACAGTAACGTACTGCCATACTTCAGTGGTGTGGGTGATTAGATGTGGAATACTTTCCTCATACAGCTCTGGAGCTGGAAAATCTCTCTATAAGATCAATCAAAAACTAAGTAATAATAATATAGGACAACTCTGATTGAGAGCAAAATCTGTGAAGGTGATTTTGAAG
The DNA here is from genome assembly GCA_036898135.1 of Oncomelania hupensis. NCBI lineage: Eukaryota > Metazoa > Mollusca > Gastropoda > Littorinimorpha > Pomatiopsidae > Oncomelania > Oncomelania hupensis. Next base: position 38,298,537 of record CM072524.1, read on the forward strand.
ATTTGGTAGCTGCCATCAGGCACATACAGGGGGAGAGGGGGGCACTCTCTGCTGTGCATGGTGTGTGGAAATTTGAATCTAATACCAAGTAAACACTATACACACCGCTTACTTTATTTTGTCCCACTCATTGCAGCAGGCTGAAAGTCTTATTTAATAAGGTATTCTGACTTTTGGCAAGGGTAGAAACTGCATACAGGTTTGTGAGAGAGAAAAAAGAATGGTCATGGGATAAACATATTTCGCTTCGATGTAACAAAACTAGTGGTAAAAGGCAAGAAGCTGCTGTGAAAGGTAAAACACGGTCAAACATTACTTACAAACATACATCAGCAACTTACAAAGGGCAACTGGCAATGCTTCTTTTTCTTTTTCTCTTCAGACATTTCACCTGGAAAACGAGCGTGCCCACTTGCGGCCTCACTCAGCCGGACGCAGCAGATTGACTCAGGAACAGCAACTTGCCGCGGCCGCTAAGAAAAAGGCGGCCTCCAAAGAAATCATGAAACGCAAAAACTATGAGATTCGCACACTGAAGGACGAGCTGTGTGACAAGGAGCAAGCACTCTATGACAGAGAGAAACGACTTATGTCCCTTGAAACCAGCTTGGTAAGTGAAAAAGTAGCTTGGGATTTACCCAAAAATAGTCTTTTGGTACTTCGGTATGATTATGCGTGAGTGACCACAGCAATGAGCGCAATGATGTTGTGCTTATAGTCCAGATACCAGCTCTAAAAGAGGAGACAATACTCTTCACAACTGGCTTTGAATTGGTACCAAGGTTGATTGATTTCTGTCATACTTGGTGGCCTAATGGCTTATTTGTTGGAAGTGCAGCATTTTCTTCATCACTTTTCTTATGTGTTTAGATCGGATTATGTTTTATTACAGTGTAAATCTGTCTCCAAAGCGTTTTAAAAGTGTAGTGGGTTCATCAACATTATTATTTTTTTAGACAAATAGGTTTTATAGTTCATTATATGTTCATCTGTCTCAAAAATATTTCCATATATAGAACAAAAGAAATGTGAAAGAAACACTTTGTTTAGATATGTACTTAACATTATTTATTTGTTTTTTCATTTCCTATCCTATCCTATCCCGTAACTCGGAGGTCGTAGGGGCACCACAGATGAGCATTTAACCAGAGCACTCCATCCTTCCCTGTCCTCAGCAACCCTGACGGCCTCGCTTAGTGTCAAGCCAGTTTCATTTACATGTATTTATAATAATTTATTTGTGTGTTCCTTCATTTTTTAATTTTTAATTTTATTTTGCAGGGATTGGAACGACCAGTGGAGGTGGTAGAGTAAGAAACCAGACCCGCTGCAGGCAGCAAATGCAATATACAATATCATCGTTGCCTTGCGACGTTTCAACGCCATTCAACTCTCCAGCACCCATCAGTAAATCATGTCTGTATAGCACCTACCTGAATATTATTAAGCATTCAAGGATTATTTCATGCCCACTTTTAATTTTGCAAGCCATATGCAGAAAGTTTGCACTTCATAATTATATTATGATACTTATTATATGCACAAGAAAGTTGGTGATGAAAGTGTTCTTTCAGCTATCTTTTGAACTACAAGAAAAAAGATTTATTAGTAAATATGGTTAGCAGAAAGCATGGAGATGAGGTGCTACATAAGACTTCTGGGCATTTTATATATCCAGCACATCACCAAAGACGAAGTCCGACAGACCATCACACAAGCCATTATACAACATAATGAAATGCTCACAGTGGTGAACAAATGGAAACTGACGGTAGGGCCACGTCATCGGAGCATTATTGCAAAGACCATCCTGCAAGGCACAGTGCAAGGAGGCATAAGAAGAGGGAGACAGAAAAAGAGATCGGAAGACAACATTCGAGAATGGACTGGCTTGACACTGAGTGAAGCCATGAGGGCTGCTGAGGACAGAGAAAGATGGCTGGTTAAACGATCCACTGTGGTGCCCCAACCACTTTCCAGTTACAGGATAGGATAGGTAAGCAGAAGAAAAAGACATTTCAGGAGCGTACATTCCAAATGTAAATTGAAAGAAGGAAAACGTCTGTTGGTGATGCGGTGAAAGTTATTTTCAAAATGATCTCCATTGTACATGTTTTTTCCACTTTTTGTTTTGTTGATTGTATGTTTATTGTTGCTGTCCGTCCACATGTTGATGGTGTTATTTTTCCACAGAATCCACTCATTCCTTATGGCAGGGGAGGGGATAGGGAGGTGGGGGATTATTATTTATAATGATTTTAATCCCCATTTTTACATTTTGGGTCAAAATGTTCCCCCTCTCCCCCCCTCCCCAAGCCTGACCCCTCCCTCATTGTTTTATGGCCATTGCCCGTCCCATATAATTATACCCAAGTACTACGCTGTATTGTATTATCGCCAAAGGCTATTTTCTTCCTCAAGCTGTATTAGCTTTATTTTGTTGTGCGTGATGATTATTATTATTGTTGTGATAGCAAGCCAACATACCATTGCAATGGAACAAAACTGAGCAGATCTGATGCCAGAACAATTCTTGACAATTTGCTTTAGTTTTGCTGTTGTTGGTAACCACCTTCTTCTCTCCCACCCCCTAAAAAGGGAGTTGGTTGTGGTGTATTTCACACTCCAGTTTGTCGGAACTAGGTTTTCTTCCATTTTGTGATATTTTGTTGTTGTTTTTTAATTCTGCATCTGTTACACTGTTAGTGATGTTGACAATTGAGTTACTGGCGTCTGTTACAAAAAGGGATCTGAAGCGTGTGTGAGACAGAAATGCATGAAGATGGTTTTGTAATTGTATGCCTGTTAGATAATATTGTGATTGTATGCCTGTTTATTTGTTTGCTGACTGTGATAAAAGTGACGAAATAGGATTTTCCACTTTGTGAAGATTGTCCTATAATAAGTGTATTGATGTACGAGGGTGGTCCAATAAATACTTAGCCTACAAAAGAAAAACGAAAATTTTGAAAAAGTGGCGGTTTATTTTTGAATATAGTCTTCTTTTATTTCGATACACTTGACCCAGCGATGCTCCAATTTCTTTAACCAGTCTGAAAAATATGTTTTCTCGAGGTCTGCAAAGTAGGCCTCCGTGGCGGCGATGACCTCCTCATTCAACTCAAATTTCTGCCAGGCGATTGACTTTTTCAAGTTTGGAAACAAAAAGAAGTCGCACGGGGCCAAATCTAGAGAATACGGCGGATGGGGCAGCAGTTCGTAGCCCAATTCGACCAATTTGGCCGTGGCGAGGGTGGATGTGTGAGCCAGTGCGTTATCATGGTGGAAGAGCACTTTTTTCTAAAATCCGTGGACATGCCCGCTTCCACACGCGGTCAAAATAAAACTACGAGTCCGATCCGGCTGAAATTTCGACAGTAGCCGTCTACGACAATGTACTACACGATAGTAAATTGCTCTTGCGATACTGGCGCCATCGGGCGGTGAGGCTAAGTACTTACCGGACTGCCCTCCTATGGTTAATTTTAAATGATGTAGATAATGCAACAAATTTTAGTTAGTAATTTGTCGTGTTTTGATAAAATGTGCTTGTAGATATTTCACTTTTCAATGAATTTACACTTTTATATTAACATTAGACTAATATTTCTGAAATAGAAAACATACTAACATTAAAAACTGAATATTTTCACAATATGTGATAAATCGGGCATGGTTCAGTGCCCAACACACTTTTTTTTAATGCATTTTTTAAATGCTTGTAATTATTTAATTCTAGAAAAAAAACATGCAATTGTATTTGCAAGCAAAGCTTCTTTTTTTTTTTTTTTTTTAAAGTAAATTCCATTGCAAATAAATAATTGCATTGAAATTGGCAGTGGTAATGTGGCTTTCACAGTAAAGTCATGTGTACAGTCTTCATTGTAAAAAGTTCATTGTAAAGTATATGCGTTCATTTTATATGCTTATACTATTGCGCTCGGAATCAAACCGGTAGTTTATATATTCAGCTATTTTTCATGTCTTTGCTAGATTTAGTACTCATAATATTTTTTACGAGGAATTGTTTCCAAGTTTCATGCTTCTCAGGATGGAAATGAAAAAATTAATTTGTATTAGTGAAAATATTCAGTTTGAGCAAATGAAACGCATATATAATTTTTAAAAAAAATCATATTTTACAGTAACAACTACGGAAAACAGCGCACATTATAAAAGTAAAAATTCTTTATTTACATTTTCTAAGAAAATGTCTTGAGCTTGATTATTTCCACTGAAATGCTCTTAATTTACTTCATAAAATGCTTTATTATTGATTCCCCATTGCTGTAAGTTTTCCTTTACCTTGCTGAATGTTTATATTGCTGCTAACTGAATGTTCGTATCGCTACTAATAGTGGGCTCCTAGTCTTTTCATAAATCATCACTTTAGTTCAAAATGTTTTGCTTTCATCATTTTCATTCTACTGAGACTTTCACAGTGAAAATATTACTCAGGTTTACTAAGCACCCCCCAACCACCAAAAGGTTACGAAAACACTATCTTTTTACCATGCCTTGTCATCCATTGTTAACATGCTGTGCCTTTTCTTGAAACAACTGTCCATTTCATATGAATGTGAGAAATTAAAATTGCTTATTTTGATAGAATAACATTATTACTTAGCCATTACTCCCAAAGAAACATTTTAAAAGAATTTGTCTTTATCGAAAAAGCAGGCCTTTGAACGATTGTTTGTTTGACAAAATGCTACGTTAATCATAGTTGTATGCTTCATATGTCATTTTAAAGGGTAAAAATAAAAGCTTACTAGAACAAAGAGAATTGTATTGCATGAAATGTGTATGGATGAACATTAGTTGTAATCACACAAACACATTGAAGTTAACATTTATTTGTGATTCAAACTGCATTCATGTAAATAGTGTGCTAAATCTGAATTTGTTACGTTTGTTTCAAACTTGAAGCACACATGTAACGGATATTTCCACTTTGAAGTTTGCGTATAAAAATACAATTCACTCAAAAAATAAGTCGCACTCACTCACTGAAACCTACACACATATACAGGGGTATTAAATGCATACTCAAAAAGTTATGACAATTGATTATACCACTCACATTATAAAACATATCACTCCTACACAAAACCATGCAGACACTCGCTCACACGCACACACATGCGCATATAGCTGCAGACATAACGTGTTTGCATCCGAAATCCAACAGCTACTTCACCGCTCAGTCTTTCATTTCTATTTTTTTCCCTGCTAGACGGACGTTGAAACGCCTCAAAAGCAAGAGAACATGCTACTCTCATACACAGCAATTAAACAGCAGTATTATTGGTTGGTTATTTTGCATGAATTTTGAAAGACGCCGGGTCTAATGTACACACTGTCACAGTCACAAATTAATGTCATTCCAAATATAATAATCAAAACAGCCCAGTCTGCTGTGAGAGACAATAACACACATTCACCATCCTATTTCCAGGGTGGAGAACAACTGAATCAAAAAATCTCTAAAATCCGGCAGGGGCCGCCTTAGACCCCGGTGGGGTCCAGGGGCCAAGCCCCGGTAGAGGTCCATGAGGGCTCCCTGGAAGAAAATGAATTTATGCAATTTTGAAAGTAATTTAGGGCTTCTCCTGAAAGCAAAAAGCACAAAGTAAACATAAATAGAAACAACCCCCCCAAAAAAGAATGTTTTATGCACATGCCTTTCAAAACAGTTAAGAATCTTGATTTGTTAATTACTCGTTCCATCGCGTTGCGGGACATCATATAATATGATGTCCCGCAACGCGATGGAACGAGTAACCAAAAAATCCAATTTCGGCAGAGCAAGACATTGTTTGTGATTTAAAAAGACTGCTAAGACATTGAAAAGAATCGCTGAAGCGTAACACAAAGGAAGGAGAACACGCGAGCTTTATAGGCTACTGTTCCCAGTCGTAATCGCCCGATTTTTTTTTCTTGCTTATAGTAGGCCTATATAGTAGGCCTTATAGCATAGCTCTGTATAACAGTCACGGGTGGGTGCTTTCTCTGAACGCATTGAATGACCGACAAAATAACTTGATGCGGCACGGAGGTGTTCCGCGAAAAATATATCGGACAAAAAATATAAATCTCGGAACGCAATATTTTTTTCTCGGAAATGCAAATGCCTTCCGCGGAAATCCATGGATCCGAGGAAAATTCTCCACCCTGTATTTCCTTTGAAACATAAGATTTCATGTCACATAGTCGGTGAGTCGATGAAAACAAATCTGCCAGCCTCTCCATGTTATTCACCCATTTTTCATCAGACACAACGTGAAAGCTCATCACAAAAATCTATTACAAAACATTCAGCAGTATTAGTGGTCAACACACTCACAAATCAGACTGTACGTTTTATGAATAAACAAATGGCCAAGGTGTCCGACTCGCCAGATGCAACACGAACAATACCCACACAAATGTCTTGGGTTTATGTATACTAGTTGTCAACACACTCTCTGTGATCATCATAATCATGACATATTGTGTCAGAGGTAGCTACATGCATACATATACAATCTCTCTTTCTTCTATGCACGCACACTGTCATCTACTTCTACTGAAGGGTCCTTAACTGAAGAAATATGTCGACTCAAGGACTTTCTCCAGATCAAAATCACCTGCAAAAACATCACCCAAGTATTAATAGAATGCACTGAAATCACTTTATTTTTTTGACAAATAACAAAAAGAATTCAATAACCCCAAAAATCCCTTATAAACAAAACAACCAAAATGAGAGTATTTAATAAATCAACAACAAATGTTCTCCTTGCAACCGATCATAAGCAATTTGACTTTATCATATGACTCTTCCAATCTATTTATGACAATATATTCAATAAATAAAGAAATAAAAACGACGGAATAAATACATCCATTCAAATGGCAACACAAAATAAAGACAAAAACCATCAAATATATTACACAAATATTGTCCCACCTCTCTGAGGCACATTTGCCAGAACATTCCTCAGAAACTGCCTTGCTTTCAGCACTGCTGGTTCCAATTTGTTCTCACTGGAAACAAAACCAATAAGCAAACAATCAAACTAATTAATTAATTAAGACCTAAACAAATATGTTTCGGAATTTATATTCTCAACCGCTGACTTGAACGTCAGCATGTTTGTCCTGCTGTCTATTCCTGCCGCTAAGTAACCTCAAAACTTGCAAAGGGCCGACCAAAGCACCTCACTTCATTCATTTACAATACACTGCTAGCTTTCTAACCTTGCTGGCCTATAGTTTTACTTCCTCAAAAACTTTCAACCAACAACAAAAACAGGCTAATTTCACTCTTTACAAATCACTCCCATACATTGTGTTAAGGTAGCCCTGTACCCAAAGTTTGTCCATAATTACAGAGCAGCGGTGACTGAAATACCGCCCTAACCTTTTTGGGAGTGGCAAAAATAAGACAGTATAAACTGAGGTGCAGTCGGAGCAAGCATTCTATCACAAGGATTCTAAAGATCCTGACGCTCATGTCCTAGATTGGTGAATGCACCCAGCAAGCACTAGGTCCCTCCTCCCTCATCCCTGTGCTCAGTGGTCTGAGAGGTCAGGCCATGTGCCTGAGGCACCACAAGGGGGCACCGCGGACAGCTTAGATCCTGTGTCAGCAAGCGCCTCAAGCAGCTCTGGAGCTGAAAAAGGTGCTATGCAAGAAGGATAAATTATAACAAAATGAAATCTATGTTCGTGGACTAGTGTTCCTACCAGGCGTCATATGGTGTGTAGCTGTTGATGAGCTGACGAGACAGGTCCTCCAGTATGGGCTGCTTGTGTAAGGCCACAAACTGCTCTCGGCACACCTGGCAGCAAGGACATTATTAACTAACCAAGTTAATCAATAAACACATTTTTTTTTTTAAACAAACAAAGAAAGGAAATAAATATTCACAAAACCATTGTATATACTAGAAATCAACCAAAGAGTATATAGTTTATATCAAATGTTTGTGCATAACACATGTAGCAAGTAATATCGCTTGAGGATAGACATGAGAGGTAACCAAAGCATCTTGCATAGGAAAAACCTTATTAGATGCAAATTTTGATCAAGTGAATGGTGAGAGGCCGCGTAGCTCAGTTGGTAGAGCATCTTACTAGTAACCGAAAGGTACCTGGTTCGAATCCCGGATTGGCCAATGTGTGACCATATTATTTTCCCCTTACCATAAACTGGTTCGCTGGTGTCAGAATAATGTGACCAGTAGTCGCCTATACGCTTCGGTGTCATGTGACTATAATCTACAGTTACACATTTTAAGTGAATGGACTGATAGGGAAAAAGAATAGCTCCCTCATCTGCTGCCAATGGTCAAATAAAAACTACACACAAAATCGCATAGAATTTACCTCTTTGTATACAAAACCCCCTGAAGCTGAACGCTTTTCATATTTGTGACTGAAAAAGTATCACTCTCCTGACATCTGAGCTGTGAAAAGAAGCACACTGAACTCCTCCACCCACTACCAACTCCAACAGTTTTTGACACTTCTGTCTAAATCTCTCGCGTGAGCTTTTTGACTTGGTTTCAATTTCTCAAAAAGGCATGTTGATGATGACAAGAAGGAGATAGCGTATCGAATAGTAAATCAGAGCACCGTTCTCAAATGGCCTGATATTATTAAAACCTTTGTTTGAGCAATTTGATGATAATCTGCTTTCGGAATAAAACTCGTCTCACGTCTGCTCAAGATATCGCAAAACGAAACCTCTCTCTCTCCACCCCCCCCACCCCCCCCCCCCACCCTTGCCTCCCTCTCTTCCCCCCAAAATGTCTCACCGGTTCTGTGCCAATCTCAGAAATGACCCATTAGGCCTTCAAAATTAACAGTTTTCCGTAATTAACAGAAAAATCTCATGGCTGTCATCATAGAAGCTAAATACAAAGTACAGACCTTGTTCATAATCTGCACATCACAGGCGTGGGTCCAGAAACAGTCGTGCACAGACACAAACGTGATTCCCGCTCTGGAAACAAACATCTTACGAGTGAAATGTTACAATAATATAAAGACACGACTCTAATTTAGAGACGCGAACTTTACTGTAAGGAATGAGAAAGGGGGACTGTGAAGCAGCATATCTATTACCCTAAGCAGTTTGGGCTGCTACAACTAAAACACCTGTTTGTATTGGGTCTACCTCGTTGACAAAGCTGATGTTTGTATTAGGTCTACCCCACTGTCAAAGCTGATGTTTGTTTTGGGTCTATCTCATTGTCAAAGCTGATGTTTGTATTAGGTCTACCCCACTGTCAAAGCTGATGTTTGTTTTGGGTCTATCTCATTGTCAAAGCTGATGTTTGTATTGGGTCTACCCCATTGTCAAAGCTAATATTTGTATTGGGTCTACCCCATTGTCAAAGCTAATATTTGTATTGGGTCTACCCCATTGTCAAAGCTAATCTTCGTATTGAGTCTACCCCATTATCAAAGCCCATGTTTGTATTGTGTCTACCCCATGGTCAAAGCTGATGTATGTATTGGGTCTACCCCATAGTCAAAGCTGAAACACTGACTTACTTCATGCAGTAGAGAGAAGTCAACATCATGTGCGTGGAGTCCAACGAATGGATGAAGTTGGGAGGGAAAGCATTCTTCTGTTTCATAGCGTTAGGCTTCCTGCACACAGCAAACGGAAACAAAATTATCCAAGAGTGTTGGTATGTCCCCATACCCAGGCACAAATCATAATCATTCCTAGCCCTTCCTTCAAGAAAACCACTAACCACTATGGTTTGGATTTAATATTCCACACAAACAATAATTCATAATTAAAGTAATATTAACAACAATGAAATCCACAATGGTATTTCTTTTTGCTTAATGTTTGGCTATATTGTTTGCAACCTCACAACAAAATGCTTCATTACTTAATGGAAAGTCCCCTTCTGTGATTTTAGACCTTTAACAATAATAACTAAAAATAAAGAAATAAACAAATACAAACAAGAACAACCAACTATGAACAATTCAATTATTAACATTTCAAACAAATACAAACCAACACCTACAATTCCCATTCAGACGTTTAATAGGCATTATCCCTAAATAAACCGAAAGTAGAGTTGCTTCCCCTGAAAAGCGGTACAAAATTCATGTTTACAGTACGCCTAAATAAACCGAAAGTAGGTCAATGAGAGTTGCTTTCCCTGAAAAGCGGTACAAAATACATGTTGACAGCTATTTAGGAAGTACTCCTATTGTTTGAGGTTTATATCACCCCTTTATTTTTGGTAAATTTTTTAGCGATTGTTAGGTAGCACTTTTCTAGCTGGAGAACTGCTCAAGGCAGTGGCTGATACAGGATCTCACTCAAGCTGCCTGAGACGGGCATGTGGCAACAAAGTATCTGTTGCGTGTTGATTAAGACTGGGGACATTTGGTTCGTCCAAAGGAAAACGACTCACTCGTAGTAGTTCCACTTGTTGATAGAGCTGACACCGAAGCGCATGAGGGCGAGAGACTTGTGGTAGGGCTGCACCACCGTCAGTCCAACCGGTGTAATCCACTGAACTGGTTGCTGACACACCGTTGCTATCAGCTGGGCACTTAGTGTTAGCCAATCCTGTTTTTGTTTTTTTTTAATAAAAAGAAGGAAAAGAAAGATGATACATTCATTTAACAGATATAGGGGAAGCAATATGAGATATAGCTTAGTGACCGTTACACTAAATACCATGACCTAATTGGACTGTTGTTGGCAAACCGCTGGCAATCAACTGGGCACTTAGAATTAGTCGATGGTGGACATCTGTTTGCTACGATAGGTTGGAACTGACATGATTATGTCCTGTCCAAATGCCGCTCAGTACTGGTCAACTCAGCTGCAGTTATGTCCCTTTGCTCTTTTCCATTCCCACACCTACATTAGGGGCGACAACTGGCAGCGTTACCTCCCTTCCAAAGGTTGCTAGTTACGCACAATGGTAATTACAGCAATAAGAAGAAAGAAGACAAAGAAAAAAGAAAGAGAAGACAAAAGAAGAAAAAAAAAGAACAGAAGAAGAAAAAGAAGAAGAAGAAAACATACAGCAGAACAAACAGAAAACAAAACAAATTGATAATGTTGGTGCTTTGGGCAAACTCTTTGAGCTGGTGGTTAGCTAGTTAGTTATTTAGTTAGTTAGTCATTGTTTATAGGGTCCAGCCGACTGCAAAGAGCCGAATCAGGACCACAACTTGGTTGAAAGAGGACTCACATCCGATCCGTATAAAAGATCTGCTGAAACAATCCTAATGGTAACACTGAAAGCACTTCACCAGCCGGTCACTTTACAATAAAGGCATCCCATGAAGGGGACACGTGAGGTTGCACTCTAATTTATCAAACCCCCCTTTACAAACTCAAAATAGAATACAAACATCATTATAAAATAGTAACAAAACATATACATACAAAATGCCTATATTGCTAAATAATAATACCATAGAAAGCCCTAGTGACCATTTGGCAGAAAGCGGCCAATATATCCCCAAGCTGTCCCAACAGACCCCATACGCAGACGAGGATTTTTGGGAGAGTTTTCAAGAAAAAAGTAGGTGACTGGCCTAGCGAAGAAGAAAGAAGATAGTAGATTGATAGAACAGGTCAAGAACGAGAAAGAACAAATGAGAATGACACAAACAGTGGTAATTTAAAGCACTCAGTTTCCACAATGTGGGGATACTATTTATACAGATAACCCCAGCACCCCAACTGGGGAGCTGGTGTGATGGCTGCACTAAAGTTTAACACAATGCTTTTACGTTAACAAAATACTTTACTTTTGTATATCAACACATTACTTTGCTTTTGAGCAATAAACCAAAATACCTGAATGTCCTTGGTGGCAGAGAACATCTCATTGAGACAGAAGAAAGTTTTCTCAGTCAGATATATACTGCCGTTCCAGGCATGCTCTTTGGGGAATTCTGGGATGTCTTTGAGCTGACGCAGAATCTGTGCCTTGGCTCCATAGCGTGTAACTCCATACACTGTGGTCATCACCGTCTGCTTGATCACCTGACAAGAAAATAAACCATTTTATCACAGACACTGATAACTGACAATACTAAAATGGATACAAGATGAAGACACCTGCATTTAAGACTTAGAGGGAAAAAAAGACGTCATGGACCTGCATTTTCTCAAGACCAGTTCTGTGAGGACGGTATGCGTGTGCTGAACATTGAGGAAACAGGAGTTAGTGCCTTACATGCTACACTGTCTCACTATTCAAACAGCTGTACAAACCCATCAGGGTAGTAATTCTTGGCAAACCCCTTTTGAAATGTCTTTCCCTCTCGTAGTTCATTTAGTACTTGACAAGCTAGCGGGCATCAGTAAATACAATTACTACAAACTCCCTTCCCTTACCAAGTCCAAACACTGACCTTTCTTCAGTAAATACAATTACTACAAACTCCCTTCCCTTACCAAGTCCAAACACTGACCTTTCTTCAGTAAATACAATGACTACAAACTCCCTTCCCTTACCAAGTCCAAACACTGACCTTTCTTCAGTAAATACAATGACTACAAACTCCCTTCCCTTACCAAGTCCAAACACTGACCTTTCTTCAGTAAATACAATGACTACAAACTCCCTTCCCTTACCAAGTCCAAACACTGACCTTTCTTCAGTAAATACAATGACTACAAACTCCCTTCCCTTACCAAGTCCAAACACTGACCTTTCTTCAGTAAATACAATGACTACAAACTCCCTTCCCTTACCAAGTCCAAACACTGACCTTTCTTCAGTAAATACAATGACTACAAACTCCCTTCCCTTACCAAGTCCAAACACTGACCTTTCTTCAGTAAATACAATGACTACAAACTCCCTTCCCTTACCAAGTCCAAACACTGACCCTTTTTCAGTAAATACAATGACTACAAACTCCCTTCCCTTACCAAGTCCAAACACTGACCTTTCTTCAGTAAATACAATGACTACAAACTCCCTTCCCTCAAAGAGCTTATATACCAAGAGGGTTCACTCGGGGAAAATTACTTGGACATCCGGGAAGTGCAATAACTCGTGCTGAGAAAGAGTTATCTCACATGTATTGCAGCGCCGATGGCGAAGATGGCTGTAGAAATGAAAGTGAAGAAAGCAAGTAGGTCGCATTTTTGTTCAGGAGGAGGGTGCAATAACATGCGGAACAGAGACGGTTGTGAAGGAAAATCTTTTCACGTGTTTCCAGCAGATGAAGAAAGGTAAGTAATACACAAATTTTGTTTACCTAGCGATCTATTTAGACCATTTGGCAATCGTAATTTCGACCGGAAATCTCGACTCTAAATTCTAATATTATTAGTTTTAACCAGAACCTGAAATATTCTGTGACATGATTTCTCGAGGTTTGCTGTAGGCACGTAGGCTTAATCCGTAAAATCGATGGTTATACAGAGGAATTGTTTTTCTTCTCGTAATCAGAGTATCTACAGTATTCTGAAAAAGATTAAGAATAGAGACGACAACAGACACAGACTCTGAAAAATCTGTCATGTGTCACTGTCAGTCATTCTCGTCACTGTAGTGTTAAATTGTATAGCAATGACAGCTACTTATAAATAAATTTACATGAAAGTTTAAACAAAATCTCAGTGTGCAATCTAATAAGTTCTTTCATGTAAAGACTATTACTCATGGTCATACACACAAAAATAATGAATATATACGAGCACAAGTCACATCCACTCACACTCACAGTCACACTACTCTACATCATACATGTATACACACACTATCTTATTTTTTAAAACCCCCCTCCCCCCCAAAAAAAAAACACATACACCCACATACAAACTTTTATTATAGTATCCTATCCTATCATAATCCGTAACTCTGAAGTCGTTGGGGCACCACAGATGATCCAGTTTAACCAGCATACTCCATCTTTCTCTGCCCTCAGCAACCCTGATGGTTTCGCTCAATGTCAAGCCAGTCCTTTCTCGAATGTTGTACTCCCACCTCTTTTTCGGTCTCACTCTTCTTCTAAAAATCAAGAACAGGTTTTAGGGTCGGGGGCAAAATGATAGGGTCAGTCGGGTTACCCTAGTCCAACTTTTTTTTTCTTTTTTTTTGAAGGGGGGGGGGGGGGGAGTAAGTGGGTAAGGGGACCTAATTAAAAAAAAATCTTTTGTCCGTACTTAAAATAATGTAGACAATTTTATTTCAATAAGTGTATGATTTTATAATACATCAGTGATATTATCAGTGCCATGATTAATCAAAATATTTGCTGTACACTACATGTAACTGTAAGGCACACACAAAAATACCTTGGATCAAACATAACAACAAAACATAGGGGTCGGTTAGTCGGGTTGATTATTTTATTTTAAATTTGTTTCCTTAGTCTAAATTTTTTGTTTGTTTCATGAAAAATAAAAACAAGTGCCAGTGGTAGGGTTGGCGAGAAAATTATTAATATTGTTTTAGTTAATAAAACTGTATTAATTTGTGATATACATAATGCAATTTTCAGATGTCGTTTATGGGTCGGCAATTGTAGGAGAGAGGACTTGAGGTCACTGTCAGCAAAAGAAATAAGACAGAAAGGGTGCAAAATATGCAACGACAACTTTGAAAAAAGCCAGTGGACAAACAGTGAGCAGAAGAGGCTAAATTGGAATGCCATACCCACCATATTCAATGTCTCCAACCCTCCGCCACAACTTGACATAAGGAGACCAAATGTGAATGTCAAGAGGGCCAGAAATTCGAATTCATTGCATGGCATAAAACGGCGTAGGCACTGTGTCACAACAGGTAATTCATTTTCCAAGTCCTAAAACCTAAATGTAAACTGAAGTTAACAACTGTAATACAGTGCTTAGGCATTGCTCGGAGTCTTCTCTGTAGATCTGCTTTCATGGTCCATGTCTCACATGAGTACAGGAATATGGATAGCACCAGTGCATGAAGGAATTTGATTTCATACTTCAGGGTGATGATGTCTCTCCATACAATCTTCAGTCTGGCAAATGCTGCTGTTGTCTGTGCAGCTCTGGCGAGGATTTATGATTTTGAGCCCTTGTCCCTGATTATGGTGCCCAGATACTAAAATTATTGTACAGTCTCTCAACTATCTACATCCAAATCCAAACTGAACTTATTTTCTCATTAGCTTTGAAATTCTGTTTAGGTCTGGAAACCACCGATCGCTGTCTGATACCTGAAGCAGCTGCAGTGGAAATGCTTACAAGACTTGTCACAGATCACTGTGTGACACCAGAACCAGCTTCAGTGGAGGTGCTGACAAGACCTGTCACAGATCACTGTCTGACAGCAGAACCAGATTCACTGAAGGTGCTGGCAAGGCCTGTCACAGATCACTGTCTGACAGCAGAACCAGCTTCACTGACAGTGCTGGCAAGGCCTGTCACATTAGGTTAGTGTCCTTTCGAATCTGTAGTGGGTAAAAGTTATTTTGGTAGAATTCTTATAAGTATAGTTCAAATCTTGTCATTAGGTGCAGGGTTCGACACTAACTTTTTAAGCTAGGGGCGGATATATAGTGCCCCAACTACAAAATTTTATGAGGTGGAAATTCAAAGCTTTGGGCACAAATCATAACGATTACAAAACAAAGACTCAAATTTGGTACAGAAACATATACTGACAGTGGATATGTGGATCGCTTGGACAGAGAAATGTGTCACAGCTTCCTTTCAATCAACTTCAATCAATGTATTTCTAAGCGCACATTACAAAGTAAGATTATTAAACAGAAAGACAAGCAAAATAATAATAATAAAATATAATTAAGTGATTGGGTAATTATGGAAAAATGCTATTATTGTTATTATTATTATTCATTGAACAAATCTATAAGATTGAGTCATGATTAAATAAATACTTAAAAGGAACTAAGAACTAAAACAATAATAATATTAACTAAAAATAAAGTAGAGGTGTGGTCAGAAATAAGAAAATTTACATTTAATAATTTTCAATTGAAAGTGTTTTGTAAATTTATTTTTCTTAAATGTTTCATTTTTGCAGAATTGCCAAGGAAGAAGAAACAGCAGAAAACTCTACAGAGCCTGAGATCCAAAGTGGCCTGGTGCCAGAAACACCACAAGGGGCGGCAGACCACAAAGAGTAAAGTATTAACCACACAACAGAGGCGAATGGTTGTGGAGGGAAAACTGTCCAAATTCATTCAGGGGCCAGCCCTTAATTTTATCTTGTCACAGCTTAGACTGCAGTAAAAAAAGCAAAGGCAATAGATTTAACCACAGTGATCAATCACTGGCCCTGGCCATTTTTCATACCAGCGCAAAGGCGTACCGGCTTCTGAAGCAGATTTTTATTTTGCCCTCTGTAAGTACCCTCAGAAAGATCATGAGAAATATTCATATCTACCCTGGCTTTAACGACCACATATTGGAAGCATTGAAGGTTAAAGTGGCTGGAATGGATGAACATGGCAAGTTGTGTTCTGTGGTTTTTGATGAAATGTGCATCAAAGAAAGGGTGACGTACAACAAAGGAAAAGACTATTGTTTCCAATGTAATTATCAGTATTATAACGGTCATATTTCTGGGTGTATTTTGAATGTTTGCTGACAATTAAACTGAAATTGTTTGTCAACAGAATTGGAGGTTTTACGCAATTTATCTTGTTTCCTTCTTTTGTGTCATTCTGTCCACTTTGACAATCTTTCCGTCATAGTATTCTTTCATCTGTCTTTCTGTCTGTGTATGTCATAGTACTGTTTTATCTGTCTGTCTCTCTGTGTTTGTGCGAGAATTTGCAAATTACTGTATAAATTAAATGAAACAATTAAAAGTTTTGGAAATACATTCATGCATTTAACAACACCGGATCAAAGATTGCAATTTATTCGGTAAATATTCACTGAATTAGAATTACATATATTGAAAAATTCAACATAATTTGAGAGAATAAACAAAATGTCAATAAAATATATAGGATGAAATACATTGCTTTCATTCTATAAATTTAATTTTATTGACATTAATTTTGTTTATTCTCTCAAATTATGTTTTTATTAATTCTAATTAATTCAGTGAATATATTATTTACTGAATTAAATAACCTTGAAAAACAAACAAATCAAAAATTAATTCATTTTTATGTATTTCATTTCAATTGCAATTAATGTAAATTTTAATAATTTCAGTTCTACCAAGTATTATTCTAGTTAATTATTTTTATTTGAATGCATTCCCTACACTTAATTATATTTTATTCCAAATAAACTACCATACTCTTTAGTTTAGTTGCTTTTCTTTCTTTTACTGTATACATATTGCATTCATTCTATAAATTTAATTTTATTGACATTACTATTGTTAATTCTCTCACATTATGTTTCATTTTTCAATATATTTAATTCTAGTTAATTTAGTGAATATATTATTATTTAGTGCATTCATTACAATTAAAAGATTGAAAACCATAAATTTGTTCTTCATGAAACAAGCTGCATGACAAATTAATTTTATACATATATTTGTATTGAAATTAAAAAAAAATTGTTTGTTTATATTTATAAATAATACGTACTTAATACCACAAACATCTAGTGGTCCTAACACTGCATAATTCTTGCAGTACTTAGCAATGTTTTAACAGACAGAATGAAGGTCTACTCAGTCAGGCGCGCCAACGGGAAAAGGGGAGTAACTCGTCCCGACAAGAGTTTGCATCCCATAAAACTGTCCAACTTTCGATTACACAGGCTTATGAAGGAGTCGACTATCTTGGTATTTATAGTCTTTGCTTCCCTTACCAAGTCCAAACACTGACCTTTCTTCAGTAAATACAATGACTACAAACTCCCTTCCCTTACCAAGTCCAAACACTGACCTTTCTTCAGTAAATACAATGACTACAAACTCCCTTCCCTTACCAAGTCCAAACACTGACCTTTCTTCAGTAAATACAATGACTACAAACTCCCTTCCCTTACCAAGTCCAAACACTGACCTTTCTTCAGTAAATACAATGACTACAAACTCCATTCCCTTACCAAGTCCAAACACTGACCTTTCTTCAGTAAATACAATGACTACAAACTCCCTTCCCTTACCAAGTCCAAACACTGACCTTTCTTCAGTAAATACAATGACTACAAACTCCCTTCCCTTACCAAGTCCAAACACTGACCTTTCTTCAGTAAATACAATGACTACAAACTCCCTTCCCTTACCAAGTCCAAACACTGACCTTTCTTCAGTAAATACAATGACTACAAACTCCCTTCCCTTACCAAGTCCAAACACTGACCTTTCTTCAGTAAATACAATGACTACAAACTCCCTTCCCTTACCAAGTCCAAACACTGACCTTTCTTCAGTAAATACAATGACTACAAACTCCCTTCCCTTACCAAGTCCAAACACTGACCTTTCTTCAGTAAATACAATGACTACAAAACTCCCTTCCCTTACCAAGTCCAAACACTGACCTTTCTTCAGTAAATACAATGACTACAAACTCCCTTCCCTTACCAAGTCCAAACACTGACCTTTCTTCAGTAAATACAATGACTACAAACTCCCTTCCCTTACCAAGTCCAAACACTGACCTTTCTTCAGTAAATACAATGACTACAAACTCCCTTCCCTTACCAAGTCCAAACACTGACCTTTCTTCAGTAAATACAATGACTACAAACTCCCTTCCCTTACCAAGTCCAAACACTGACCTTTCTTCAGTAAATACAATGACTACAAACTCCCTTCCCTTACCAAGTCCAAACACTGACCTTTCTTCAGTAAATACAATGACTACAAACTCCCTTCCCTTACCAAGTCCAAACACTGACCTTTCTTCAGTAAATACAATGACTACAAACTCCCTTCCCTTACCAAGTCCAAACACTGACCTTTCTTCAGTAAATACAATGACTACAAACTCCCTTCCCTTACCAAGTCCAAACACTGACCTTTCTTCAGTAAATACAATGACTACAAACTCCCTTCCCTTACCAAGTCCAAACACTGACCTTTCTTCAGTAAATACAATGACTACAAACTCCCTTCCCTTACCAAGTCCAAACACTGACCTTTCTTCAGTAAATACAATGACTACAAACTCCCTTCCCTTACCAAGTCCAAACACTGACCTTTCTTCAGTAAATACAATGACTACAAACTCCCTTCCCTTACCAAGTCCAAACACTGACCTTTCTTCAGTAAATACAATGACTACAAACTCCCTTCCCTTACCAAGTCCAAACACTGACCCTTTTTCAGTAAATACAATGACTACAAACTCCCTTCCCTTACCAAGTCCAAACACTGACCTTTCTTCAGTAAATACAATGACTACAAACTCCCTTCCCTTACCAAGTCCAAACACTGACCTTTCTTCAGTAAATACAATGACTACAAACTCCCTTCCCTTACCAAGTCCAAACACTGACCTTTCTTCAGTAAATACAATGACTACAAACTCCCTTCCCTTACCAAGTCCAAACACTGACCTTTCTTCAGTAAATACAATGACTACAAACTCCATTCCCTTACCAAGTCCAAACACTGACCTTTCTTCAGTAAATACAATGACTACAAACTCCATTCCCTTACCAAGTCCAAACACTGACCTTTCTTCAGTAAATACAATGACTACAAACTCCCTTCCCTTACCAAGTCCAAACACTGACCCTTTTTCAGTAAATACAATGACTACAAACTCCCTTCCCTTACCAAGTCCAAACACTGACCTTTCTTCAGTAAATACAATGACTACAAACTCCCTTCCCTTACCAAGTCCAAACACTGACCTTTCTTCAGTAAATACAATGACTACAAACTCCCTTCCCTTACCAAGTCCAAACACTGACCTTTCTTCAGTAAATACAATGACTACAAACTCCCTTCCCTTACCAAGTCCAAACACTGACCTTTCTTCAGTAAATACAATGACTACAAACTCCCTTCCCTTACCAAGTCCAAACACTGACCTTTCTTCAGTAAATACAATGACTACAAACTCCCTTCCCTTACCAAGTCCAAACACTGACCTTTCTTCAGTAAATACAATGACTGCAAACTCCCTTCCCTTACCAAGTCCAAACACTGACCTTTCTTCAGTAAATACAATGACTACAAACTCCCTTCCCTTACCAAGTCCAAACACTGACCTTTCTTCAGTAAATACAATGACTACAAACTCCCTTCCCTTACCAAGTCCAAACACTGACCTTTCTTCAGTAAATACAATGACTACAAACTCCCTTCCCTTACCAAGTCCAAACACTGACCCTTTTTCAGTAAATACAATGACTACAAACTCCATTCCCTTACCAAGTCCAAACACTGACCTTTCTTCAGTAAATACAATGACTACAAACTCCCTTCCCTTACCAAGTCCAAACACTGACCTTTCTTCAGTAAATACAATGACTACAAACTCCCTTCCCTTACCAAGTCCAAACACTGACCTTTCTTCAGTAAATACAATGACTACAAACTCCCTTCCCTTACCAAGTCCAAACACTGACCTTTCTTCAGTAAATACAATGACTACAAACTCCCTTCCCTTACCAAGTCCAAACACTGACCTTTCTTCAGTAAATACAATGACTACAAACTCCCTTCACTTACCAAGTCCAAACACTGACCTTTCTTCAGTAAATACAATGACTACAAACTCCCTTCCCTTACCAAGTCCAAACACTGACCCTTTTTCAGTAAATACAATGACTACAAACTCCATTCCCTTACCAAGTCCAAACACTGACCTTTCTTCAGTAAATACAATGACTACAAACTCCCTTCCCTTACCAAGTCCAAACACTGACCTTTCTTCAGTAAATACAATGACTACAAACTCCCTTCCCTTACCAAGTCCAAACACTGACCCTTTTTCAGTAAATACAATGACTACAAACTCCCTTCCCTTACCAAGTCCAAACACTGACCTTTCTTCAGTAAATACAATGACTACAAACTCCCTTCCCTTACCAAGTCCAAACACTGACCTTTCTTCAGTAAATACAATGACTACAAACTCCCTTCCCTTACCAAGTCCAAACACTGACCTTTCTTCAGTAAATACAATGACTACAAACTCCCTTCCCTTACCAAGTCCAAACACTGACCTTTCTTCAGTAAATACAATGACTACAAACTCCCTTCCCTTACCAAGTCCAAACACTGACCTTTCTTCAGTAAATACAATGACTACAAACTCCCTTCCCTTACCAAGTCCAAACACTGACCTTTCTTCAGTAAATACAATGACTACAAACTCCCTTCCCTTACCAAGTCCAAACACTGACCTTTCTTCAGTAAATACAATGACTACAAACTCCCTTCCCTTACCAAGTCCAAACACTGACCTTTCTTCAGTAAATACAATGACTACAAACTCCCTTCCCTTACCAAGTCCAAACACTGACCTTTCTTCAGTAAATACAATGACTACAAACTCCCTTCCCTTACCAAGTCCAAACACTGACCTTTCTTCAGTAAATACAATTACTACAAACTCCCTTCCCTTACCAAGTCCAAACACTGACCTTTCTTCAGTAAATACAATGACTACAAACTCCCTTCCCTTACCAAGTCCAAACACTGACCTTTCTTCAGTAAATACAATGATACAAACTCCCTTCCCTTACCAAGTCCAAACACTGACCTTTCTTCAGTAAATACAATGATACAAACTCCCTTCCCTTACCAAGTCCAAACACAGACCTTTCTTCGAACAAAGCCATCCAGATGCTGGGCGATGTCTAACCCCTCTGCTGCATCCTTCTGTCGTTCCTTTTCCACCAGTTCGCACACATCACTGTAGACATCCTGAGGACTGTCATAGGGCCACAGGTTGACAGACTGCGCCCCTGCTTTGTCTCTGCCTAGCGCGGCATAGTGCTGCAAGCCGTTGCACGACCCATCCTGCAAAGATGAAGACAAGATCAGATGACTCAACCTTTTCAGTAAGTGCTAATGGCAGTTACAACATTCTAAGATGGCAACTAAATGGATGCAACTTTTAAGTGTAGTAAATCTTGCTTGACCAAAGCAATATTTGTTACATGACCTATCCTATCCCGTAACTCAAAGGTCGTTGTGGCACCACAGATAATCGTTTAACCAGCGTACTCCATCTTTCTCTGTCCTCATTAACCCTCATGGCTTCGCTCAGTGTCAAGCCAGTCCATTCTCGAATGTTGTCCTCCCACCTATTTTTCGGTCTCCCTCTTCTTCTGCCTCCTTGCACCGTGCCTTGCAGGATGGTCTTTATTTTGAAGATATCGCTGCAATAGCATTTATTATGAGTTTTAATATACAAAGGGAAATTTTCTCCATCAAATGGACTGTAAAATATATGTGATGTTACCTGATGTATGGGTAGATAACAGACATATTGGGATGGATCAGGGGAGCGCACTGCTTTGGCGATTTCCATACAACAGGCCAGCGTCTGCCATGGTTCGTCCGACTTCTGCCACCATTTGTTGCCCTGCATACAACACACAACAAACCAATGATAAAACATTATCATCACTACATAAACCAACAATAACACTGTAAGCACACACACACACAAAAGCAAGCAAGCACGCACACACACATACATGCATGCCAGGCATGCTACTCTGAAAATTTAATTTTCCAGGAAAATTTTGCAAGGATTAGCAGAGCCCCGAGAGCGAGCCTAAAAAGCAGGCGAACCCTCTAGGGGGGTCCGGGGGCATGGTCCCCCGGACAGTTAAAAAAAAAAAAAGGTTAAAATCTGTGCAATCTGGCACATTCTGAGCACTTTTTGAGAGACAAAAAATCAATCAACAAAGACGAAAAAACCCAACACATTTTAGTTTAACCTCTTGAACCCGAAAGACCGATATATCGGTCTAGCCCTTAAACAGCTGTGCCCTGAAAGACCAATAAATCGGTCTCGTAACCTTACCGTTAATCTTGCGGTCCGTACACAGCTTACTGTTCTTTCTAGTACTTGCTGTTTGGAATAGGGTTATTGAGGGTTATTGGGAATAAGGTAAAGCAAAATGTCAGCGCTCTAGTGCAGCACAGTGCGTGTTTTTGTGACGGTTTTTTCTCAATTTTGCGTCATGAAACGAAGGTCTACAAATCAAGGAAGCGTCGCTAAGCGACTGTACACAACTCAGGAAGTAATCGATCAATTGTGGGATGATAATGAAGATGAAGGGATGACATTTGAAGTACTTTGGGTTGTCTAACATTTTGGTTATGTTTTCGTTGTTTTACTAAAAGCATGCTAAAAATGCCATTTTTCTCCGGGGAGCCCAGGGGATGGGGCTCAGAATTGGTGGGGCATCCAGGGTTCAAAGGGTTAAACTATATACAAGAAATGACACTGGTAGGCCTACATGCCTGTTAACATTATTTTATTATAGTCCGTCATTTAGTTTAGTTCTTGAGACCTTTGTCCCAGTCTCCTACCGTGTTTCTTATCGCAATTTCGGTTCGAAACATTTTGATGCTATGCTACTATTTGTAGTATTTATCATTACAAAAATGCTTCCATACATTATCAAACTTAAAAAAACAGAGAATCGTGCACAAAACGTGGTGAAGACGGTCAAAAATCAAACGGAAACAACTGGCCGCCTACGTTAAAACACAGAGCGAATCACGTACGAGAGAAGCAATCTGATTGGTGAGATAAATTTAGCTAGCCAATCACAACGCCGCTTTGATATGATCGTTAAAATTGACTGTCATGGCAGTCTAGCAGACGAATCCCGCTGATATCGCTTACCGTGATAAGAACGCTTGTAATTCTTTCTTTTCGACACAGATTTTTTTAATACTCCCGGAAAAATTTCAATCACCCAGATAGCCACCGGGGCCCAAAAATCCATCTCCCGGAAATCCGGGAATTTCCGGAAAAGTAGCATGCCTGCATGCACACAGACACAAACACACGCACTTACAGTCATGGGGTTGTCAGCACAATCCAGTATCTCAGGCATCATTTCATTGGCGTAGGCCAGTCGCTCTCTGTTGGGACTTCTGCAAATAACAAAACCCAAAGATGCATTTAATAATAATATAATAATAATTTTTAAAAACATAAAAATTTACAAAATAACAATAAAAATAATAATAATAATAATAATTAATAATAATAATAATAATAATAATAATAATAATAATGATAATAATAATAATAAAAATAATAATAATAATGGATAGCGCAGTGGTTGGAGCACTCGCTACTGTGTCGCAAGTTAAGCACCGTCCAGTGCGGTTACCACTTGGATGGGTGACCGCAAATTGTGAAGCGACAAATAACAACGCCCCCAGTTGACTCAACTGAGATTCAGTACCTACTCTCTTAAGGGTGGGGAAGGTAAAGCAGCGAGGGAGAGAGATGGGCATCACCCTCATTACGCTGGCCCAAGATAAGTGTGATCTCCAACATCACGCTCCCCTAAGGCCACAAGGCTATGGGACTACCTTTACCTACCTTTTACCTAATAATAATAATAATAATAATAATTATTATTATTATTATAAGGGTATTTATATAGCTCTTTTTCACAATGGCAGACAAGGTCAAAGCGCAGCACACTTCAGAAAATACATAAACTTACTAAATTAGACCACTCAATACTTACTTCAGATAAAACTACAATGCCACGGAAAGTCTTAATTGGGGTAAAATAAAACCAATAAAATTGAACACGTGTGCTCATCCAGTATATCTCTCAATGAAGCAGTTCTTATTTAGCAACCAAACAATATAATTTCACAAAGGGCCACAATTACTGAATGCAAATCTAAAAATGTATTACTGACAGCATTTTTTTTTACCAATAAAATAAAATAGAAAGTAAAACAAATAGAAAATAAAATAATAACAAATCAAACCAAACAAATACAAGCCCACTAATGCAAAAATACATAAATAAATTCATAAATAAAAATAACACACACGCAAATTTTTTCCTGCACTGGGTAAATTGGTCACCCTTGTGATTATTACTGCACAGCTACTGGCCACAATGCTAAAAGTCGTTCTTTAGCTGCGTCCGTGTCATAACGCGTTAACGTCTTGCTTTGCTAGGCCGGCGAGGGTAAAATAGGTTGTCCTTTTATATCATGTATTAAAAATCGGCTTTCAGTTGGTTTATGTTTTGCTCTCTAGTGCCTTGATGTGAGATATGTGCGTGTTATAAGTTCTCATATTATTATTATTATTATTATTATTATTATTATTATTATAAGGGTATTTATATAGCTCTTTTTCATAATGGCAGACTAGGTCAAAGCGCAGCACACTTCAGAAAATACATAAACTTACTAAATTAGACCACTCAATAATTACTTCAGATAAACTACAATGCCACGGAAAGTCTTAATTTGGGTAAAATAAAACCAATAAAATTGAACAGGTGTACTCATCCAGTATATCTCTCAATGAAGCAGTTCTTATTTAGCAACCAAACAATATAATTTCACAAAGGGCCACAATTACTGAATGCAAATCTAAAAATGTATTACCGACAGCATTTGTTTTTTTACCAATAAAATAAAATAGAAAGTAAAACAAATAGAAAATAAAATAATAACAAATCAAACCAAACAAATACAAGCCCACTAATGCAAAAATACATAAATAAATTCATAAATAAAAATAACACACACGCAAAATCTTTTCCTGCACTGGGTAAATTCATCACCCTTGTGATTATTACTGCACAGCTACTGGCCACAATGCTAAAAGTTGTTCTTTAGCTGCAGTCCGTGTCATAAGGTCTTGCTTTGCTAGGCCGGCGAGGGTAAAATAGGTCGTCCTTATATATCATGTATTAAAAATCGGCTTTCAGTTGGTTTATGTTTTGCTCTCTAGTGCCTTGATGTAAGATATGTGCGTGTTATAAGTTCTCATATTATTATTATTATTAAATGTAACTTTTTCTGAATACCATTTTTCCATTATGTATAGGGAAAAGGTGACGCTTTATACAGGTATAATGAGTTTCAGTGCAACCTCTGTTTGAAGGAACATATCAACATTTGTTTCAGAGTCATTTTTGTGACCTAAATGCACTCTGCCGTGTGTTGTTCATTTGATTCTCCCTCTCTCTGTGCGTGTGTTTGTGGTTCGTTCATAAGTAAAGTTAGAGTCCCCGCCACTTGCCATACATGGGACTGTAGTATTAAAAGATCAAAAGAAGTAATTGATAACATAAAAGAGGGTGCCAGAAGGGCGAGGCAAAATAAAATTCTTGTGGACCATGCGTATGGTGTGTGCGGGCACGGTTTTAGTAGCAATAGTGGTCGGTGCTTTTATTCACTTAGAGGGTCAAACTTTTCCTGCGCATCAAAGTCACATTTCAAAACAACAAAACTGATAAACCAGTGTCTACGTTTTCCATACGAAAAACGCTGCTGCTATAACTCTGGCAGGGGCCTGTTTTGGAACCTCTCAGCTAACAGTGATTTATGAGCGAAGACAGCAGCTGGAAAGGGCTGTCAGGCTAGGTGCAAGTTGGCTTTGAGATTCATGTAACAGCAAACAAGTTTAATTTTAGTGCTTTTTAAACGACGATAGTTCCTTTTGTTCAAAACTCATTTTTCTTTCCCCATATGTTCACCGCAATCCAAAATTGAAAAAAAGTTGGAAGATATACTAATTTTAAGGATAGTAGGTGTGTTTTATGTCTGCTGCAGTGGAGGGAGTGTAATGGTTAGGCCGAGTCTCATGCAAGACCCATTAAAAACTAATAAAGGTCAATAGTCAAGTTATAGGGAGGAGCAAACACAGCTAATTTGGGTGATTTGTGCTTTTGTTTCACGGATAGATCCAGTGAACATATTTCCAGACTAGGCATTACTTAAATTTGAGTCGGAGTTTCACAAAGAAAAATCAGTGATCGTTAATAAATTAGGTTATGTTTAACATCCTGAAAACCGATGCGTGGGTGTTGGGGGAGAGGAAGGAATCTGATACACTATTACAATACTATTCTATCAAAATCCTCTTCATAAATAACGTGATAACGTTTCGAGAAGCAGTAAAATTTTCAATGTGACCATATCTGGCTTACAGAGTGTCAACGGGTAGTGTACTTTACGGCCTTCAAAACTCCCTTAAAACAGAGGTTGTAACAAAACTAATGGTTGTTACTGCAAGCAGACATGCGTGGCTTTCAGAGGAGTGGTAGCTTGTTGCTTGCAAAAGTAAGGATTTTGAGCAACATTGTTTTAAAATCGCTATATTTGCAAGTGAATGTATACAAGCTCGCTAAGTGTTTGGTTTTATACTATATTTTAAACAAGCATAAAACCAACCCACTTTTTTGTTTAAAGTTGTGTTTGGTGTCACTGTTTAGCAAAATCATTTTTCTTTCAGAATATGTTAACAGCGATCAAAAAATGTTAGGTAGTCCAAAAGATATTGATATTTTAATGAGGGTATGTGTTTTTCTGACTGCTCTAGCAGCAATGCTATAAGCGATACGCGCTCCGGCTTGGCTTAGCTCGCATAGTTTACGGCCAATAAGGCAACAGCGATGGCCCATCTAAAGATCAACCAGTTTGTCGCTGTGGCCTACCTTAAAAAAAAAAAAAACCTTACCTCTTCTTGAACCCTGTGAGGTTAATCAGGTGGATCTTCATCCAGTCCAGGCCGTTTGGTCCTAGTGGTTTCCCCTTGGCGAACATCAGGATACTGCGTGTGATGTCGCTGCCTACAACAACCACCAAAACACTATACCAACACAGCACTACATGATAGAGAATTTTAATTACTAACTTTACATCACTAAGCGGAACAACTCTTTTCTCCTCCTTCAAATCTCACCCTGTTGCTATAGTGTTTCATAACAACTGGTAAATTAAAATTTTATCCCTAAATTTATTATTAATAAGCATACTTACCATGACTCACAAGTG
Organism: Oncomelania hupensis; assembly: GCA_036898135.1. Taxonomy (NCBI): domain Eukaryota; kingdom Metazoa; phylum Mollusca; class Gastropoda; order Littorinimorpha; family Pomatiopsidae; genus Oncomelania; species Oncomelania hupensis. Next base: position 38,326,424 of record CM072524.1, read on the forward strand.
CAATGTCTATGGCGTTGCTAAGGCGAGTGTCACTCTAACGGAAGTAAACAAAGAGAAAACAGTCCTAGAGTTGCTTCCCCTGTACCACCCTCCCCGTGCATTACGTGCTATCACGTGCGTCTAAGCGCTCACAGCAAAGTCCGTAAAATCTCATTCCTTGTTTGGAACTGCGGGGAGGTGGGAGGGACATAAAAGTGAGTCATGGTAAGTATGCTTATTAATAATAAATTTAGGGATAAAATTTTAATATTAATGTCACATACTCTACCATGACTCACAAGTGCAGATTAGCACGAAAAGGACGGAGGGAAGCAACTTACCTTAATCAGGCTGAGGAAGTGGACAAGGACTGTTGGGCTGCGACCACAGAACTGACCCCAAAGGAGCCACCCTCTTTAGTACGGCGAGTGTCTCTCAGATAGAAGCTAACGAAAACATCCGAGGAACGCCAGTAAGCCGCTTCCAACACGGATTCCATCCGGATAGAATGCTGAACGGCTAAGGAGGAAGCCCATGCCCTGATCTCATGTGCTCTAGCCGAAGAGAGGGGAATAGCAGAGCCAAGTTCGCTATCATTGCTCTCCGACAAATGAACGTAAGCCCGACGAATTACTGTCGCTATCCACCGGGCGAGAGTAGGTTTTGCAATATCTTTAGAAAACCCGGGGTTGCAAGAGAGAAACAACCTTCTCTTCCCCGCCGAACGGAAAGGTTTAGAACGCTTCAAATATTCACGCAAAACCCTAACCGGGCAGTTAGCCAGATCCGGATCCCCTGGATGCAAGAGATGAGAGAGAGGGCGAATAAACACCACTGGGGAAGGATCGCCAGGAACCTGATTCTTGGCCAGAAACTCGGGCAAGAAACGAAGGGACACCGAACCATCGTGCTCAAAGGCGACATCCGCAGGAAGGCCCGAGAACGCATGAACCTCACTACAGCGTCTCCCAGAGGCGAGAGCGACCAAAAAAAACGTTTTAAAAGTCAAATCCGAAAAGGAGGCAAAACGTAAAGGCTCGAAAGGAGATTTCTTAAGGAAACTCAAGACGAGAAAAAGATCCCAAGCCGGAACTCGGCGGGGTATCCGCGCTTGCCTAAGAGCCACCCCTCTAATAACATCACCGACGACACGGAAAGAACCACGAGGAGTCCAACCTAGTTGAGCAAGAGTGGTCCGAATGGCGGCATGACGTACCCGAAGAGAGGAAGCCGAAAGAGCCATCCCGGAGGCCAAAAATGCCAAATGGTTGGCTATCTGGATTTCAGAGGGAGAACAAGGGTCCACCTTAGCTCCAGTGCACCAATCAACCCAGTGCCTCCAATGCGAGGAATAAACTCCCCACGTAGAAGGCCGGTGAGCCTCCTCCAGGAGAGAAAGGACCTCGACAGAAGCCCCGGAACGCCGAAGAGACCTCCGAACAACAGTCATGCGTGAAGAAAGCGAACGCCGGGGATGCCGTGTGGAGACACGGGCCGAAGCAGAAGCAATCCCGTCCCGAGAACGAGAGGAATGCGTCACCCCCGAGGAAGACGAAGTAGAACTGGGAAGAAGACCGGAACTGGCCAAAGGGGAACCACGAGAAAGAGAAACGGGGACTCCCCTGCGAACACCTTGAGAACTTGAGGAAGGAGTGGAAATGGGGGGGGAGGGGAAGCCACCAACCCCATCCAGAAGAGGAACAGGGAACACAAGAGAAGGGCGAAGAACTGAAAACCGAGGAGCACAGGGGGCCGAAAAACACCCCACGGAAAATGGAACCCCGACCGAGACACCTCTTGCACCCAGCTGCTTGCGGAGGGAAGGGCAGGCCAAGAAAGAAACTTGCGAGCCCGGCCTCCCGCACACGGGAATAGAACAGCTGGGGGGTGGACAGCCGGGGACAACTATTGGGGGAAAACCCCACTCGGCTGAGGCCTGCGGCCAACTCTACCCCTGCCACGGGAAGAGGAAGCACCACCCCGCCGACCCTGAGAAGAGGGACTAGGGTCACGACCACGACCTAAGTCCAAAGAGGAGCGGGAAAAACGAGAACCGCGACCACCTCTGGAAAAGGAAGGAGGGGCCTTAGGAGCCGACTGTGCCCAGAAGGAGAAAACATCAGATTTGGCCCGCTCCGACTCCTCACGAACAGCCGCGCGGACGTAAGGACCAAAAAGAGAATCGGGCACCAAAGGTCCCACCCGAAGCGAGGAGGACAAGTGCGGAGGCAAATGGGACGCCAATAGAAGAAAGGCGTCACGACGAGCAAGAAGCAGGTTAACATAGGCGATAGCCTGCGATTTGCAACCCTGCACAATAGAGGTATTGAGGGCCTGCAACCGCAAAAAATGAGAGTTAGAGCAGACACAACACACTTAGTCAAGTGCCAAAGAAGGAATGAGATTTTACGGACTTTGCTGTGAGCGCTTAGACGCACGTGATAGCACGTAATGCACGGGGAGGGTGGTACAGGGGAAGCAACTCTAGGACTGTTTTCTCTTTGTTTACTTCCGTTAGAGTGACACTCGCCTTAGCAACGCCATAGACATTGCACTTGTGAGTCATGGTAGAGTATGTGACATTAATTTGTATTTATTTCATCGCTCTTATATCGCGCTTTTCCAGCTCAAGAGCTGCTCAAGGCACTGGCCGATACAGGATCTAACTCAAGCCGCCCGAAACTTTACAAAATATTACAAAATACATGACAAAATATGTTAAAATAGTAAAGAAAAACAGTCATTGGAACTCTGTACTGTTACAAGTGCAATATGATAATAATGTAATATGCTAATAGTGGAAGTAAATCCACAGCTAAATACTGACCGAGGTGATTAAAGTGTGGTGGACAGGGGTAGGTGCGACCACGGAAATCCAGATTGTGTGGAAACCAGAACACATCGTCTCGAAACTGCACATGCATCACAACAGTCAATCGTAGATAATTGAGAAACAGACTTGAGATCACAGATGATTGAGAAACAGACTTTAGATCACAGATGATGGAGAAACAGACGGTCTATTTTAAACAGTAGTAGTAGGTGACTGAGGACAGGTCAACAAAAAACATTACAAATACTGACTAGGCACACCCACAAAAAGAAATGAATCAACCAAAGAAATGCTTTTGAAAATGCACTTTGTCATCTTTTGTGTCCAATACAAAGAAATCCAGAGATGTTAGTATGCAAAATGCTGAATTGTTATCTGTAATCATTAATTTGGATGAATACATCTCTCATGTCTTCTGTGTCCCAAATACACTCAATGTTTTCAGTGACTTTTCTCTAGGATCGGCCACATTTGACAACTACCATAAGGCTGCTGGGCCATAGAACCTCACGCCTCACGTGTCATGCTCTGGGCCATAGGACTTCATGCCACACGCTACACGCTTCACGTTTTATGCGTCAGTTTTGTGTTTCCTCAACTGATCACACACAATATTTGTGGTCTGTGACTTTTTGAGAAGATGAGATTAGATCTAAAAAATTGGATACATGTGTACAAGCCCTGAGATAAGTCTGCCACCTTTTCGTTGACTGTGCTATGAATTACAGTAAATAAATAAATAAATCGTATAAAAGTTACCTTTGGGTGTATTCACAAGTTTTTTCAACTCCTCCCAAACTTGTGCTCTCTGGTCTTTATCTTTGTAATCCGGAACATGTGGGTCCCAAAGAAGAGGCCTTGCCCGGACCAACTCGATTAAATTTACTCTAAAGTCATCCATTTAGATCTAATTTCTCGTGTCTGACCACTTTGGTAAGCTAGAACGTGACTACACGCATCGAAAAAAGTGGGCATGCTCACTTTTCTCTCCACACGTGAGGCGTGAGGCGTGACGCATGTGGCGTGTGTGACGTTGTATGGCCCACGCCAAGAGATACCATGTCTGTTCATTTTTATCTTCACGCGTGAGGCGTGAGACGTGAGGCGTGAGGTTCTATGGCCCAGCAGCCTAATAGGTACTCTTTTCACTGTCACCTAAACTTGTAAGACTTGCTTCAGCAGCTTCTGTAAAATGAAAGCACGCATAAAAAGAACAAAACCTGTGCCCCCCCCCCCACCCCCCACCCCTCACAAACTATCTCATTTTGTTTCACTCTATGATTGCATTTAAACAAATGTCATGTGTTAACGTACCTTGTTTGCGATGGAAAGTTTGTAGAGTTCCTGGCACCACAGGCTGTACATCTCAGCTTTCTGGGCCTTCAGTTTCTGTCTTTGTCTGTGTGCCATCGACTTGTGCTGGGCGTTCATGTCTCTATATGACAATAATAATAATAATAAAGATATTTGTAACAAGCTTTTCCAAGTAAGGAACAGCTCAAAGTGCTCCCTCACGCATGTAAACACTCATTAAACATTAGTACAATACATATAAAAAATGACTGGGGAGAAGGAGAAATCAACATTAACAAGAAGTGAACAGAAATGACATATTTCGAGAAACAATAATGTCATTAACAGAGTGGACGAGAAGGCCGGGAAGAGGACACGACAAGAGGGAATATCAAATGTCATATATTCTTCACAGCCATTGTATCCTAGGAAGGTATAGATTTCTTGATAGCTTGCACACATCACGTCACTTTAAATGCAATCTTTAGTTAGGACACTGCGTCTAGCAATGGGGTATCCACCGTCATGTAAAGCAGCCTTCATGATCGCCTCAAAACAAAATTTCGTATCTGCAAAAGTTCAGCAACTTCACACTTTATTGTGCCTTTGACAGTCAGTCATATATTGGTTCATCAGTCCAGTCATTCACTGACAAAGGTAAAGTGTGGGGTCTTACTGTGTGATTTTCGGTGGCTGCGGACACTCTGAAGCAGGAGGGGGGATGTCAAGTGACATGTCACCCTTGTTGTTGAACACATCGATGACGATGTCCAGGACCTGCAACACAAATGCATACACTCACAGCCTTATCCTCTCCAGCCTCTTTCCAGAAGAAGAACAAGAACTTTCATTGTCCACGAGCAATCACAAAGTGGCAGTTTTACAACAGTTCAAATAATTTTACAAAATCTCATTTTTTTCAGACAACAGTCATAATTGGTTGAACAAATCTAAAACTTTACTTTTCCAAATTTTTTTGTCATCCCCTTTCACCATGGATAGGGATACGTTTTAAACTAATCAAATAATGTAATCTTTCTTCTAAAAATGGTAGGTACAGGTTTGTTGATGGTCCAAGGACAGGCGCTGAGGGTGTTGATGGAGTCGAGAACAGTGGACAGCTGTGAGGAGGCCACTGCTTCTTGAAGTTTCTCTGACTGCGCCTGGCCCTGTGTTGGCAGTCGCACCAAACCCACTGCACACAGAAAGGACACCAATAAATGCACTAATAATTCAATAAATAGACACCAGACATATGAATATCTACATTGACACTGCAAATAGTATTCACTCTCGCCTTCATGTCCCCACCTGCAGGCATCATATCAGGCACTCAATTTGGAAGTCGTCATGCATTCAACACTAAAAAATAGGTAAACACAGTACCAAACAAAAATGCAACAGTATACTGTTGTAACACCTTGTGTTTTCAGTTTTAAGTGTCCTCATCATTATTTTTAAGACAGCAGTTGTGGATTACATGGGTGCTATAATTTGAGACTTGGAGCAACCCAAAAAGCTCCTGCAGGCAGGTACAGGCAGTGCTTTGATTTGGACTTTTTCTGGACTACCTATCCTACCTACCCCTTTGCAAAGGTGTAATTTAGAATAAATGTAATTTAAAAATATTTTTTTGAAAACAGCAAGCATATTTTATAATGTATATTGAACAGTTATATTTATTTATGGGCAAATCTTGATACTGTGGGTGCAATAGAGTGTATAGAAGTGTGTGTGTGCATGTGTGTGTTTGAAATGAAAGACCGATTTGTTTTCACAAACAGAATTACTAGTTTTGGCAATTGGATAGAATAAAGTTGTAAATAACTTTAGATTTGGACCTGGGCACACGTGAGTCAATAATTGGAAACATTCAGACTGTAATCTGTTCACCTCTTTTGGGGCATGGAGGAAACATCGATACACATAAACAATTTAGATAATGATAAGCACAACAACATCATTAATAAACAAATTCAATTTTCAATACACAGTAAGACAGTCAGACAGACAGACCAACAGACAGACTGACAAATGGACATTTGCTGTAGATAACATTTTTGGACCATTTAGGACTCATCTCACACAGAGTTACAAACATCTTAATTTTTTTTTTAATGGTAGCAGGTAAATTCACATTGCTGCAGGTATTCAAGTAAAAAAAAAAAAAAGCCCTTTGACAAATTTATAAATGTACTTAACATGATCATGTATTAATGTAATTTTTTTGAAAATCTAAACAAAGGTCAAGGACTAACCTGATGTGAAGAGGTATCCACCATGTGTGGCAGAAATCCAAGGCAAGGGTGGCACCAACATGGGGAGAAAACCGGCGTCAAACGTCAACTCATTCAGTTCTGCCCCTTTGTACAGCTTGACTAGGACTGGATGAGGCTGAAATCAATCAATTCATTAATCAACTAATCAAAGTCATCATCGTCATCATCAGCAGCAGCAGTAGCATTGTTCATTAAAGTAATCCTGATCATCATCAACATTATCATCACTGTTGTCATTACCATTATTAGTTATTACAATTATTGTTTTCATTGTCACTTTTATTGCTCTTATACGGCTTAAAGAGTTGCTGAAAGTGCTAGATGAATCCAGGACCACACTCAAGCCCCTGATGGTGCAACTTGCTGCTTCATGGTCATTGTCAAACGCCCAGACAACTGAGCAATAGTGAACGATGGAAGGGGCAATAGTACCTAGTGCAAACTGGAAGTGTTTATGTGTCAGACACTTCGTCCATCCAGGATCTTTACAGCCCATGCGATGGAATGCATGCAGGTAGAGGCCAGACCTCAGTTTATACTCCCATCCAAGAGGAGTGTTGGCTTAAGATATAGGTGAGGGAGACAAAAGGTTTCTTCACTACAATCAATATAGAGAGCTATACCTTTTCCACAGATACCAAAATGCAGAGGAACTCAAGTTGTCTGTTGTTTCTCAAACCTTCGGATTTTATAACGTTACCCTCACTACTTAAGAGGGTGAGGGAGATCTAATATTCACCTTGATTTCCTCAAACACTTGGTGTGAGTAGTGCCGGTAGATGGTGTAGAAAGCGGGCACCATGTTTTTCTTTGTGCTGGACGTTTTGAAGAGGTTGGTGTCCACCTTCAGGTCATAGATGATCAGTTCATACAGCACCTTGCCCAACTGTTGATAAGACAAAGGGAGACAATAAAGTTATTCCTAACTGCCCAGCACATTACCAAACCTATGACTTCAGTCTCTCAGTGTATCGTCACTTACTGCTAACAATCATCAAGAGTATTGTTAGTAAACACACAATACAAACTTACCAAGAAACACAGTTATCCATATAAAAATACTCTTTCTCTAAACACACACACGGATTTGCTCTTTCGCACTGTCACGCATGCTAGTACACTTGCATACTCACTGGCATACACACACTGTCATCAACATTGTCACAAAGTCCAAAGAGAAGTCTCCAGTACTCACAGCAAGAAATACGTGCGATGGCCAGACCTTCTCAGGAACATCCTGCAAGTGGACAACACTCAAGAGATTTGAAACTGAGCGATGGTTACGTTCTCTAGCTGATTTTAAGTGTGCAATAAAAAAACACTCATTGCCAAGCAAAAAAAAAATAATAATAAAATAAATATTTCAACTTTTTTGTCCAAAATTTACAAAGTAAAACTGATATAATCAGCGCTGTGATCATGCTTCTTGTGTAGTCATTTCCATGCATAGCAGACACATTCTATATTTTGTATACTGTTGTTATTATTATTGTTATTATTTTTCTCTCCAACATAACCAGTATGGTATGATTATTCTAGTTCCTGATCTCGGATACAACCCAAAATATGGAAATCTATTATACACAGGGCAAAGCAGCATGAACATTTAAAGACATCTTCATTTTCCTTTGCAATCTACACACAAGTGCTTCCAGCACAGTTGTAAGTTATATTGATGTCCAATGAAAATTCATTATTATTAGTACACCACAAAGCAGAATGTTAATATTATATTTTATTTTTATTACCAATGAGGGTCCATCAGGGTGTTGCTGAATAAGCTCTTGCCAGATCTGTCTGTGAGAGGTCAGGTCCAAATCCTGGTGCAGGTATTTGTCCAAGTACTGGCTGTACAATGTCCCAACCTGCCACGCAAAGCACAATTACCTACAGTCAAATTTCACATCTGAAAATTCCAAAAACTTGACAACAACAAAAAACATAGTCAAAACGTTTTTAAATACCAAACTAACATCTTTTCAATCTTCTAATAGGGACCTCCCTATCTTTACACCACATGTTTTGAGTGATGAATGAACGTGTGTTTGGTGTGTGCATAACAAGTAAAGATTTATGTTGGATACAGATGGTTGTACTGTGTTTGGTGTGAGCATAACAAGTAAAGATTTATGCTGATTACAGATGGTTGTAAGGTGTTTGGTGTGTGCATAACAAGTAAAGGCTTATGCTGGATACAGATGGTTGTACTGTGTTTGGTGTTTGCATAACAAGTAGAGATTTATACTGGTTACAAATGGTTGTGCTCTCGAGTCTGATTAAGGAGAAAATTTGCCCACTTTAGTTTAACACAGCATCCAAAAAAAAAAAGCAACAGACCTTCTTGGGAACCTGGTTCCTGATTTTATCGGTGATGATGAATTTCTTGTACACTCTCTCACTCAGACGTTTCCACAGTGTGGTCTTGTTTGGGCTGAAAGACTCTGACGATGATGATAAATCCTCCACTTCCTGTCAGCAAATAAATAATAAAAACTAAATTAACAGAACTGCCCGGGATTTTATAGGTTCATGCATGCTCTGATACAAACAAACATACAACTGGAAAGACAGACCCACAGACAGACCCTACAAACATACCCACACCAGTTCACTCATTTTATTATTTATAACTCATGATAATGACAATTTATAAATTATTTATAACTCATGATAATGACAATTTACAAATTATTTATAACTCATGATAATGACAATTTACAAATTATTTATAACTCATGATAATGACAATTTACATAGCAGCAACAACAACAAAAACTGTACATCTACATAGTCTACTGATTTTGAAAAAAGAAAAGTGTTATTTTACCTGAAGCAAACATTTGACGTACTCTTGTGGCTCAAACAACTTGAGGTAAGGATACATTGTCATGCCATACTCCACTGAAAACAGGTTGAGACAACATCGATACATCACCAAAACCCACTCAAGAATTTTAAAATGTTAAAAAAAAAAAAACAGAATCAAATTCAAAAGAATCTTGTTTCTTTTGTTCACAGGATAAAAGTCTTAGACAAAAAAAAGTTCTTAAACTCAAATGCAGAAGGTAGACCAGAAATACAAGGAACAAACCCTCTCATGTGGTTTAAAGGCTGGGAGATCAAATTAGAAGAAAGAAAATGATATTAGTTTTGCATTTTAAAATGTTTGACTATGGCTTTTTGACATTTTGGGAGTGTTCAGGATGTGAATTTGAGCCAGAGAAGAGCAGGTCTTCACAAGAGAAGAAAATAATAAATGAACATTCAAACATACAACCTCCCCCCCCTCCCCCCCCCCCCCCCTCCCGACTCTCCATCCTACACTCAGTGAGCGACAGTGCAACGGAATAAGACAGTCTAAGTCAGTCAAACTATTCTTTACTCCGTTTAAAAAAATAAATTAAAGACAAAATAAAACAAAGACAAATGCTCATAACTGAAGAGAGGAAGAACTTACTCTTGTGTTTGCGTGCCATAAAACGTAGTTTCTTTTCAAAGGCTTTAGTCAATAGGCCCTTCCACTCTTCCTTGGTTTTATCCAGCTTCTTTCTCTGTAAAACAAACAATTCATACGCACTTCATGGAAATTCAAACCTAAATACTCAGTTCTACAAAACTCCATATGATTTGTACAGGCATTTCTTGAGGTTTTAAAAATTTTAATTTCATATTTGTCAGACGTTTTACACAAACATTATCACTCAAACACTTACGTAATAACAGAAGCTGTTTCTATCACTAGTGTTACGCAGAAAGTTCATCTGAACAAACCCCCAACACTAAAGTAGAGAGACGATACATAATCACATATCGCAGTAAAGAAGTAATTCAATTCAATTCAATTCAATTCAAACAACTTTATTTATCCAGATTTGGCAATTACAATGGGGGTATGAGTGCTCTCTAATTTTAAAAAAAATCACCACAATATCTGATATACATGAGGATGTCTACAAACAATAACAACTTGCACAAAACAACTTGCACAAAACACAGCGGCAGCCCCCCCGACACCATCCGCACATACACACTGCCCATGCACACACATACATCCAGTTCATAGACATTTACCCAACACAGGCATACATCACCATCAGCACTCACCACAGACACAGGCATAAAAATAACAAGGTAGAAGATTCATTAAAGGAAAAAGCAGCTAAGATTAGTTATTATCAGGCTAATTGTTTTTACTTTTAGTTTTATGCATTAATTGTTCTTACTCTTGTTCATCAACTGTATTGCATGAGGCACAAACGATTTTAAATACCGATTGGTCTTGCACTGTGGCATTTTAAACCTCCTCCCAGATTGCATCAAAACAAATTCCTCAGCTAGCGCATGATGTGGCATAGAAATAATCGAAACAGCCCTCCTAAGTGTTTGTTGATCACAAAAAGTACTCAGGTCTCTTTGCCTGTCACCAATTATTTTTGAACATATATTTACTACTACTGAAGTACTACGTAACTTATTACAATATTAAAATATGACATTAGTACACTTGGGCATAATAACAAGGTAACTGTATGGCAGTACAAATAAACAAGCTAACAAACAAACAGTAACAAAACGTGGAGGCAACTGCTACTCACGTATTGCAGAGTTCTGTGGCTGGGAGGGGACTGTTTCAGGATGGATTTGACTGTGACCGTGTTGCGTAATTCTCTCTGCATCTGTGTCTCCGTCAGTGTTTTGGCCATCTCTGTGGAGACTACTCCCGCATAAGGGTTTTTTTCTACTGTCTGAAACAACAAAACTACATCGTGATTTGCAATGAGAAAAACTATTTTCTATTAATTCTCACCTATTAATTCTCCATCTTTGTGAGATTGTTCACATTTTGGCCCTCTCTCACAATGATTTTGGTGTACATTTCTAAAGCACAGGTATTATTTCCAAGCATGCTTGTTCTTGCATAAGGGTTCTTTCAACTGCTTGAATCAATATGTGGTGGCAAACACTGTGCATTTTTCTAATGCTAACCATTGAAATACCAGTCACGTGCCAGACTCTCTCAGTGCACTTTGAAAACCACAGATGGTGATCATAAATACATAGCAAGTTTAGTCAACATGGCCAACAGAGGAGGTTTGGAGGGTTTTTTTCTTTTCTACTGGATAATAGTCAAAGTCATCACCTGTCTAGGACATGAGCATCAGGATTTTTAAAGTCAGTGAAATGGAATGCGTGCATACACAGACTCAACCTCAGTTCATAGACTCACTCTCTCTGTAAGTGCTTTCCCCATCTCTGTACTCACCCCACTGTTGCACCCGCAGTCCTGTTTTGACAGTTTGAACAGAAGGATGGTGATGACAACAACTACTAATTCCCACAAGAGTTCTACGTCTTCACCAATGTTACTAAATCATGACTATAAAAAATATATAGCAACAATACAAACCTCTGACTGCCACGTGCTCAGCCCATCCACAAGAGGTCCAGTTGGAGGTTGAGGCGGTTCTGGGGGCTTGACTTCATAGTATGGATCTACCATTTTTATCGCCTGAAACAGCGAACATACAGTTCTCTATTGAGACGATTTAAACAGCCACTGCCCCTTAAAATGTTTGTTCTGGCGGTATCAAAAACAAAACAAAAAGCTGCTATCAAAAGGAGAAGCTTGGGCAAGTTGAGATTCAGCAAAGTCATAACATTTAACTTCAAAACTGTGGTGAAAAGTTACAATATTTTTAAGTCTTACCTTCAAAATAAATTCCTGTTCATCCTTGTTAAAGACACACTTGTTCAACAGATCTTTCACATCCAGACCCTGAAAATGAGAGAGAGGCAATCATCAAAACTAACAGCATAGACCAAAGCACACAGTTTTCAGCAAAGTCAAACAAAACTCCAACTGTTAGCTTTCTGTTTCATGATACAACTGCAATGAGAAACAGATGGATAAATAAACAAAAAAAAGACGAAAGGAAATAAATTAATTAAAACTACATAATAAAAAAACAACGATAATGCTAATAAACAATGCAATGCAATTTGTTGACCTAGGCCTTTCTTCAGACAGACATGTACACAAATATCAGATAATACATTCAAACACATCAAAACACAGAATATGAAATGATGTTATTTAGAAACAAAAGGGCAAGAAAAATAAATAATAATCATAATATTAATAATAATAATAATAATAATAATAATAACACGAGTGACAAGCAAAATATTAAAGTATGAAATGAAAATTGACAGTACCTCAGCTTGCATCTGATTGAGTATCCTGTGTCCCTCTTCCAAGTCCATCTCCTTCTGTCTGCCCAGGCACTCCCACATAGCAGCGTATGTCTGTAGGTTGGCTTTCAGTCCATTTTCTTCTAGAACCTTCCACAGCTCCTTGATGTAGCCCAGCTGACGCTGCAGCCATCAAAACAACTTGCTCACTAACTAATAAAATAAATAAATGATATTAAACAACACAGAATGTGGTAAAAACCAAAGAAGGAGAGGTGTTTTCTGTCACCCAATGACTCTCAATAATAACAACAGCAAAGAATTTATTACGTGCATGCATTGCAAGATACAATGATCTGAGGAACTGGTTCTCACTAATGTATACACACAGACAGACGTTCATTTGTTGAACACGGAGAGAAAAAAAACAAAACTATTAATATTAAAATTTTATCTCTAAATTTATTATTAATAAGCATACTTACCATGACTCAACAAGTGCAATGTTTTGGCGTTGCTAGGTGATAGTGCCCTTTTAGCGGAAGCTGGCAAAAACAAATCCAACATAGAGTTGCTTCCCCTGCACCAAACCGTCCCGTGCCCCACGTGCCACAATACGCGTCTAAGCGCTCACGGCAAAGGACAGCACACCTCATTTCTTATTTGGAACTGCGGGGAGGTGGGAGGGATATTAAATTGAGTCATGGTAAGTATGCTTATTAATAATAAATTTAGAGATAAAATTTTAATATTAATTACACATACTGTACCATGACTCAACAAGTGCAGATTAGCACGAAAAGGACGGAGGGAAGCAACTTTATCTGAAACAAACTTACTGGAAATAGGCGTCAGAAAGATCGATAGAGGTAGCCCAATCCCCCGGGCGCAGAGACATACGCACCGCAGCGGGAGTTTCCATGCGGAAACGAATGCGGCGAAGAAACTTGTTCAACGAGGAAAGATCGAGCACCGGGCGCCAACCGCCGGATGCCTTCGGGACAACGAAGAGGCGGCCGTAAAACCCCGGGGAGTGAGGGCAAAGGACCTCCTCTATAGCGCCCTTCTGGAGAAGGGCTATGACCTCCGCATCGAGAATCGCCTGAGCCTCAGGAGGAGACAGGGGGCGAAACAAAGGCGGGGAGCGACGAAGAGGGGGCCGAGAGGAACCCCACTGAAGTTTGAACCCCGACCGAATCACCTCTAGAACCCAACTGCTAGCAGAGGGGAGGCCGAGCCAAGCATGAAACTGACGAGCCAAGCCACCTGCCCGGAGGGGTAGAACACCTAGGGGTGGACAGGCAGGGATAGGACTGGTGGAAAACGCGCCACTGCGTAAACGCCCACGGCCTACCTCAACCCTGCCACGGGAAGAGGAAGTACCACACGGCCCACCCCGAGGAGAGAGACCACGGACCGAGCGATCTCGACACCTGTCAGGAAAGAAAGGCGGGGCCGAAGGGGTGTCTCGAGCCCAGAAGGCGAAACCAACCGACTGGGACCGGTCCGACTCCTCGCGAACAGCTGTGCGAACATAAGGACCAAACAGAGAGTCGGGTACCAAGGGTCCCACCCGAAGCGAGGAGGACAAGAGCGGAGGCAACGGAGACGCTGACTGAAGAAAAGCGTCACGACGCGCAAGAAGCAGGTTGACATAGGCAATAGCCTGCGATTCGCAACCCAGAACGATGGAGGTACAGAGGGCCTGCAACAAGGACCTCACCGAAATCAACGAACCCTCCTCGCAGAAAACGTGCCCAGAAAGAAAAGCAGAAGACAGCGCAGCAGAAAGTGCGTCAGCGAGAGAAGTATACTCAAGTGACCTAACAATAGCCTCCTCTATCTGTGCCAGACCACCGACTGGAACAGGAATCGATGAAGGAGGCAAAGGCTTGAAGCCCCCCAAAAGAGCAAGATCATCCTGGGAAACCGGGAGCGATGACTTCGGAAGAAACGACCGAGAGAGGAACCTCCCGGGAACACCGGTCAATGAAGACAAACTCAAAAAAGAGCCCACAGCGGAAGCTCTAGGGAACCGAGGGACTTCCTCAAACGAAGAGGAAGGGGCCTCGCCCTCTTTAAGTCCTCTAGCCGTAGAAAAGGCCCAATCCACAAAACGTTTAACACTAGGAGACTCCCTGAATACAAGGCAAGCCTCATCAGACTCGGCAGAAGCAAGAGTCCCGCCTAGGAAGGAATGGAGGTGTGGTAGGGGCACCGAAACCTCCTCCACCACCTGAGGACAAAAAGCCGCAGCGTGTTGAACCGCCTCTCTAAAAAGAGCCTCAGGGTTAAGGGCCGGATAGAACGCCCCAGCACCCGAGAAATCAGGAACTAGGGTAGGAGGAACCAAGAGTGCCCCACCCCCACCAGAAGGCGGCGCGTACAAAGGCAAAGCGGCGTTCGCATGTAATCCGGAGGAAGGTAACGAAAAAATCGAACCAACAGCACCGGAAACCAGTACCCCCGACCCACAACCGAAACCGGAAGTGACAGAGGTCGAAGGGTGAACAGGGAAAGCTTGACCCAAACCGGAAACGGAAGGGGGCCACGGGCAAACCGTACCCCCCGATCCGGAAACCGGAGCCCCCGCCCCACGACCGCAAGCGGAAGTGGAGTACAAAGGAGGATGAGAAGGAGAATCCAAACCGGAAAAGGAAGAGGGTGACGGGTGTACCGTACCCCCCGTACCGGAAACCAGATCCCCCGCCCCACGACCGCAAGCGGAAGTGGAGTACAAAGGAGGATGAGGGGGAGAATCCAAACCGGAAAAGGAAGAGGGTGACGGGTGTACCGTACCCCCCGTACCGGAAACTAGAGCCCCCGCCCCACGACCGCAAACGGAAGTGGAGAGCAATGAGGGCTGGACTGGGGAGATGAGGGACAAACCGGACGAACCGGAAGCCACACCCCTTGTCGCAGCTGGACGTAACACTGCGTGCAGTGCTGTACGTGACCCAAGCTTGACATTAGCCCGAAGGCCCGACCCGGTCTGAATCCCGCAGGAAACAGAAGGGAAGGCTTCGGCAGGGAGCTTATCCGGCCGTGCCGGGGCGTCCCTGCCGGACATTTAATGTGGTCCTAAACTAGGGCGACCACTTATATAAGCCAGAAGTCCCGACCCGGTCTGAATCCCGTAGGAAACAGAAGGGAACGGCTTCAGCAAGTAGCTGGCCCGGCCGTGCCGGAGCGTCCCTGCTGGAAAATGTTATGTGGTCCTAAACTAGGGCGACCACTTATATGTTTCTGGTCGAAACCTTGACCAGAAACGGCCCCAAGGTCACTTCTGGCAAGACCAAGGAGCCCATCTCACCTCACTACCACCACTCCCCACCTCTTCACCACCACTTCTACTGACCTGAAAGGCAGAAGACAACGAAGAAGGGGGCGCAGGAGTGGACAAACAGCGAAGCCAACGAAGCAAAGCGGTAGTGAAGACGGCAGAAGAGGGGACGGAAGAAATCCCGGACGTAGCGGGAGCTGCGCTAACAGCAACAGAAGGGACCGTAAACCGACCTATCTAGCGTGAACAGACGACAAAGGAGAGACACGCAGCAACGGGGTGGAACACGACGAATCGCTGCGGTAATAGGATATTAAACCAGCAAAATGGAGAAAACCTTTCAACTCCGCCGGCAGCAGCAATAACGAACTACCGGGCGAACGCAGTAAGCCAGCAAAAAGAGAGCTACAATAGGCACAACCACTCTAACCAAGTGCCAAATAAGAATTGAGGTGTGCTGTCCTTTGCCGTGAGCGCTTAGACGCGTATTGTGGCACGTGGGGCACGGGACGGTTTGGTGCAGGGGAAGCAACTCTATGTTGGATTTGTTTTTGCCAGCTTCCGCTAAAAGGGCACTATCACCTAGCAACGCCAAAACATTGCACTTGTTGACTTGTTGAGTCATGGTACAGTATGTGTAATTAATTATTATATATAAACAAAAAATATAACCATAACTTTTCTATCAGATCAGCACATGTAGCCTAGAAAAAAAGAGGTTTAAGTTTATTTTCAAAAGCACAAGAATTCTTTTTGCTGATAATAATAATAATTCATTGTCAAGCGCTAGAAACTAACTCCAATATCAAAGCTGTTCACAAAATCAGAACAGAAGCTGGAAAAAGGCAAAGATATCTCCACCTTTCTAGCAAAAGCGTGCATCAGCTTGTTGAAAATGTTGATGTTCTGTATCTCCCGCATGCCTGGCACTGCATTGTCCTGTGCTATCCGGTTCAGGTGACTCACCATCACTGTGCGATGAGCCAGGCTCTCCTGCAACCAGTCAGGTAACCAATAAATAAGTCAATCAATGCCTTCATAGTTCTTTACAATGAAATAATCTGACATCTGTCAACAATGAATAAATAAATCAGTCAAATTGAGCAGTTATGTATTTATTTAACCATCCAAACCTATGTGTCCTATTGTATTATGGTGATTCACCATTAAGGCTGTCACTACCAACGATGATGATCATGATGATCATCATGAGAAAAATATCAACAGCAAACATTGATAGTTACATTAATCATGAGGCTGTGATTTCTGAACTCAACACCAGTCTACTCAATAACACTCAATACACCTTGGGTAAATGTATACCAACATTTATCAATAAAAACCTAAATTCATCATTAATATTATAATAATAAAAATAAATAATAATTAAACGATTTATATAGTGCACAAATCCCATGGCGATTCATGGTGTCTAATCATCTTCAAGATCACTAGAACAGTAGAAGTATTTTATTCAAAATCAAACTTAATTTTGAACCAAACTGTATTCAACCTTGCCCTTGGAAAAGCAAAAATCGACAACCATAAACCCAATTGTGGATACTGCGCCTGCACAGGTTTTACCACAGGATCCTGAACAACAGGAAGAAGCAAAATCTACTCACCAGCCCACCAAAGCAGCAGGCATCAACAAAAGCCAGAAGCTCTTGGTTGAAGATATGGTTGAACTTGGCAGGGTCAGAGTGGAATTTGTCCTGCTCCGACTTGGCTCGTTGCAGTCTCTTCATGTCCATTTTGGACAACAAGTTCCCCTGAGAAACATGGTACGGCTCTTCCGCAAGGAGCTCAGGGTCAAGGTCAGGGTCAAGTTCATGCTCCACCACAAATTCACTGGCTTCAGGGTCAACCGTAGGATTATAACACTGGGTGCTGCCTGAGTATTTCACTTTCTTCACTTTCGTCGTTTTCTCTGTCACAGCAGGCAAGGGGATTATGGTCTTCACCACATCTGGTGTGATTTTTGTCTCAATAGCCTCAGAAACATCAACGTGAGGTGCCAAGTGAATTTCCTGGTCCGACACTTTCGGCACTGCCTTTTTCACAGAGGGAGCACGGAGAATGTTTTGCTCCAACAACACTTTTGGCACAGAACTTTGGGAAGACAAAGGAGTATCTCCAATTTTATGATGTAAAACACTGGGCGCAGTACTTTCAACTGAAGTAGAAAATACAGGAGTATCTTTAGTAAGATCTGTACTTCCTTTGAACGGATGACTACTGACAGACGTAAAATCTGTTTTAACATTCACAGGGCTATCTTGTGCTGCTACACCGGTGTTACCACAACCAGTACTCCCACTAGCACTGTCTCCACTTGCAAACAACTGACTGTCATCTATCACAATGCTGTGACTTCTTTCTGATGAAGAGCTCAACGCTTCATCCAGCTGTTTCTCAAAGTTGGACACTTGCGCTCTCCAGCTCATGTTGTTGACTTCAACGCTGAGTGCCGAGTCTTTGTCCAAGGCTACTTTTTCCACCAACCGCTGCAGCGAGGGATCCGCTCGGCTCATGGAGAAGGCGTCAGCTGATTCTTGCAGTGGAAAATCCATGAAGCTGAAGTTGCTGACCAGCGTTCTGTGCATCTGGTTACTGTCCCGGTTCAACACCAGCTGCACCGCTCGTCTGTTCAAAACTGCAATAAAATTAAACAAACAACAAGTGTCAAAATAAAAAGCAGCAATAACATTAAGTAAAAACTCTTCTTTTTTTTACTTTAATTGAAAAAAAAATTTTGTTGGCACAATGAAGATGATTTTTTTTGTAGACCTGTGCTAAACACATCATCATCAACATCACTCCTGCACTAGTTCTGATTTGGTCATTTCACTGCCTATACATACTTAATATTCATAATAGTATACCAGTGATCGTCCTAGGGATTTGCAAAACCGGTACCACGTCACAGTATAACAAACCCACTCGAACGCAAACTGGTAGGGTAGGCCAGTCACGGAAACCGGTATGACCCATAGCAAAGCTTAATAATGCGTCACTATTTTTGCAACCGAAAATCTGCCGACGAATGCAGTGATTAATTTATTGCTCACCGTAAAGCCTACTAACTATAACTGAAACGATGTTTGCCAAAAATAAAAGTGAAAAAAGAGATCTTTGCTTCTTCATTGTTACTAGCCTATCTGCCACTGTCGCAATACATACTGACGAGCACGAGGAAAGAAAAAAATCGAAAAGTGCGCGAATTTAATTTATCCGTATTCACGATAGCCTTGCATCCCCAATATTATAACATTCTGTATTAATTACCTCAAAGAATATGGCAAGGCTACTGAACGCATTCGCAGGCCTCTCGTCTACACTCCCTAAACACCTAATCAGCATGGCTGGCTGGCTGGCTCTCTCTCTCTCTCTCTCTTTTTTTTTTTCTCTCTCTCTCTCTCTCTCTCTCTCTCTCTCTCTCTCTCTCTCTCTCTCTTCATTTCTCTTGTTTTTCTTTCTCTTTTCCTTTATTTTTGAAACCAGTCAAACAAAATAAAAACCGGTAGGCTCTACCGGCTACTGATTTTTCAACCGGTATTTTTATTCTCAAAGCGGTAAAATACCGGTAATTTCCGGTTTTATCCATCCCTGGTATACTGCAGCACAGATCTCACTAAATCAAGTACTAGTGAGAAAAGGCAGAATTCTTTGTGGGCAGTAATGAATAAAATGCACACAGTTCCCTTATTCAGTTATTATACCCTACAAAGTTACAAACTCAACACATTTTTGGACTCCACTATTCTGATTCCTCAGTACTTACAGTTAAACCACTTTTTCTTCCCCCAAATAATGAATATATTCACTTCTAGCAAGCTGTGTGTTAAATATGACATTGCAGGAGTGAGATTTAGCGGTCGCCCGGTCGCCCGAGGCGACTTAAAACCGGCTCGGGCGACCTCACTTTATAATTGAGCCAGCCCGCCTGGCGACCTAAAAAAAAATGATAATACTTGCAGACTTTTAGAAGCTCGGTTCGAAGCGAGGGCGTTTTTAGGTCACTGTTCGTCTGCTACGAGTATGAAGCATACGCGAGCGTTATTTCCCTTTGCCTACTTCCCTTTCGCGCCAAGCGCGCTGTCTGCTTTGTTTGTGAAAAAGACACCCGCTACAAATTACGTGTATTGTCAAAATTTGTGTTTTACATGTGAACGATTGTAATTGTCGGGCTGCCTAAAAATCATGCGGGCTACCTCACTTTACTTACTAGCTAGCCCGGCGGGCTAGTTAGTCTCCTGGGTTAAATCTCACCCCTGACATTGGGCATGGCTCTGCACTGACCTGTTGCTGTTTATTCACTACATTCTTTGTGGCAGAGAAAAGATTAAACTAAGGTATACTATTTTTCCGACGTCCAAATCTAAGTGTGATTCAGAAGGTGACAGTACAAACTTAAGATCAAGAGAAAGAGAGAAAGAGAGAGAGAGAGAGAGAGAGAGAGGGGGGGGGGGAAGAGAGAGAAATTTGCACTGAAAGTTTACCTGCAAAGAGCTCTGAGTGTATTTTCTGGTTGATGTCTGAATTCTTCTTTTTCTTCTTTATCCACAGTGACTTTGCAGCATTCTGTCCTGTGAACACGAAGGGTTTGGTCCTTGCAATTCCTGACGACAATCGTATTCCAATACTCTTGCCATTACCTAAAACAAACACAAAATTGGCATGTGCTGCATTTCAGTTATTTTTTACCTGATGTTGATATTGAGAAACAAAGACATGTGAAATGAGCAAATTGGTAATCAATAAATGAATAATTATAATGACTGTTGGAAGTTCCTTTGTTTTTAAGTTAACAAGAAACAAAGTAAGCCTGTGTGGATGGAAATGTTCAAATGTTCTGATGCATTTAATAATAATAAATAATAATTACTGTATTTATAATGCGCTTATCTTATAATAATTATAACTCTAAGCGCGCACTCACAACTCACGCACGCATGTGCACGCTTTAGACAATGACACATGTAACAATTACGCAAAAAATACATTCACTCAAATATACTCATACCACAAACAGACCAGACACTATATATATGCAAGAGACAGCTGGCGATGGGGTGCGTAGTGAGGTCATAGTGTTAGAACTGCTTGAAAAAGTAAGTTTTGAGGGCAGACTGGAAGGAGGTGGGAGAGGGTTTCTGACGGAGAGAGAGTGGAAGAGTATTCCAGATGGATGGGCCGTAGACAGAGAAGGAGCGGGACCCGAACGTGCTGAGTTTGGAGCGAGGAATGCGGAGGCGGAGAGGGTCGGAGGCAGAGCGAAGAGAGCGAGAGGGAATGTATGGGTGAAGTAAGTCAGAGAGATAGAGAGGAGCGGAGTTGTTGAGGGACTTGTAGCAGAGAGACAAGGTCTTGTATTGAATGCGTTGGGAGATGGGAAGCCAGTGTAGGGCTTTGAGCAAGGGAGTGACGTGGTCAGATTTCTTCTTTCTGAGGACGAGGCGGGCAGTATTGTTTTGAACGCGTTGGAGAGGGAGAGTGGTGGAGCGGGGAAGGCCGGAAAGAAGGGAGTTGCAATAGTCTATGCGAGACAGGATGAGGGAGACAGCGAGTTTGGTGGCAGCTTCAATGGTGAGGTATTTTCTGATCTGACTGATTCGACGGAGGTGGAAGTAGCAAGCCCGGGCGGTTGCAGAGACAAAGCTAGTCATTGAGAGAGAAGAGTCAAGGATAACGCCAAGGTTCTTGGCAGAGTCGGAGAGAGGGATAGAGGTACCGTCAAGCTGAAGATGGAGAGAGGAGGGGAGCTGAGGGAGTTTCTGGCGTGTGCCTACCAGCATGGCTTCCGTTTTGTCGTCGTTCAGTTTAAGTTTGTTTGCTGTCATCCAGTCCTTCACGTCTTCACAGCAGTCGGCCGTGCGAGTCAGGAGTGCCTGAATGTTGTCAGGTTTGTCTTTGTCTTGTAGTTGTGAGTCGTCAGCATAGAAGTGGTGGTTTATGTGATGAGACTGGATGATGTTGGTCAGAGGGGAGGTGTAGAGTGTAAAAAGGACCGGACCCAGGACAGATCCCTGAGGAACTCCGCAGGAGAGCCTAACTGGGTCAGAGGATATGCCATCGATGATAACGGACTGCCGTCTGTCGGAGAGGTAGGAAAGAAACCAGGAGTGAGCGGAGTCAGTGATGCCAAAGGAGTGTTGAAGGCGGTGGAGGAGGATAGAATGGTCAATAGTGTCGAAGGCGGCAGAGAGATCGAGTAGGGTAAGAAGGGAGATGTTGCCTGAGTCAGTTGAGAGAAGAAGATCGTTCAGAATATGTAAAAGGGCTGTTTCAGTGCTGTGGTGCTTGCGATAGGCAGACTGGAAGGGACTGAGGAGATTGTTGATGGTGAGGTGAGCGTTGAGCTGGTTGAGGACAACCTTTTCAAGTAGCTTAGACAGAAAAGAGAGATTGGAGACTGGGCGATAGTTTTTGAGGTCATTTGGGTCAAGGTTGTGTTTTTTGAGGAGAGGGCGAACGATGGCAGACTTGAAGATATCAGGAACGGAGCCAGTTTCTAGAGAGGTGTTGATGATATCCGTGATGAAAGGCAGAAGTTTTGGGAGACCGTCCGAATACAGGGAAGCTGGGAGGGGGTCTAGTTCGCAGGTTTTGAGAAACATAGTCTTTATGATTTTGAGAACTTCTGCCTGAGAGAGAGAGCGGAAAAATGAGAGGGGGGTGCCTGTGAAGGGGGAGTCAGGAGGGCAAGGCGGAGATGGTAGAATGTCAAGTGTGTTGCGCAGAGATTGAATTTTGTCAGAGAAATAGGTGGAAAAGGCGGATGGGAGTTCTTCTTTTTTGTGTGTGTTGGGGAGTGGAGATTCTTTAGGTGTGCCTAAGAGTTTGTTCATCGTAGCGTAGAGAGTTTTGGAAGAAGTGGATTCTAGGATTTTGTTTTGGAGGTGTTTGCGTTTGGCATCAGAGATCAGTGTGCAGACTTTGGATCTGATGGTTTGGAAAATCTGTCTGTGAACGGTTAGGCCAGATAAGCGCCAACAGCGCTCAGCTTGCCGACGCTCACGCTTGGCCGTTGCTATCTCATGCGTGAGCCAGGGGGAAGGGAGTCGGTCGGGCCTGGAGCAGGAGGTGACAGGGGCATGGTTGTCAAGAAGTTTACGGAGAGAGGAATCAAAGTGAGATGCAAGATCAGAGGAGGAAGAGTCAGAGAGAAGGTCGACAGCTTCGGCGAAGAAGATCTCACGGTTGACAGGTTTTAGTTTGCGGCGAGAGACAAGGAGTTGTTGTTTGTGAGGGGGAGGTAGATTGAGGAAGACGAGAATAGCGAGGTGGTCGGAGGGGAGTACAGAGGAGATGTCAGAGTCGAGAAAGAGTTTATCGGAGGTGCGAGTGATGATCCAGTCGATGGTGTGGCCAAGACGGTGAGTAGGTTGTGTGATGTGTTGTGTAAGATTGTGGTTTGAAAGTGACCTGCATAGGCGTTTTGTGTCCGGGTGATCAGGTTTGTCAAAGTGAAAGTTGAAATCACCAAGGAGGATGTGTTTGCCGGATCGTATGCTGTAATGGTCGAGGAGGAGGTCAAATTCAGTAAAGAACATAGAGTTGGTGAGTTTGTTTTGGGAGCTAGGCGGAGGGCGATAGATGCAGGAGAAAATGACTGAGTGGCCGGGGAGTGTTGCTTTGGCCTCGACATATTCAAATGAAGGATGTGTGAAGGGCAGAGATTGAGTGAAAGAGAGGTGAGCAGAAAGGCAGTCCCTGTAAATGATGGCAATGCCGCCTCCCCTGGAAGCGCGCGGAAAGGAGGCAAGTCGGTAGCCACTCGGAGTGGCGCTTGCGATAGTAGGTTCGTCACCCACTGGCCGGAGCCATGTTTCAGTTATCACGACAATATCTAGGTCATTGTCGGAGATGAAATCTGAAATCACGTCGGCCTTGCCATCTTTGCAGATAGACTGAGCATTGAATAGACACAGTTTCAGGTTAGAGGAATGATGGGAAAAAGAGGTGGGAGAAGCAGACGATGACGAACACGCGTGGGGTGGTGGGGGAGTGTGGGGGGATGGAGTGGGAGGGGGAGGGATTGGAGAAAAAGAGGAAGAGCAAGGGGAGGAAGGTGAGGGGGTAGAAAGAGGGGATGGAGGGGAAGTGTAGGGGGATTGGGTGGGAGGGGGAGGGATGTAAGAAGGAGAGGATGAGAGAGAGAGGGGTGAGGAAGGCAAGGGAGCAGAAAGAGGAAAGGGTAGTAGAAGAAGACGGAGAAAGAGCAGACGCAGAAGAGGACGAAAGTGAAGGAGGGGGGTGCTGGTGTGAAGAGAGGCATGGAGAAGAAAGAAGAGGAAGAAGGGTGGCAAGAAAAGAAGGAAGTGGAGAAAATGAAGAAAAATAGGAAGAAGTGTGGGAGGAGAAGGGTGACAGAACAAGAGCAGGGGGGAGGAGAGAGGTGGAGGGGGGACGGATAAAGAAGAAGGAGTGGGGGTAGGAGTGTGTTTTGATCGGCGTGCACCGCGTCGATGTTTGCCTCCTCGGTTCCCGCGTCTTTTCATCCGTATTGCGCGTAGCGCGTTTTCGACTGTGTCTGTACTAGCCGTGTAGTGGTTGTCGTGGCGGTTGAGAAGCATTAGCTGATCACGCGTGTACTGAATAAGCATCCTTGTTTGTTTGTTTGTATGTTTACAAGAGAACAGTGGAGAGAAGGAGAAGGGTGCAGAGAAATGGACAGTGGAGATGTGCGTTAAGGTGTGAGTGTGTGTTGGGGTTTGTGTACGTGAGCGGATGCGTGTGTAAGAATATGAAATAACAACACGCGAAAAATCCCTAGAACAGAGAACAGTGGAGAAAAAGAAGGGTGCAGAGAGATGGACAGGGGGAATGTGGGTTAAGGCGTGAGTGTGTGTTGGGGTTAGTGTGCCGGTGCGTGTGTGTTGGAATCTGAAAGTAACAACACACAAAATATCCCTAGAACAGACTTACAGAGACAGACACAGATAACGACACAGCTACAAGAACAATCACATGTGGAGAGAAAGAGAAAGGTGCAGAGAGATGGGCAGGGGAGATGTGCGTTAAGGTGTGAGTGTGTGTTGGGGTTTGTGTGCAGGTGCGTGTGTGTTGGAACATGAAATAACAACCCACGAAATATCCCTAGAACAGAGAACAGTGGAGAGAAAGAGAAGGGTGCAGAGAGATGGACAGGGGGAATGTGGGTTAAGGTGTGAGTGTGTGTTAGGGTTTGTGTGCGGGTGCGTGTGTGTTGGAATATGAAATAACGACACACGAAAAATTCATTGAACAGAGAAAAACACGGATAATGACACAGCTACAAGAGCAAGCACATTTGACAGCTATTCAATTCACTCTTACAACAGCCAGAGTACACGAACACAAGGTTGCAATCACAGGAGGAGAAGGTGTGAAAAAAAAGAGGGAGGAAGGCTAGAGAATCACAACGATTACAACACGAAGTACTTCATACTGACTAGTAGGGACTATAAGCCGAGTCACGCTCTGCTGGTCACTGACCCACGTGTAACAATGAACGAAAAAAATGGCGAGAACAGAAATTTTAAACAACACACACTATTAACTACGATACCACTGGAACAGCAGACGGATCCAACGAAACAAGTTGACAATCCTCATCAGCACACTCAGACACAGCACTTAGCAAACTTTCAGCACACAAACATTCAATGATCCCAGTGAAAAAGCACTTATTATTCGAGCACGCTTGACACACGGCTGCCTCCTGAAACAAGATGGCGCCAAAAATTTGATACAGATATAAGGGTGAATCAGAACGATAAAGAAGTACCAAAATGCTAATAATTATAGTCAATCAACCTTGATTAACTAAGTCAGTGATTGCCAAATGATCTTCATGATCCCCCTCCGTTTGGCTCCGACTACAATTTTCTCTCCACGTGACAGTTATACTTATAGTTCAGTTCAGTTCCTCAAATGTTGACGAAGTCAAGTCAAGTTTATTAGTCATAAACGATTTCACACTGTTGCCAAATAGAAATGACGACAACCCACTCAAAATTGCATTATAAAATACCCACTAGTCTAGTGTCACTACTAACTTGACAATGAGTCGTGAATGACATTGGAACAAAACGTGACTGACCTACGCTTCCACGAAGATTTTGGCATTTGCTGCAAAGCCTGGAACCGTCAAGAACAGTCTTGTATGACGAAGAGAAAGATCCTGAACTTGTGTTGTTGAAATACTGGCCTTGTCCCCATATATTTTTGGAGTATCGGCTCAATCTCAAAATGTGTGCCATGCTCGTCCAGTTTCTTTACGAAAGTCGGCCATGTGAAGTTTGGAAGGTCAAGGACTAAAGTAAAATAAAAGTGACATAGGAACTAGATTGGAACGATTTTGAATTAAGTGTGCTTTCTAAATAACAAATAAGTATTAATACATTTCTTCTTGAAAATTATCACAACTACATAAATCATATATAACATGTACTAATAATATGAAAATGAATACTGGGAAAATTACTTTAAATGGAGTAAGACTTGCATACTAAAGTAATTCTTCCAATCTAATATTTAATTATATGGGTCAACCATCGGCGAAACGCCTATAAACCAACCGAGTTACCTCCCTGCGGTGACTACAGACGCCACACCGGGTGGAGATAACCGTGCAATATATTTTGTTTCACTATGACTTTATCCTCTAAACTCGGTACAATGAGGAAAGAAACTCTGGCAGATAGAGAACATCAGCTAACAATGCTTCACCAGGAAATGTAATTTATTCGTGTGTTTCACGTTCTCAGAAGTTCTGCAACGATTTCCTCGATCAGAACTTTTGTTTTGGCATATGTTTCTTCTTCTATTTGGGATGCATAGCATAGCATAGTTCGGCATGCAGGCTAAAAAGCCTTTGGCCCTCATAATAGATCTTGATGAGGGTCCCAAGACCCAAACCCCTGGCCTCAGTGCCTACCAATTTAGAATTTTTTAGTCTCCAATTTGGTGGAGTAGATGCTATCCTTAACTACTTGTCCAGACTATTCTTGAACACATTAAGTGATCCAGCATCCACAACCTTGGCAGTCAGGTTATTCCAGGGGGTTACCACTCTATTAGTAAAATATTTATTAAATTTGCGAGTATTATTAAATGTTTTAGTAAGTTTAGATTTGTGACCTCGTTTTAAACCAACGTCATTAACATTTAATAATAAATAAAATTTATTATTAAAATTTATTATTTATTAATAAAATTTGATGCAGCTTAGTTGCGCATAGCATTTTAATTTTTTTATAATCATTACTATTAACTCAAATAGCAAAAAGGTTGCTGGTTTACACATAATAGCCTAACCTATCCTATCCTATCCCTTAACTCGAAAGTCGCTGGGGCACCACAGATGATCGTTTAACCAGCGCGTACTCCATATCTTCTTTATTTTTCTGTTATTTTAAACCGATAAATACTTGATTTGCCTTACAGAAAAACAAGAAGTCTTGGATAGATGGACAGAATACTGCTCTGACCTTTACAACACACACCAAAACAGAACAGAGAAAGAGGAAGAAATCCTCCCAATTCTCTTGGAGAAGTTGAGGCAGCAGTGCAATCACTGAAGAAGGGGAAGTCTGTGGGATTGGACAAAATACCTGTGGAATTGCTTCAAGCAGGGGGAGAAGCGATGATTGACGTCCTCACCATTATCTGTCATGGACCCAGTCGCTTGTCATCACTAGCTCTTCCCAAAAATTAAGGTGTGAAAATTACCACACCATGCAACCTGCTCAGCCATACCAGTAAGGTCCTCCTGAAAATAATAAGCAGGTTGAAACCCCAAGTTGAACAAATCATAACTGAAGAACAAGCATGATTCAGGGCAGGGTGAAGTACCACTGAACAGATTTTCAACCTCAGAATAATCTGCAAGAAATACCTTCAGCACCAACAACATCTATATTATGTGTTTGTAGGCTTCAAAAAAGCATTTGAAGAAGTCTGGCATGCAGCTCTTTGGGCAACCATGAGAGTGTACAACATCAGCCCTAACATTATTGAAGTTATCAAAAGCCTGCATGACAAGGCTACCAGTGCAGTCCTCCACAACAGCGCCATCGGGAACTGGTTCTGAACAACAATCAGCATGTGTCAAGGATACCTACTCTCTCTAACACTCTTCAACATCTTCCTAGAGTGCATCATGCCAGATGCCCTTGAAGATCACGAAGGCACAGTCAGTACAGTGGGTAGAGCAATCTCGATCCAACTTCCGTTTTGCAGTTGACATTGATGGAGACTGGCTGGAGAGGAACAAGAACTTGAACAGCTGATACAAAGGCTTGACACCATCTCCAGAGCCTATGGAATAGACATAAGTGCAGAGAAGATCAAAATGATAACAACAACACCAATGGCATCAACACGGACTTCAAAGTCCAAGGCCTATTCCTCAATACAGTGCTAGTGCATAGCTTCAAATATTTAGGAGCCATTGTATCAGACAGTGGGTCCTGACAGGAGGTCCTCTCCAGGATCGCACAAACAACTGTGGTCCTGACAAGGTTGAAACTCATTTGGAAAGACCAGACCGTCAGCCTACATTCCAAGGTAAGGCTGCTGTGTTCCCTTGTCATCTCCATCTTTTTATATGCTTGCGAAACAGCAGATCTACAAGGAAGAATATAAAGCATGGAGATGAGGTGCTTCAGAAGACTTATGGGCATTTCCTATACACAGCACATCACCAACAATGAAGTCTGACAGACCATCACACAAGCCATTGGACAACATGATTACATGCTCACAGTGGTAAAGAAACAGAAACTCCGATGGTATGGCCACGTCACCCGATCATCAGGCCTTGCAAAGACCATCCTGCAAGGCACATTTAAAGGAGGCAGAAGAAGAGGGAGACAGAAAAAGAAATGGGAGGACAACATTCAAGAATGGACTGGCTTGACACTGAGCGAAGCCATGAGGGTAGCTGAGGACAGAGAAAGATGGAGTACTCTGGTTAAACAATCTTCTTTGGTGCGGGATAGGATAGGATAGGATGCTCAGTTTTGTGATAAGCATGACCTCTGTATTTTTTATTCAATGAAAGCAATTTTTGTTTTAAAAAAAAATTCTTCTTAAATTATTTGTTGTTTCCTGGGATTTTGTTTCACTCCAAGCATATGTGGAATTGGAATTTGTGTAATGTGGTATGTTTCAGATTGTTACGGCGAGAGTCATTACTCCAAATGTCAAATATTGTGCTACCACAGAGCGCACGTAGCATGAATTCCACACACAATTCAATGGCCAATCTCAGTGCAACGGGAGCCAGCATCAGGAATGCTAAACTGCTACAGGTAAGGGAAGAATGAGTGAAGCAACTTTTCAAGGGAGACAAAAAAATTGTGTAGAACACCAGATTTTAAGGAGTCTGGCCTAAAGAGAATGGAGTGGAGTGTATTGATAACATGTTGGATACAATCCTTATTACATGCTGTCCTCCCTGGAAAGAGAGAATGATAGGAAAGATTTATCTCGATCCCCTTCTCTGCTGCCAATGGTTTGTATTAACAGTGGATCTGTGCTATAGATACAGATGGTGTACCATAGATACAGATGGTGTGCCACAGATACAGATGGTGTGCCATAGATACAGATGTGTGCCATAGATACAGATGTGTGCCATAGATACAGATGTGTGCTATAGATACAGATGTGTGCCATAGATACAGATGTGTGCCATAGATACAGATGTGTGCCATAGATACAGATGTGTGCTATAGATACAGATGTGTGCTATAGATACAGATGTGTGCTATAGATACATATGGTGTGCCATAGATACAGATGTGTGCCATAGATACAGATGTGTGCCATAGATACAGATGTGTGCCATAGATACAGATGTGTGCCATAGATACAGATGTGTGCCATAGATACAGATGTGTGCTATAGATACAGATGTGTGCTATAGATACAGATGTGTGCCATAGATACAGATGTGTGCTATAGATACAGATGTGTGCCATAGATACAGATGTGTGCCATAGATACAGATGTGTGCTATAGATACAGATGTGTGCTATAGATACAGATGTGTGCTATAGATACAGATGTGTGCTATAGATACAGATGTGTGCTATAGATACAGATGTGTGCTATAGATACAGATGTGTGCCATAGATACAGATGTGTGCTATAGATACAGATGTGTGCCATAGATACAGATGTGTGCTATAGATACAGATGTGTGCTATAGATACAGATGTGTGCTATAGATACAGATGGTGTGCTATAGATACAGATGGTGTGCTATAGATACAGATGTGTGCCATAGATACAGATGTGTGCCATAGATACAGATGTGTGCCATAGATACAGATGTGTGCTATAGATACAGATGTGTGCTATAGATACAGATGTGTGCTATAGATACAGATGTGTGCCATAGATACAGATGTGTGCTATAGATACAGATGTGTGCTATAGATACAGATGTGTGCTATAGATACAGATGGTGTGCTATAGATACAGATGGTGTGCTATAGATACAGATGTGTGCCATAGATACAGATGTGTGCCATAGATACAGATGTGTGCCATAGATACAGATGTGTGCTATAGATACAGATGTGTGCTATAGATACAGATGTGTGCTATAGATACAGATGTGTGCTATAGATACAGATGTGTGCTATAGATACAGATGGTGTGCTATAGATACAGATGGTGTGCTATAGATACAGATGTGTGCTATAGATACAGATGGTGTGCTATAGATACAGATGGTGTGCTATAGATACAGATGGTGTGCTATAGATACAGATGTGTGCTATAGATACAGATGTGTGCTATAGATACAGATGTGTGCTATAGATACAGATGGTGTGCTATAGATACAGATGGTGTGCTATAGATACAGATGTGTGCTATAGATACAGATGTGTGCTATAGATACAGATGTGTGCCATAGATACAGATGTGTGCTATAGATACAGATGTGTGCTATAGATACAGATGTGTGCCATAGATACAGATGTGTGCCATAGATACAGATGGTGTGCTATAGATACAGATGTGTGCTATAGATACAGATGTGTGCCATAGATGCAGATGTGTGCCATAGATACAGATGTGTGTTATATATATACAGATGTGTGCCATAGATACAGATGTGTGCCATAGATACAGATGGTGTGCCATAGATACAGATGTGTGCTATAGATACAGATGGCGTGCCATAGATACAGATGTGGGCTATAGATACAGATGTGTGCCATAGATACAGATGTGTGCCATAGATACAGATGTGTGCCATAGATACAGATGTGTTCCATAGATACAGATGGTGTGCCATAGATACAGATGTGTGCCATAGATACAGATGTGTGCCATAGATACAGATGGTGTGCTATAGATACAGATGTGTGCCATAGATACAGATGTGTGCCATAGATACAGATGTGTGCCATAGATACAGACGGTGTGCCATAGATACAGATGGTGTGCCATAGATACAGATGGTGTGCCATAGATACAGATGTGTGCCATAGATACAGATGTGTGCTATAGATACAGATGTGTGCCATAGATACAGATGTGTGCTATAGATACAGATGGTGTGCCATAGATACAGATGTGTGCCATAGATATGGATGGTGTGCCATAGATACAGATGGCCATTAATTTTGCTGTGTTCTCAGCTCGTCAGTGTAGTGGCTGGGCTTGGTGAAACTATCCTATCCTATCCTATCCTATCCTATCCTGTAACTCGGAGGTCATAGGGGCACCACAGATGATCGTTTAACCAGCGTACTCCATCTTTCCCTGTCCTCAGCAACTCTGATGGCTTCGCTCAAAGTCAAACCAGTCCATTCTCGAATGTTGTCCTCCCACCTCTTTTTCGGTCTCCCTCTTCTTCTACCTTCTTGCTCTGTGCCTTGCAGGATGGTCTTTGCAAGGCCTGATGATCTGGTGACGTGGCCATACTTGCTGAAACACAATGAACAAAACTTTTCAAATCTACTATAATAATAATACCGGATCGTGCTCTCACACGCTTTTTCTTCAGTCGAACACAAAGCGCGGCGATCTCAAGAGATTGCTATTACAGAAGTCGGGAATGGAAATCAATTTTTATTTTTGAAATTTTAGATTGACTGCATCCAATACCATTATTGAAAGGAGGGAGGAAACTGGAGTTCCCAGGGAAAACCCTCAGTTACCTCAATAGTATGTTATCTAAGTCACATAAATTCGCCCCTTGCGGGAATCGAAGCTGCGACCTTTGGCATAGGAAACCGGCGACTAACCCAACAAGGCCACCTAATCATGACTATATGTTAATATATATGAAGGATATTGGTAAAGGATCTTTGTTGAACTGATAATGCAGTTTTGTGTAGCAATATATTTAAGCCTGCTCGTGTAATCCTATCCTATCCTATCCCATAACACGGAGGTCGTATATAGGGGCACCACAGATGATCGTTTAACCAGCGTACTCCATCTTTCCCTGTCCTCAGCAACCCTGATTGTTTCGCTCAGTGTCAAACCAGTCCATTCTCGAATGTTGTCCTCCCACCTCTTTTTCGGTCTCCCTCTTCTTCTACCTTCTTGCACTGTGCCTTGCGGGATGGTCTTTGCAAGGCCTGATGATCTGGTGACGTGGCCATACCATCGGAGTTTCAGTTATTTCAACACTATGAGCATGTCATCATGTTGTCCAATGGCTTGTGTGATGGTCTGTCGGACTTCGTTGTTGGTGATGTGCTGGTATAGGAAATGCCCAGAAGTCTTCTGTAGCACCTCATCTCCATGCTTTGTATTCTTCGTTGTAGATCTGCTGTTAGGGTCCATGTTTTGCAAGCATATAGAAAGATAGAGATGATCAGGGAGCGCAGCAGCCTTACCTTGGAATGTAGACTGATGGTCGTGTCTTTCCAAATTGGCTTCAATCGCAGCAGCTCATGTAATAAATGTGACGAAAGTTTTACTGGTTTAATTATAATTAAAATACTAAACTTCTACAGTAAACTGATAAATCTGAAAGAAGAAATAAAAACCTCATAACCTCTCAAGGTAAAAGCATACCATTTTGATGTAGTTTCAAACCTTTTTTCAAGTGTAAGAGAATGGCCAAGTATAAAATAATAGACATCAAGCAATCCTATCCTATCCTATCCTATCCCATAACTCGGAGGTCGTAGGGGCACCACAGATGATCGTTTAACCAGCGTACTCCATCTTTCCCAGCAATCATATTTATATTAAAAAATCATAGTAAAAAAAGAAAAAAAAAGATTGAAATCTATCTATAGCCTTTGGCTGAACATTAGTTTAGAGCACTGGTTTCCAACACAAAGTATGGGGGTTCAGTCTCCACTGTTGATGAAATATTCAATTTACCAGTATCTGAGACCTGTCAGGTTGCTTTAAGGATTTTCTCCAGGTTTACTGCTTCCCTCCTTCCCAATATGGTATTGGATGCAATCAGTCTGTTGGATTGTATTTTAATGAATGAATGAATTAATAAAGACATGTATTTTACATCTGTTATTAAGGGATATATGATATAGGGGATGTGTGTGTGGGGGGGGGGGAGGAGGGGTGCGCATGTTTACACGGCGTTCTTTGGACAAACTAGTGCATATCTACATACGTTCTTTGGACAGACCTCCTTGTTGGGATGTCCATTTAATGATCCGTTAGGGTTAGGGTTAGAACACTTAAAAGTACTTAAAAAGGGGGGTCATAGAACGACCCATTGTCCACACAACGTATGTGGCGTTTGAGGAAAGTCCAAATAACTGTGTCTGTGCAAGTCTGTGTGTGTGTGTGTGTGTGTGTGTGTGTGTGTGTGTGTGTGTGTGTGTGTGTGTGTGTGTGTGTGTGCGTGGGAACGCAAAAAAGCGCCCAAATGGGTAGCAGACTTTGTCTTTCTTAGTAACAAATGGGTTTATTTGCTTGGAACCCACTTTTTTCCAGGAACCCACTTTTTTCTAAGTGTGAGGGAGTGCTCTTTTAGTGCAAGGGAGTGCAGTTGTAGTGCATGAGAGTGTTTTAAGTACATAGGAGTGCACTATCCGGGACGGAGAAATTACAGTGAATTTTTGGAAAAGTTTGAAGCAAAATTCGACCTATTTCGTCGCCTATAGGAGACGAAATAGGTCAACTTTCTAACCCTTGCCCTAACCCTTTTCCATCAAAAAATGACTTTCCGATTCCTACATTCTTAAATGAACCCATTTCTGATGTATTGCAAGTATGTGGGTGCGGGTGTGTGTGTGTGTGTGTGTGTGTGTGTGTGTGTGTGTTTGTCTAAGTAAGTAAGTAAAAACTAAAAGAATGAATCTCTGAACTAAGTATTTTTTATGTAAGTGTCTTTTTTTATTTAGAATTGTTGTTTATCGTGCATGCTTTCATTTATGAATTTTTATGGAATGCGTGTGTGCACAGACAAGACCTTGGTTTATACTCTCCAATTGACACTAACCATTTGTTTGATCCTTTCATCGTATGTAGGATATTGAGACACTGCAGAGAAAGGTTGATCACCATGTGAACAGCATTCCCAGTCCACGATTTGTTACACTGCAGGTAATTGTTCACATTGAGATGAATACAGTGGTATTGAGTTGTATTGTTTTGTACTGTATTATATTGTTTTGTATTATATAATAATTATCGTATTATGTTGTATTGTATTATATTGTATTGTGTAATCTTTATTCGATGCACAATGTGTGAGCATTGTGGCTGTGTGGTCTAAGGCAGGACTAACTTGCCTTGTCCACAGGTTAGAAACCAATATGGCACCTGGCAGGTGTGGGATCGATCCAGCATCGGGGTATTATGTTTCTCCGAATATTATTTACTTTCAACTTGGGCAATATCTTGTTTTTTTTTTCAGGTACTCGGGTTTGCTCCCCCAGCAAAATTTCAAAAACACAAGCAAGATTAGGAGGTTGGGTTTGGGTGCGCCTCAAACTGCAACTACGCCTTCCCCAGAGGAGGGGGTCCAGAATTTCCCTAGAAAAAGAGACAATAAAGTGTCCCCCAAAAATAAATAAAGTCAAAATCAAAATGTATTGTATTGAGTTAGGTAATTAAATAAGTGCATTCACCTTTGTGTGTGAATTTGTGTGCAAGTGTATGTGAGTGTGTGTGCGTGCGTGTTTGTGTGCCTGCATGCGTTTATGTAATATTTTCTCAGCTTGAAACTTTGTATTAAATACTGCTTGTTGTTTTTCCAGAGCAATTACTGGTCGATGGTGCGCAACATGCTCCCACTGTGGGAACAATCTATTAACAAGACCAGCGTGAAATCCAGAGTCAACTGAAATGTCAAAATCGAGATCATCATTATAATTTTTATTTCTTATAATATAATTTTTTATATATTTATTTAGGAGAAAGTGGTCCTGATTCAGCTCTTTGCAGTTTACTAAACCTATAAACAATAACTATCTAACTAACTAGGATAATATACAGACAAA
Source organism: Oncomelania hupensis (assembly GCA_036898135.1). Classification (NCBI taxonomy): domain Eukaryota; kingdom Metazoa; phylum Mollusca; class Gastropoda; order Littorinimorpha; family Pomatiopsidae; genus Oncomelania; species Oncomelania hupensis. The sequence goes on from CM072524.1 coordinate 38,361,725, forward strand.
ATTCTGGTTGCTTTCTCTGCTAAAGCATGGCTGCCACAGAGCAAACGCCACTTGCAGGGGGTGTTTCTGCATCTGGCACTCTCTAGTCTATAGCACTAGAATCAGAATCTTCGAAAGTCCATACGACAGAATGCATTCATGCCTAAACTAGACCTCGGTTTTTGCTCTAATCCAGAGTAGTAGGGGACCAGGGCACTATGCTGCTTGAACATCAGGGTCAAATTATTTGTACGCTGGGCAGATATATATTATCTGTACTTAGCATTGCTTAACTGCCAGAAAGTAACAATTGACATTTCCACCACTTGGCTAAAGCTTGGCCTCCAGAAGATAATAAACATTTTGAATTAGATTTTGTTAATGCATTAATGTATGTCAGGCATTTGTATTCACGGTTGGAGTATTGATTATTATGTTGTTGCTTTTTTAAAAACTGAATTGTAATTTTTGCTTGTTAAATGTATGTATGCAATTACAACTCTGTGTAGACATTATTACATGGCAGTATAATACTATTTTGCTTGTTACATTTATGTATGGAATTACAACTCTGTGTAGACATTATTACATGGCAGTATAATACTCTTTTGCTTGTTACATTTATGTATGCAATTACAACTCTGTGTAGACATTATTACATGGCAGTATAATACTATTTTGCTTGTTACATTTATGTATGCAATAACAACTCTGTGTCGACATTATTACGTGGCAGTATAATACTCTTTTGCTTGTTACATTTATGTATGCAATTACAACTCTGTGTAGACATTATTACATGGTGGTATAATACTCTTCCTGATCTTACTCAGTGCTTGCAATGCTTTACTTTTCTTTGCAATGTTATTATAATGTATTCTTTGAGCCATTTTGTTAATGTTCATTTTGCGATACCGTACATTATAATAATAATAATAATAATTATTATTATTATTATTATTATTATTATTATTATTATTATTATTATTATTATTATTATTATTTCTTCTCTTATTTTAAAATTTTTGTATGAATATTTATCCACCTAAGTTAGTTCTAGGCACTTACACAAATACAGAACAACTTTAGCTATAAAACAATATGAGGAAAACTCATGAGCTAGTAACATACAGTTACTTCAAATGAATATCTATCTTACACCTACACACACAGTCCTCACTCGCACACTCACTCGCACTCATGCACACACACACGCACACACACATACATAATATGATTAATTTCTTCAAAGATGTAATAAAGATTATTTTTATTTACTTGCTAATTACAAATTCCAGTGAAATTCAGATACTTTCTATATCAGCGTAAGAAATGTAGTGATTTGAAAATATACTTTTATAGTCAATCTTTTTCTCAGGAAGGCAAACCAAGATTAACTGTAATAGTTAGGATACTTTATCATTGAAGGTAATGAATTCAAAATACACATAGGATTTTGTTTTGGTGATGCTGTGAAACATCCAGTCACTTTCCATGACAACTCAGATCCTTAAATATACCTATGACTTGGCCTAAAAGATGTACTTTAATATTTTGACTTAGCCTAAAAGATGTACTTTAATATGTCCAAGCCTGGGATGTAGCCAGACTTTCAACAAAAGCAGACCCAGGATTTGCAGTAATATATTTTATTTTTGGGTATAGGCCTGAGTCTCTTTCAGCTAAGGCAAAGAACAACTGCAGATGCCATGAAAGGACTTGAAGTGTAATAGTATTTGAATAGTAGCAGACTGGAAATTATTCATTTTTCGCTGTATTTGTTTGCTATTAGTTTAAGATTATTACAGTGTTTGCTTTAAATAATATTTTATTTTATATAATTTTTATAAAACTTATGTTCTATGTTAATATCAAGTATTTATTATTTTCTTTTATTTTCTTTGTTGTTGTTGTTGACATATTAGGGGAGTATGTGCATCACTTGCGTTGCTGGTAAGCATCCCTTGCAGTAATGCTTCAGCGCCATGTCGTTTCAGCACTGCTCGTGTTTAATTTGTTAGAGTTAGAGTTATTACCTCCCTTGAAATTATGACATCTTGGCAGCCTCCGTTGTAAGCATACTGAGTATCTGAGTGTGCTGAGGTCATTTGGCCTCCTGTGATACTGGAGTATGCCTCAGGATATTAAGACACTCTCTATGTTTTGTGTGAGATTATTATTATTTTTATTTATTTATTTATTTTATTTTTATTTTTTTGGAGGGAGGGGAGGGGGGTGGGAGGAATCCAGAAAACCAGAGTGTTCAAAAGTTTTCTCCACATGACGATTTTAATATGAGATAATAGAAAGTATTTAAATATAACACTGTTACGTCATTCACCTTTGCTCAATATAATAACAACAAATAGGAACTCATTCAGCATGTTTTGGTAACTATGTAGACTATAGTAGTATATGCTGTTTTGTATATATGTATTCCTGTGTTATATCATGACATTTGGTTTAGCATCGTCCCCAACTCTATGCAGGTTTAATAAAAACCCTGAGCTCACTTGACCTTGATCTAACAATATTTACAAGAGTCTCCTCTCTGAAAATCCTTATCGGGAAGAGAGGGGACTATAAACTGATACATACATACATAGACCTTGATCTGTCAGAAAATATGTATGATGAGGGCTCTTTAGCCCAATTTTATTGTCCTTAACTTTTTATAAAATATAGGACGTAAAGCCTCGTTTTTCCTTCCTTCCTTCCTTGATCTGTAGTCTTCGTCATACAGTAGTCTCCTCTCTGAAAATCCTTATCGGGACGAGAGGGGACTATAAACTGATTAAAAAAAAAATTAAAAAAAATCCGTCCGTAGCAATCAGAAAGTCTCCTCTCTGAAAATCCTTACCGGGAAGAGAGGGGACTATAAACTGATTAAATAATAATAATAATAATCCGTCCGTCGTGTGACTATAATCTACAAACAATACAATACAATCCGTCCCCTATACGCTTATGTGTCCGGGGACGTTAATCTATTTTAACTAACTAACTATTCGTGGCCCATTTTATTGCTGACCCGAAAACACATTTTGATAGATAAATAAATAGTTCCAAAATCTAAAATAAAAATGTTTTCAACGATTTTGTTATACGCACCTCCAGTCATGGGAGGCGATGTAATGCTGCAGGTGGTCCATATCTCAAGGCTGTGTGTTTTGTACTTAAAAGCTCAACCTTTTGCTGCAATATTTATTTCATCCCATCGTTTATGTTTATTGCTGTGGTCCTCATTTGGACTCTATAAACACTGAATATCTATCTATCTTTAGTTTATTGCTTTTGCGGTACTGCATTTTGGGATTAGGTTTATTGTATTGCTGTGAACGTGTTAAATAGAAACAGCTATACTTTCATACATCTCAGTGAAATAAACGTTCATATAATTATCTCAATGGTGTAATCAATGATCTAAGTTTGGAATATAATAATAGAACAACAATTAATTATTTCAATGCATGCTATAGCTTGTTGTTTTGCTATTACTAGTATAAGGAACCATTCTTCTTGTCTTTGATGTTGTGATAGTTGTTCTTCTTCCTATTTTTCTTCTTCTTCTTCTTCTTCTTCTTCTTCAAACTCACATTTTCCATCTTTATTACAGGACACACACACACACGCACACACCCCGCCCCCCCCCCCCCCACACACACACATACACACTTTGGATTACTTTATTACAACTAAAGCCGTTATCTTTAACAAGGTTGTAAAAGTCTCAGCACAGTTCGTCAATTACGCCACGCCTGCTCTGAATCTTCTCATTTTTATTTCCCACGCCCCCCTATAGACCAGATCATACACTGGTTGATAGGATCGAGCAAGGATATATGGCGGCCTACTAGCGCCAAAACTTGATAATTACAATTATCATGTGATAATTACAAATATCATGGGATAATTACAATTATGAAGAGATAATTACAATTATCATTGAAAATTACAAATATGTTCGCGTGATCATGTTTAATTTTCAATTTTGGCTCTATTAATCCGCCTGGAAATGCGCCATAACTGAAAATTGTAATTATCACATAATAATTAAAATTTTCACTTGATAATTATAATTTTCACGTTTTCTGGTAAGGCGGCTTACTAGCGTCAAAACCTGCAAAACTTACATGTATCAGTGATAATTGTAATTAACATGTGTTCTGTGTAATTCACAGAGATACCGGTAATTCACAGTGTTAATTACTAATTTTCAGTTTTGGCCACGCTTTACTAGGGCCAAAACCCCAGGCGTGCTGGTAACAGTGCCGGTGCCGCGCATGCGCATCGCGCATCGGGCCGCGCATGCTCGTCTTGATATTTATAATTTTCAGTGATAATTGTAATTATCGCTTGATAATTGTAATTATCTCTTGATAATTGTAATTATCTCATGATATTAGTAATTATCAGGTTTTGGCGCTAGGAAAGCATGGCAAATACTGATAATTATTAATTAACGCTGCGGATTACCGGTATCTCTGTAAATTACACAGAACACGTGATAATTTCAATTATCTCGTGATAATGGTAACTCTCGGTTTTGCCGCTAGTAGGCCGTCATAAGGATCGAGCTAACCTTTACTCTGCCGCCGTGATATAGTCCAATGAACTGCAGTGCAATCACAAACTTCTTGTGCACTAGCCCTAATTAAAGAGCCAAAATACCCGAAACTAGGAGTTTTGCTCGGAATCCTGCAGCGTTTAGAACAGTACACAAAGGCATTACGCAAAGGCATGTACTTCAGAAATGTCTGGTAAATATGTCAAATATGTGTGTATTTTGGCAGATGTTTATAAAAGAATCATACGGTGTGGCCACTTTCACAAGATGCACAATATAAATGTCATATTTGTGGCTGGATAGACCGTCATTAGTGAAGCCCTGAAATTGCACACGTTTGTCACAGAACAGTAGGCCTACGCTACAGTCTACTGTAATCAGTGACTATAGCTGTATTTACCTACTTCAACGCCAAATCAACCACCCTATCGTGCACTAACTCGATAGTTCTTTACGTTCAGAGCATGCGAGTTAATCTATATGAAAGTTACAGCTCTCGGGATAGTAAGTATGGATAAAACTATTGGTCTCTATAGCAGTTGTAAACCATCCTTGCAAACAAACCTAACCAATTCAAGGTTATCATTAATTTTTTTGTTGGCCAAATGTCCGAGTGAAACAGTCATGTTGGTGGACGGCACTGAAAGCCTCACTATCGCTGGAGCTGCTGCCTATGGTTACGGTCTCTCTCTCTCTCTCTCTCTCTCAAATCAAATTGTTCTCTCTCTCTCTCTCTCTCTCTCTCTCTCTCTCTCTCTCTCTCTCTCTCTCTCTCTCTCTCTCTCTCTCTCTTCTTCTTCTTCTTCTTCTTCTTCCCTCTTCCTTACTCTTTCTCTCCCTCTCTGACTGCTTAGCTTTCCACTTATTTGCCGCCGTAGCTTCCCCACTAGGATAGCGGCCCCATATATCAAGCTTAAGCAGTGTGTCGTAATTGTAGCGATTGGGTGAATGTCCTCGTCACCTGATCGTTAGACATTCGGGAGGGGTGAGGCTGCCACGTAAAATCGAGGGTCTCAAAGGACGACGTGTCTGTGGGGCCGGGTAGCTCAGTTGGTAAGAGCGTCTTGCTAGTAACCGAAAGGTCGCTGGTTCGAATCCCGGATTGGTCAACGTGTGATCATATTATTTTCCCCTTTACCAACAACTGGCCCGCTGGTGTCAGTATAAATCGGTCCAGTAGTCACCTATATGTGAAAGGGTCGTGTGACTATAATCTACATACAAACAACAAACAACAAACAAACGGACGACGTGGCTGCTGCTGCTGACTTCCGCCACAAAAAGAGCAAGGCACATACATAGCATCGGAATTTGGCGCCGGTCTGCCCGTAGAAGTTATCGAATGGATGACGGATATGCTGATGACGGTGACGATTAGTGATGACGTCGTTTTCTGATGTGACGTTATATTGGCCGATTGACTGCTCGACAACGGACTCGCGTAGAGTGGGACAGATTAACGCCCAGCGTGATGTTCTCTTCACACACAGAAGTGCACACTTGCTGCCAGCGTGGAACTGTGCGATACAAATCCACATCAACATCATTATCATCATCGTCGTCGTCATCATCATCCTACATTTAAATAACTTCAAACTACTTTTTATTTTTTTTTTAAATGTTTTTTTTTTTTTTTTAATGATTTTGTGTGTTCTCAGACTTATCTGGGAATACTTTCAAAACGAGCCAAGCGATTCGTCCACGGAATAGATTTCGCCCAAACTTTATAGGAAAATCACCGGATTTTGTGGCAGTTTTCTTCCTATGCTATAGCATTTTGTTCCATTTCAAATGTCAAGATCGCTATGTCGATTATTTGCTAAACTACGCTGTTTTTCAAAACGATTGACTTAATTTTGATTATATTTGTCAAACGGGTATTTCAATTTTTGCCCATTTGATAACAGCGATCATCACACGGGCCAGATGTTCAAATAAAGGCTCGTATGACGGCCTACTAGCGCCATAACCTGAAAATTACAACTATGTCACAGGGCAGTCTGTGGTAGAAACCGGGCAGGTTGTGGGTGGAGAGTTAATGAGTTAGGGGTAGTAACTGCGTGTTGTCGTATGCGTGGTTATGCGTGCAAATCGTGGCAAACAGCGTAGGCCGGTTAGCTAGTAAGGAAGTGAACTCACGTTTTTGGCAGAACAGGTTTGACAGAGGTACAGTGTGGACGGTTTTTGTCTGGTGCTCTGATTTTGTGTGTTCTGGAAATAGGATAGGATGGTTAACGAAGGATTGTGTTAACTGGTCCAGAGAAATACTAGTTGTGGAAATTTGTGCTTTCTATAGTGATACTCAGTGCAGAGTATGGTAAAAGATAGCAAAGTTTGGTGTTAGTGGTGGTAGGTAGTGTGAGGCATTGTCCACTACGGAAACTACGCACTACAGGATTACCCTATTTGGAAGTATTCGTTGGGAGGGCAGTGGAGTAAGGTCAACGAGTGCGATTACAATCGAACCGTGTGGGTGAGTGAATGGTGCATTTTCCTTACTGTGCCCAGAAACCCTAGTGCCGGCTGTTTGGGGTGTTGTACGATAGTTGTGTGTGAGGCTAAGGAAGGATGGGGGTGGTTGCAGTGAGGAGAGGCAGAAGAAAGGAAGAGTGCGACTGAGGAAGGGGAGAATGATGGGAGAGAATGAGGGAGGAGGATGATGGTAGGGTGGAAGTGCTGCTCTTGTTGTTGTTGTGGATGCTTGAGATGAATAATGTGTTGATGTTTACATGTATTCATTTGCAGCATTGATCATTTTATGCATTCATAATTTCATTGAGTTTCATGAATTATGTGTTTGTTTACCAGCGACAATAACAGTAGCTAAAGAGGATAAGTGAGTGAATCAAGGAAGGGAAGCGGACAGCAGTTGTGCCTCTCAAGCATCAGAGATTAGTTGAGATGAGTATGAGAGGGGGGAGAGTGTGATTGGAGGGGAGGGGGACAGAATCGGGTGGACATGATATTAACGATGCGACAAGCATGTTGCAGGTTCGACAATTCGTCAGTTCGACAGCTCGTCGACTGGTCGGCGTTCTTCAACGTTACCAACGTCCTGCATCGACGACGACGGCACTTGGTCGAGTGGACTGAACATCGTCATCACCATCAGTACGTTCTGTGTTCATCATTGTCTACACGTCCTCACCATTGACTTCATCATCATCCCCCAACCCCAACCTTCCTGTGTGGTTGTGACGTGGGTGGACGGGACTTGGCCTCGACGTCGCAGTGTAGCTAACCGGAGGAGTCCAGCTGTGAGACGTTGACGGTGGCAGGGCTGCCGCGACTACTGCGTCACTATCATCATTTCATCACCATCGTCAGCGGCGAGTGGGGGCGGCGACGCCACCACGTTTGGACATCGTCAGCACCGGTCCGATAACAGCTACGAGAGGGGAGTGGATACCTTTACGGTGACTTCGACAGGGACTTCATTCCGCCAGGTTGGCTCTTTCCTTGTTGTCCCTCTCCTAACACTCGACCCCCCCTTTTCGTTCGTTTATGTGCAACGGACATTTGCTATGCACAGTTCGATACATAGACGTGGTTGAATAGCAACCTTCGATCACCCTGACATACCATTTCATTGTTTCATTGACCCTTGATTGTTTCATCACCATTTTCTTCGTTTCATGTGTAAATGTTGTATGTGTGTGAGTGTGTGGCTTGAATGAATAAATAGTTTGAAAGTTGTATATATATTTGTTGTGTTTTCATCACTTCCGTCTGCGGGAAATCGCCATTCTGTCTGGGTTGTCTGCGTGTGGAAGTTGTTTGTTTGTGGCGTCTGTCCAGATGGAGTCGTGGCGGTGACAAACTATCATTGGTTAATAACGAATTTCGTGTGATAATTACAATTAACATTGAAAATTACAAATATCTTCGCGTGATCCTATTTAATTTTGCAGTTTGGGCTCTAGCAATCCGCCTGGAAATGCGCCAAAACCAAAATGGGTAATTATTAAATAATAATTACAATTTAAATGTAATTACAATTTTTACGTAATCATGCTTAATTCTGGCTAAGGCGACTTACTAGTCCAAAACCTTCATTTACAAGTATATCAGTGATAATAGTAATTATCCCATAATATTTGTAAATATTAGGTTTTGGCGACAGTAGGCCATCATAGATCACTCGAAGATATATTAATGGTGGGCTAAGACCTACATACATATTTTAATATTATATTTTGTTTGTTCCATAATTTTTGTATATTTCACTATTATTCAGTTTTTATTGTGTCCACTTGCTTCAAGGGTTTTTTTTAGAATAAAGAGTTTTTGACTTTGACCTTTGGCTAAGCATGTTAGATAATTGATATTTGCACTTTCTCAAAGGTCATAGTAATTGTGCTTAACAATTTTTAAACACGTTTTGCGCTGTATCTAACAATGGGCTGAGCTTATTTCCATAATTTTGTTGGTTGCAAATAGTTCAGATTGTGGCCTGTCATTCCAGGTTTTCATTTGGCTTCGCTAGGATAAAGCCGAGCGCAGCACTGCCAACAAAATTAACACTTTTATAAACTACTTATTTGTCCATTAAGTGTGTGTGTGTGTGGGTGGGTGTGTGTGTGTGTATGAAAATACATTTGAATGACTCGCCATCTATTTGTAATTTCTCAAAGGTCAAGGTCATTGGGCTTTTTTTTAAAACACATTTTGCCCTGTATGTAAACATTGACTGAGCCGTTTTTATTGCAGATATATAGTTGAGATAGTGGCCTATTATTCCAGGGACGCCCCACCCCACCCCCTGCCGTGGGTGTGCCGAGAGTTTCAGTATAAATAGTATCCCCACATTCTGGAAATTTAGTGCTTTAAATTCCCACTATTGCTGTCTTTCTCCTTTGTTATTTCTAATTCCTACTCTGTTCTATCAATCTACTATACTATCTTCTTCTTCGCTAGACCAGTCACCTACCTTTTTTCTTCAAAACTCTTCCGGGACAATACTTCTCATTTGTGTATGAGGTCTGTTGGATCAGCTTGGGAATATTGGACGCTTTCTGCCAAATGGTCACTGGGGCTTCCTGTGATGTTATCATTTAGCAATGTAGGCATTTTATATATATCTGTTTTGTTAATATTGTATAATGATGTTTGTATTCTATTTTGTTTTTGTAAACGGGGGTTCGATAAATTAGAGTATAGCCTCAGCGTCCCCTGCGTGGGATGTCTTTATTGTAAAGTGACCGGCTGGTAGATTGCCTTCAGTGTTACCACAAGGGTTGTTTCGGTAGATCTTTTATGCGGATCAGGGGTGAGTCCTCTTTCACTTCTCTAGTCCTGATTTGGCTCGGAAGAGTCCGCTGGACCTAAAGCAATAACCATGTAATGTAATTATTCCATGGTTTCCTTTTGCTTCATTAGCATTATGCCGATTCGCAACACCGCCCAGTAAAAATAACGCTTTGAAAACAAAAATTTGTGTGCGGGACAAGCTATCCTTGTTTTATCTGTTCTTCATTCGGTTTACTGCATGATTGCATTCCATTTGAAGTCACAGGCTCTTGCACTTCACACTGCGTAGCAGAGACGCCCCAGGCTTAGGTCGCCTCTCCGCCGTCTCTCCTATGCAGTGTTCTTGAACTTTACGCAGAAACCAGCATGGAGTCCACGGATTGCATGGCTGGTAGGTGTTGGTGAATGCAAGCTATCAAAGTATTTTTGGTGTCTTTCGCTAATGGCCTGTTTTAATTAGAAGATTCGTAGGTTCTGGGAGGTTCCGAAACTTTTATTTTCGAGGTTCTCAGGTCCTGAACTTTGGTTCCTGAACCTATTTTTGTCCAAAAGATTCAGCAACCTAGGTTCGGGATCTGAGAACCTCGAAAAAACCTTTTGAACCTCCCCAAACGTTCCAATGAAGACAGCCCATAAGGAGTTTTCTCTTATTTGCAAGAGAAATTATTGTTGGTTTTTCGCTTGGAAAGTTTTTCAGTCGTTAACTGCTGATTTGTGTGATTTTATGGTCCGCTGTTACTTACGTTTTAGCGCAGTGTAATCATGCTGGAATGCTGTTAGTTGGCTAGGCTAAGGTTCTATAATTTACCGATTTCCTTTGGAACTGAAGGCCTTCTTACATTCTCTAATTCAATTTGGCGTGCAACTTTTCTAACATGTATCATGTTAAATTTCGTTTACAGCTTCGCCTCGCACAGTGTTTTATTTTTTGCAGTTAGCGTCCCCCTGCTTCGCAACATTGGCATGCTGATGAAACTAGCAGATCACACGATTTATTTTATTGTACTGATAGTTCAACGTTCCGTTCATCGGTTATTCAATTTTCGCCGATGCCAACGGTGCACCTGCCACCTGTGTTGCGTCTTGAAGATTTAGGCACCCCCGTTGGGGTGCCGGGGGTTTCAGTATAAATAGAATCCCCACTTTCTGGAAATTTAGTGCTTTAAATTCCCACTGTCACTGTCTTTCTCATTTGCTCTTTCTCAGTCCTGCTCTGTTATATCAATCTGCTATACTATCTTCTTCTTCGCTAGACCAGTCACCTACCTTTTTTCTTGAAAACTATTCCGGGACACAACTCCTTATTTGTGTATGAGGTCTGTTGGATCAGCTTGGGAATATTGGATGCTTTCTGCCAGGTGGTCACTAGGGCTTCCTATGATGTTATTATTTAGCAATGTAGGCATTTTATATGTATGTGTTTTGTTGATAATTTATAATGATGTTTGTATTCTATTTTGTTTTTGTAAACGGGGGTTCGATAAATTAGAGTACAGCCTCAGCGTCCCCTGCGTGGGATGTCTTTATTGTAAAGTGACTGGCTGGTGGAAAGCTTTCAGTTTCACCATTAGGGTTGTTTCAGCAGATCTATTATGCAGATCAGGGGTTGTCCGGTCCTGATTTGGCTCGGAAGAGTCCGCTGGACCTAAAGCAATAATAATGTAATGTAATGAAGATTTAGGCCACGCGCGGACATTGGTTAGTGTCCTAATTTCCATTCACAGTGTCCATTCTTTACCGCTTTCGCAGGTTTCTGTCTGCCTCACTTTATCTGTGAGATCGGTCGCTTTAATCCGTACTGGTTTCATCATTTTTCTGTACTTCTCTTACCGAAGTAAGTCGTTCTGTGTTTCACCCCTGTAGGGGTGCCGGGGGTTTCTGTCGCTGTCTTTCTCCTTTGTTCTTTCTCATTCATACACTGTTCTATCAATCTACTATGCTATCTTCTTCTTCGCAAGACCAGTCACCTACCTTTTTTCGTGAAAACTCTTCGGGAACAAAATTCCTCATTTGTATGTGTGGTCCGTTGGATCAGCTTGGGAATATTGGACGCTTTCTGCCAGGTGGTCACTGGGGCTTCCTATGATGTTAATTGGCTATGTAGGCATTTTATATGTATGTGTTTTGTTGATATTTTATAATGATGTTTGTATTTTATTTTGTTTTTGTAAACCGGGGTTCGATAAATTAGAGTATAGCCTCAGAGTCCCCTGCGTGGGATGTCTTTATTGTAAAGTGACCGGCTGGTGGAGTGCGTTCAGTGTTACCACTAGGGTTGTTTCGGCACATCTTTTATGCGAATCAGGGGTGAGTCCTCTTTCAGCGAAGTTGTGGTCTTGATTTTTTTGGTCCTGATTTGGCTCGGAAGAGTCCGCTGGACCTAAAGCAATAACCATGTAATGTAATGTAATGTTCTGTGTTTCCTTCTTTACTTTGAGGCTGAATGTAACAGGTCGGCGTGCTTCGAGCCTGATCGAAGGAAAAGGCGCGTGTAGCATCCACTATCATTATTATTATTATTATTATTATTATTATTATTATTATTATTATTATTATTATTATTATTATTATTATTATTATTGGAGGAAAAAGGCACTATGACATAGTAATAGTAGTAGTAGGTAGGAGGAGGAGAAGAAGAGGGGGGTGAGGAGTAAAAGAAAAGACAACATGGAAAAGCGGAGTGATCACGAACTGACAAAGAAGGCTAAGAATGTGACGACGGACAATTTGATTTTTTATAAAAATAATAAGGCAATTCGTATATTTAATTAGTCATTGTTGATAGGGTCCAGCGGACTGCAAAAAGCCGAATCAAGACCACAACTTGGTTGAATGAGGGCTCGCCCCTGATCCGTACAAAAGATCCGCTGAAACAACTCTAACGGTAACAATGAAGGCAATACACAGCCGTTTACAATAAAGGCATCCGATGCATAGGACGCTGAGGTTTTACTCTAATTTATTGAACCCCTGTTTACAAAAACAAAATACAATATAAATTATAAAATATTAACAAAACACATACATAGAAAATGCCTACGTTGCTAAATAATACCATAGAAAGCCCTATGACCATTTGGCAGAAAGCGTCCAACAGACCCCATATATTACATTACATTACATGATTATTGCTTTAGGTCCAGCGGACTCTTCCGAGCCAAATCAGGACCAGTATAGCCGAATCAGGATCACAAAATCAAGATCCCAACTTCGCTGAAAGGGGACTCGTCCCTGATCTGCATAAAAGATCTGCTGAACCAATCCTAGTGGTAACACTGAAGGCACTCCACCAGCCGGTCACTTTACAATAAAGACATCCCACACAGGGGAAGCTGAGGCTATACTCCAATTTATCGAACCCCCGTTTACAAAAACAAAATAAAATATAAACATCATTATGCAATATCAACAAAACACATACATTTTTTAAAAAATGCCTACATTGCCAAATAATAACATCATAGGAAGCCCCAGTGACCACCTGGCAGAAAGCGTCCAATATTTCCGAGCCGATCCAACAGACCTCACAAACAAATGATGAGTTTTGTCCCGGAAGAGTTTTCAAGAAAAAAGGTAGGTGATTGGTCTAGCGAAGAAGAAGATAGTATAGTAGTGTCACAAACGCACCTATGCAGTTAGCTAATATATATTTGCATTTATTAACTTTGGGGTGCTGGTCTCATATTGAACACACTGTATGTATTTGTTTGAACGCGCTCTGCCGCATTGTAGCTGCTTGCTATGTTAAAGTCTCGTGATTCACGTGTTTTGAACCTGGACGGTTTGTGTTCACAATCTGGGTTGTTCATTGAAGAGAGGAGAGTCGGAGTGGTAGCAAGCTATGAGCAAAGAGTACAACTACGTTGCGGAGTTCCTATCTTTCAGTAACATAATAAGCCAGTGTTACTTCAGTTACTGATGTGGATGTTACTGCCGTAACTAGACCTCACTAGACTTGGCAGAGCTGGCGGCAACAAACCAAGACTGATTAAAATTAGAGTGAAGAGTGAGGAGATTAAGCAGAAGATACTCAGAAGTGCCCATCTGCTGAATAAAGGGGTTCCAAATGAAAAGAGGGTCTATGTTAATCAAGATTATACTCCTGTTGAGCGTGAAAAAAACAAACAGTTGAGAGCTGAACTGAAGCAAAGAATAGAAAATGGTGAGCGTGACATTGGACAGAGAAATGGGAAAATTGTGTTTGTGAAGTGGTCGTCCAGACCTGTTCACGACGAAGTAGGAGGCGATAAATGAAATTATAAGTATAACCAGGATGTAAATACTTTTAAACATGTACAGCCCAAAACAGGGAAAAGTAAAAATGTCAAAAAACCACAACTCAGTATACCACAAAATGAATGTGGAGTCTTATACACAAATATAGATGGTTTAACAAATAAAAAAGATGAACTTCTTAAAATAATAGAGGAATCAAACCCCTCTATAATAGCATTAACTGAAACAGTACCGAAAAGGTGTAAATAACTTTCAATGGCGGAGTATGAGATTAAAGGATATGATACATTTGTTAATAGTCATCCAAAGAGAGGAACTGTGTTATATATTAAACAAACTTTAAATGCACAAGAATTTACAGCACTAGATAGTTATGGTTATGAGGAAAGTGTTTGGTGCTCATTTAAAAATGAGCCAAAGGAAGAAAATATATTAATTGGATGTATATACAGAAGCCCAAATTCTACAGAGGAAAATAAACTAAAATTGTTTGATCTGTTACAGTCTAAATGTATAGCTAATTTTAAATATGTATGTATTATGGGAGATTTTAATTTTCCTAATATTTCTTGGAATGGGGCTTGGTCAGGAGAAGAAAACTTTGGGTTCGTTGAGTGTCTTAGAGACTCATTTTTGACGCAAATGGTAACTCAGCCTACTAGACACAGAGCTGGACAGCAGTCAAACATTTTAGACCTCGTTATTGTAAATGATGAATTAGCTTACTTATCTCTGACATTAAACACTTATGCCCCATAGGTAAAAGTGATCATGAAGCATTGTCGTTTGTTATGTATATAGATAGAAGCAAACACAATAAGGACAGAACTGGTAATGATACCAAATTTAATCTAAAAAGAGGACGTTATGACTTAATGAGGGAGGAGATAAATATGACAGACTGGACTGTATTAGATAATAAAAGTGTAAATGATTGCTGGAAAGAAATTAAATTAAAAATATTAAAATGCATGGAGTCACATATTCCTAAAGTAAGAATAAAACAAAATCAAAACAAGCCCATATGGATGAACAGTAAAACATTAAAAAGTATTTAAAAAAAAAGAAACATATGCTATACAAACGATACTTAGCAACTAAAGAGGGAATGGATTACCAGCGATATATAGTGGGAAGAAACTACTGTAACAAAGTTATTAAAAATGCCAAACGAGAATATGAAAAAAAAAGTGTGTAAAAGTAGCAAAACAAATGCTAAGAGCTTCTGGAAATACGTTAACAGTAAACTACAGTCAAAATGTAGTATTAGCCCATTAACAACTACTAGTGGTGATACCGCTGTAACAGATAAAGATAAAGCTGATACATTGAATCACTTTTTTGCAAGTGTATTTACAAGAGAGAAGCTAGATACTATGCCGTCTGTTACTAAATCAGGTAGAAGCAATGGTATAAATATTACGGAGGTTGACATAACACCTAAGTTGGTTGAAGATAAATTAAAAAATTTAGATCCTAATAAGGCCCAGGGACCTGATGGTATACCATCGAGAGTACTTAGGGAGTTGCATAAAGAACTTTCTATTCCATTGTGTAAATTATTTAATAAATCTATTGGCGAAGGCATTGTCCCAGATGACTGGAAAGAAGCAAATGTAATAGCTATTTTTAAAAAAGGCACAAGAAGCGAACCTAGTAATTATCGCCCTGTTAGTCTTACATGTGTAATTTGCAAGGTACTGGAGGGAATATTACGTGATGTTATAGTAAATTATATGGGTAGCAATAAATTATTTTCTGACTGCCAGCATGGTTTTCGAAAACATAGATCATGTATTACTCAACTTTTGGAAGTTATGGAAGACTTTACACTAATGTTAGATAACAAAGATACTATTGATATACTGTATTTAGACTTTCAGAAAGCGTTCGACTCTGTCCCCCACGAAAGATTACTCCTAAAAATTGAAGAATATGGTATATCTGGCAATATCTTACAGTGGATAAGAAATTTTTTGACAGACCGGACACAAAGAGTTAGAGTTGGTAATGAATATTCTATAAAAAAAAAAAAAAAAAACAAAACAAAAACAACAACAACAAGTTTTCAGCGGTATTCCCCAAGGTAGCATTCTTGGACCAATACTGTTTATACTTTTTATTAATGACTTGCCAGATTCTGTGCAAAGTTCGTGTAAAATATTTGCAGACGATACAAAATTATATTGTTCTCCAAAAGATAGTCAAATTTTACAAAATGTTATAAATGAACTACAGAAATGGACAGAAACCTGGCAACTATATTTTAATACTACCAAATGTAAGGTCCTTCACATAGGCAAAAACAACCCCCAAAATGATTATTATATGACTGTGAACAATGTACAAAGTAAGACTGCTGCGCTCTCTGGTCATCTCCATCTTCCTATATGCTTGCGAAGCATGGACCCTCACAGCAGATCTCCAACGAAGAATACAAAGCATGGAGATGAGGTGCTACAGAAGACTTCTGTGCATTTCCTATACCCAACACATCACCAACGTTGAAGTCCGACAGACCATCACACAAGCCATTGGACAACACGATGACCTGCTCACAGTGGTGAAGAAACGGAAACTCCGATGGTATGGCCACGTCACCAGATCATCAGGCCTTGCAAAGACCATTCTGCAAGGCACAGTGCAAGGAGGTAGAAGAAGGGGGAGACCGAAAAAGAGGTGGGAGGACAACATTCGAGAATGGACTGGTTTGACACTGAGCGAAGCCATGAGGGCTGCTGAGGACAGAGAAAGATGGAGTATGCTGGTTAAGCGATCATCTGTGGTGCCCCTACGACCTTCGGGTTATGGGACAGGATAGGATAGGAACAATGTACAGGTGTTAGTTACTAAATGTGATAGCGAAAAAGATTTAGGAATAACATTTGACCCTATGTTAACTTTTGATTGTCACATTAGTGAAGTAATTAATAAGGCAAATAAAACTCTCGGAATAATACGGCGATGTTTTTTGTATCTAGATAGATCATCATTTGTACAAATTTACAAGTCCTTGGTTAGACCTCTTCTAGAATATGGCAATATTATTTGGTACCCTTTATTAAAGAGACAGTCCGCCGCTATTGAGCGTGTACAAAGACGAGCAACTAAAATGGTTCCAGGACTGAAAGATATTTCTTACAGAGACAGACTGGAATCATTATGTCTGCCAAGCCTAAAAGCCAGAAGAGTGAGAGGAGACTTAATACAAGCTTATAAAATTTTAAATAACATTGATGAATTAGATACTAACACTTTTTTTGAACTAAACAAATTTGATATAACAAGAAACTCTGTTAACAAATTATTTATTAAGCATAGCCGTACTAATCTTCGAAAACATACTTTTAGTAATAGAGTTGCACCTCTATGGAACAAACTTCCACAAAATATTAAACAGGCAAAAACTTTAAACAGTTTCAAAAATCTTATTGATAATCAAGAAATTTTAAAATCCATAAAATATGATTTTGATAGTTGAGCGTCTTGAGCCGCTTATATCAGACCTGAAATACATGTGCTAAAGATGGGACATTAAATAAGCCATGAGGCTTAATGATCACCATGATCTAGTCCCTACACTACTACTACTACTACGTATCTACGACTGTTGGACTGTGCTCTATTTTATAGTCGGTGTTTCACTGGTGTGTGTGTGTGTATTTTCCACATCGGCATCGACAAGCCAACCAAGCGCTGAAACGTGTTGTTGCGTGTTGGCATTGTGTTTAGTATGTGGGTCTGTGGCGACCTTCATCATCCCGACTAAAGCAACGTTATAATCTACAATGATGGTTATTGGAGAGGCCTGTGCTACAGAGCTATGTTCTCTACGACGTTGCTAGCTTGCACTCCGTACGTCACTCCGGCGACAGCGTCGTCACTGCAGCTCCGACATCTACGGCTGTATCATTGGCCGGCATCATCATCATCGGCTGCTCCAACAGCTGCCGTTTTGCATCATCCTTGTCTTCTATATCCGTGTCGTCGCCGACGTGCCGCAGCCGTCGAGCCTGTCTTCGTCATTGTCGTAGTCGCCCGTGTCTTCGTCGTCGTCGTTGTCACCGTTGTCGTCTGCGTCCCGGCAGCGATCTGTAATGTGTTGTGTTGTCAACGGTGCACCTCGTCACTTCTATTAAATGGTCTACACTTCTATGTGCTATCAAATCTCAACGCATCGTAACTTCGTCGTCGCTTGCGGTCGTCGTCGCCGCTATTCTCCAAGACTCGATAAGTAAAACCTTTTCATAGTTACGAGCGCTCGTTAGTTGGTTTGAAGACTGTCTTAATATTACTTTTTCAAAACAATAATTTATCTGGTATTGTATTTGGTCATGTTATTATGTCTTGTCAGTATGTGTTTTTGTCAATAGCGAATTTACAAAACTTAATTCTCTGAGATTGATTTAGCATATTATGTATGTTTGTGTGAGTGCGTGTTGTGTGTGTATGCAAATACATCACACTTCCATTCATGCATATAATCAAGCAAACCCCATTTGTGAAAAGTAGATTGATAGAACAAAGTAGGAATGAGAAAGAACAAAGGAGAAAGACAACGACAGTGGGAATTTAAAGCACTAAATTTCCAGAAAGTGGGGATACTATTTATACTGAAACCCCCCACGCGGGACCCCCATACACAACTGAGGAGTTTTAGAAGAATTTTCAAGAAAAAAAGATAGGTGACAGTTCTAGCGAAGAAGATAGTAGACTGATAGACAAGATTAGGAACGAGAAAGACCAAAAGAAAATGACAGAAACAGTGGTAATTTAAAGCGCACGAAATTTCCACAAATTTGGGATACTATTTATACAGAAAACCCAGGCACCCCCATGGGCCGGCGGATTCATATATTAACGTAGCAGCATAAAAAAATGCCATACATAATTGCATTCACAAGTAAAAAGGCTTAGGAAAAATACAAAGGTTGATATACACAAGTAGACATAAGGCTCTGATCTTGCACTTCGGTTGTACAAATAACATTACGTACGTAAATTGTGGAAGTACATCATTCTACCATGCACATTTTAAGCTGCATTGGACAGGTTTCAGCCATGAGGGTTGCAGAGGACAGAGAAAGATGGAGTACGCTGGTTAAACGATCATCTGTGGTGCCCCAACGACCTTCGAATTACGGGATAGGATAGGACAGTTTCATAGTGAATCAAATAGCTGCATTCAAACTTGGTATAAAAAATAGCTGCATTCAAACTTGGTATAAAAAATAATGTTAAAAAAGTAGACTACAAAATATCTCTGAGGCTGAGACCAAAAACTTACAAAATATCTATTTCACGCCAAGAGATCACTATATTCATACACTTTAAAAAAAGTGTATCTAATATTTGCAAAAATGTAATCTAGAATTGATGAGCGACTAATCTATGAGGTGACTGTATGACTTATCTCCTTACCTATACCACAGACTCGGAAGTATCTTTGTTCTTTTGCCTTTGTAACTTTCAATATCACTTTCTTACTAACCCATAATAGTGATATTGATTGTTACACAGACGAAAGAAGAGACTTCCATCCCTTTGCCTACACAGGCGCGAAAAACATGGAGTAAATTGATTTATTAATTTATTTTATTTAGTACATTTATTAATTATTTTATTTTATTAAAATTATTCGTTCCTTTAAAAGCGCTTTTCCAGCTCAAGAGTTGCTCAGGCGCTGACCGATACAGGATCTAACTCAAGCCGTATGCCCAAGGCGCCCACAAGTTCTGTTGTCTATTAGTATTAGAGCTGGATACCGAGGGTCAAAGTCGTACCGGTATTACCGCGGTATTTTTAGGTCGTATCGGTATTTCGTACCGGTATACTGCGATTTTAAGTGTTACAATCAAATGGGATGTGGCACTGACAGTAGTGACCGACGCAAAAGAAAGAATGCCATACGTACACTTCAAAACAGTTTGAAAGAACCACATTTCCATAGAAACTAAAGCTATATCTTTGCTTGAACGCCTTCAAAACTAATTATGATAAATCACTGTTTAGAACATCAGCCGACTTTAAACCACAAAATCAAAATAAAACAAAAACAATCAATGGGAAAGGTCTTTAAGAACTTTTAAGAGTTCAGAAGTATTGGCGATTGGTACCATGCTCAAAGCACGTGGATATTGATAAGCTGTTGTTCTTATAAGTTCTTCTTCAAGAACAGCTGCCTATCCACGTGTTTGGGCTTTAGGCTCGCTCTCTGGGCGGACAAGATGTCGCCCACTGTCGGGTTATATATTGTCGACATTTCCCAGTAAACCGGACCTTGGACACCCGCACCGGTATACCGTACCGTCGCGTTTGCGAACCTGAATACAGTTACGTATCGGTAAAACCGTCCAGCCCTATTGTCTATTAGCAACGTGTTCTGGAGGGTTAGGGTTGGTTGAGGCTTTTTCTATGCGACTGGCTCTCAGCCTGTTGTATCGGTTGACGCATAATGACTGTTTAGAAAGAAACTGGCGAACTGGCGAGGTGACGTTATAAAGGGACGGAATGTCTTTTTAAGCTGTTTACACGCTTACTTGAAACCTTTCATCTCCATAATGTGGATTATTAAGCTCTTCTATGAATATACTATCTAGTGGACACATTTCCTTTTTAAATGACCTCAGACACATTTTAAGTGAGTTTAACAAATAATGGCTAATATAATTATTGTTTACACATTTTTAAAAACAAACAAAATAACGTAATACAAAACACGAAAAAATAACACATTCTTATTGCTTATAATTATAGTACAATACGCATTTCAAACAACCACAAACTTGATGATCCAATAGTGAATAAAATAACAACAACAACAATCTTTATATATAGGCCTATGTGGAGTAAAAGAGTACAGTAGATATATATTGTATAATGTTTAATATTGAAATAAAATTGTACATTGGTATTGTTGTACATGTAAAATTTCAGAACAAATGGAATGAACAAATAATAACAACGCAAATAACAACACATAATAATAATAATAATAATAATAATAATAATAATAATAATAATAATAATGAGAAGTAAACACATTCGTATACAAACTATGAACTTGGCATAGCCTAACATAGAACAATACATTCACTCAGAATGAGAAAATAATACAATATAGTACAACTTGGGAAACAAAAACACCTGTACATTTCGCAACAACAAGATAATATTAATATAATTATTTAGAACAAATACGGACCCCTTAAAATAAATGAATGGGAAATATGAACGCGGACAACTGAGTGACTTGAGAACAAGGCCTACCCCGAAGTTTTATTTTGTATTATCCCTAGTAAGAAAGACATAAAACTATTTTGCTCTTGCAAGGTGGGGAAGCGTTTTGATAGTAAACCGGGTTGCTGGCTACTAGTGCCACAATACTCTCTACAAAGTCACTGCCAACAAATGGAAGATAGACAACCTCTCTCCCAAGTTTGAACCAGTCGCCTCCCTTTCCGCCACAGATCCCACAGCTCAAACCGAACTATGTCCTCGTGGTTTCCCAGTTCGCAACAGGTATGCCTGGAACCGACACTGACTACGCCCAGTCAGTTTCCATTCACTGACTTAACGGTGAAAAACTGCCTCCAACAGTTACCACGTTCCAGCATCATCCTGTTCCCGGTCGTTGCACCACTTGTAACCGACTGGAATATTTGACTCCCGTCTCTCGGCCACGACCTTGAGAACATGGCCTAACCCGGACTGTTATTTTGTATGATCCCTTGTAAGAAAGACATAACACTATTTTGCCCTTGCAAGGCTGGGAAGCGTGTTGATAGTAAACCGATTTGCCGGCTACTAGTGCCACGACATTCTCTGCAAAGTCACTGCCACTGACTTGCATAAAATGCCTGCCGACAGTGTAGTTCCTGCTCACCACCAAAAGCAGAAGAGGAATGGTCAGCCGAGGAAGAACAAATGTCGTGTCGACTTGTCCTGCATAACCCAATGGCCACTCCAAAGGATTCTGCACAGCAGGACCCAAGGCTAGTCTAACCAACAAATAAAAGATAAACAACCTCTCTCCCAAGCTTGAACTAGTCGCCTCCCTTTCCGCCACATTCATAAGAACATTACCTAGGTTAGTGGCCTGGCTCCCTTGCCATCATATTTGCTCCAGTGCAAAGGTCAAGGTTTCTGGAGTATGTCTGTTGTAAACTTGCTTTGTGACTATAAATAATATGAATAAAGTAAAAGTTAAAAAACAGATTAATATACTTGTTTACAAACATACGTCGTCTAGTAGCTAAAAACAAACCAACACCTCTCCATTTTACCCCCTTGCCTCCAAAAATCACAGTATGCCATTATAATAATATTTAGACAACATCAACAACACGGGAGTACGCTTAAACTCAACCATATTTGAGGGGTAAAATAATTTACTAAATAGTAGTAAGGCACAAGTAGTAGTAATAAACACAACTTAAAAACCAAAACATCTCACAGTGGTCAGAGTATTATAAACAGGACCACGGATACACAAGAAAATAATAAAACAAAACAGATTTAAGACATACGACTTTAATTTGTCCAAAAGTTTACATTGGAAAAGTTGTTTCCGGCTATGCAAAAACAAAAATTTAAAGTATATATAATAAAATATAAGCCTACTTCTTAGAGACAAGAAACATTGCCACCACACATTAACCTAAATATGGTACAAATATCACAGCAGACACCTAATACAAATGTATGAACGGAAAAAATGATTAAAACAAAGCCAGAATACTTTAATACAAAAAAAGTTAAACGAATTATCATAGAATAAAACATCAAGGTGTGCAAACAGAAAACATATTTATTCCTACATTACATTACATGATTATTGCTTTAGGTCCAGCAGACTCTTCCGAGACAAATCAGGACCGGACAACCCCTGATCCGCATAAAAGATCTGCTGAAACAACCCTAGTGGTAAAACTGACAGCTCTCCAACAGCCAGTCACTTTACAATAAAGGCATCCCACGCAGGGGACGCTGAGGCTATACTCTAATTTATCGAACCCCCGTTTACAAAAACAAAATAGAATACAAACATCATTATAAATTATCAACAAAACACATATAAAATGCCTACATTGCTAAATAATAACATCATAGGAAGCCCTAGTGACCACCTGGCAGAAAGCGTCCAATATTCCTAAGCTGATCCAACAGACCTCAAACACAAATAAGGAGTCTTGTCCCGGAAGAGTTTTCAAGAAAAAAAGTAGGTGACTGGTCTAGCGAAGAAAAAGATGGTATAGCAGATTGATAGAACAGAGCAGGAATGAGAAAGAACAAATGAGAAAGACAGCGACAGTGGGAATTTAAAGCACTACATTTCCAGAAAGTGGGGATACTATTTATACTGAAACCCCCGGCACCCCAACGGGGGAATATTTATTCCTAAAACAATGTGCAGGACCCTTCCCACTGACGCAACCTCTACAATACACTAAACTATTTCTTCTTCCGGCTGCCTTTAATCCTTTAGGAGCCCAAAGAACCGCCTTTGTCTTGATCTAGGTCAGCGTGTAAGTAATGAGGTTTTTCAGGCGTACTCTGCCACCATCGAAGATGACGAAAGTCTTTGGATCTTGGACGTCATCAGTGCAACTGTCATAGCTCCTGCCCTTCGGGTTCCGTTTGTCTTTCGGTGGAGGCCGAGTCAAGTCTGGAGAACCTCTGCACGAAGTTCCCACCAGACACTGAAAAAGAACGAATTTTCTGAATACTTTTTATGTTAATAGAATATAAACTCAATTATCAGAGTATGATAAGATTTTGATCTATTTATAAAAGATATAATTTTAAAAGATAACATATGGCAAACACACATCAGTTCCAAGAAATAAAAAAAGATGGCAAATCATTCAAATGAATTTCCAGACAGACGTACGCACATAGCTGAATAAGCATTTCCAAACATAAATTTTCACGCGGCTGCCCCAACACTAAAAGCGATTGCATTTTACCTCGGCAACAAACATTTGCCGCTCTATTTGGCCGCCATGATTGCGGTCTGCCCTTGCAGCGTTGACGTGGAAGTAACTTCCCTTGCCCAGGCTCATGCCGTCCGCGGTGGCGCCGCGGTTGACGCGACAGTTGATGCCGTTTTTACACATGGATGCGATGTTGTCTGTTGGCTGGGGACAGTAGTACAGCAGGTGTTCGTTTCTAGACTTTTTGGGGAGCTCATAATATCGGTTTCTACAGAGAGAAGAAGAGACAACCAATACAAAATATGTTATTCTCATTATCATTGTTGTTGTTATTATTATTGTTTACTTTGTGGTGATTTGTTTGTAACTGTACACCACAATGTAATTTCTTGTAAAAGACAATAAAGTTTTCTTATCTCGTCTATGTAAAGCATTATTAATACATGACGTCTATTTGTGACATAAGCATAATGATACTTTGGTGGAATCACTCAGTGTCGTCCGTACGACAATTCAGTTTGTGCGACACTTCAGTGCTCTACAAAGCTATATTCAGTACTTCCAGTTTCATCCCTAATTTCAACAACAATAAGGGAAGCAAGCAATAATTCAGTCAACGGACTTGATCCAACACATCTCACAACAGTGGGCAGTTAACCCAGGGCCCTTCTCTAACAATAATGAAATATTAGTAGGGGTTTAGCAGTGTTTGTCAGCCCACTCTAGCTTTAGAACACGGACAAAACATTAAAAGATAATCATCATGGCAAGGAGATGACATGACAGGAGGATTATCGACCCCCCAAAAGTTGTTTACACCTGCTTTAGGGACAAGAAACTCCGTAAAGGAGTTCAAAACAAGAACATGACGACATACGGACAGGTCAGGTACTGACTTATAGGCTGAAGTCAAATGTGGATTGTTGACGCTGTGGACGCGAAGAATTTGGGAGCGTCTGCCGAGGGTGCTGCAAAATGGCTGCACCACATTAAGGTAGTTCCCACTGCCTCGCTTCAGCTGCCCAAACCATAACATGGATTGATAACAAGATGGCAAGCTATTCAAATGTACTTCCAGATACAAGTTAGTTAGTCACTGTTTATAGGGTCCAGCGGACTGCAAAGAGCCGAATCAGGACCACAACTTGGTTGAAAGAGGGCTCACCCTCGATCTGTATAAAAGATCTGCTGAAACAACTCTACGGTAACACTGAAGGCACTACACCAGCCGGTCACTTTACAATAAAGACATCCCATGCAGGGGACGCTGATGCTTTACTCTAATTTATCGAACCCCCGTTTACAAAAACAAAATAGAATATAAACTTCCTTATAAAATATTAACAAAACACACATAAGGTGACTGACATACTAAAAGAGTAAATACTGCAGACAACAGAAAACAAAAGCTAAGGTAGAATTACAAGGAGTGACAAAAAAGAGTAAATTTGAAGCACCAAATTTTCAGAAAATGGGGGACTATTTATACTAAAAGATCCCCCAGTATCTCCAAGGGGGAAAGTAAAATATCGAAAGAGGCGACCGACTACGGACCCACCAAGTACTATGGTACATGTACTACGGTACGATGGTGCCATCACTAATATAATAATTATATAGCGATGATAGTAATGGTGATGGTACAATATTAACGGCGGGTAGTGATGTCAACATTAGCTGTGGCAGTAATTTAGACGTCCCAACATGATCTAGGAATGCTAGTGAACCCCGCTTCCAATAAATGTTTAAAAGGCGCGCAATTTAAACTGTTTAAAATAAATAACTAAAATAAATTTTTAAAAATCTCATTAAAAGCCTCACCTGTACCAGATGTTTGTTTGATTTGATAACGGGAACTGCTGCGCACGCCCCAGGACCATCGTCTGTGTTCTCAAGGTCATTTATGCTTTTGTCACTGCCGACGTAGTCTTTTTGCGTGCATTCGTCATTGCCGACGTCATCATCTTCATCTTGTAGAGTGGTATCTACTCTTTCTTCTTCTTCTGGTGCTGTCGCTCTACTTTCTTCTTCTTCTTCTTCTTCTTCTTCTTCTTCTTCTTCTTCTTCTTCTTCTTCTTCTTCTTCTTCCTCTTGTTCATCATCCACTTCTCCTTCTTGCTCTTCTACTTCTTCATCTTCTGTTGCTTCTTCTTCATCTTCTGTAGAACTACAAAAGAGAAAATATAGACTACCTTAGTGATTGCTCTGGAAAAATGTGAACACGGAACAAAGACACGCAGACATTTTCTTAACATCTCATTCTGGTTCTTATTGGAATCAGCAATCGGACATATATCTTTATACTTATGCAGACAAACAGACAGACAGATAAACAAATACACACATGCACGCGCGCTCACACACACACACACACACACACACACACCTACACACACACACACACAGTCGCGAGAGGACTAGTTTTACCCTGCCTATTTACTATTTAGCCTTGTTTAGTCATTGTAACCTTAGAAAGTTAGTGTATTACACAGCCGACAATTACAGTATACGGAGGTACACACACAGCGAGCTTGACGCAGACAGTGTAGTGACGTCCGCACTGTGTGCGTGATTCGGAAAAGTCGTAACCAATGAGAATCAGGCAGAGCGGTTAGAGCCGGTTCTGACTGGGTCAAAACCTAGCCTAGCTTAAGTCAGTGCTATGAAAGACACCGAAGTCTACACAGCTAGACCGGAGCAGAGAAATATCTTCACTCATAGACCAGGAAACAGGACTTGAGAATCTTAGAATTCTATCAAGTAGCCACGAGCCTGACTTTGTCAAACAGGTAAATGAACATACTTCTTGTAATGAGATGTTCATGTAATAAGACATCGCAGCTACTTCCGTTTGGTACTTCCGGTTAGTAAAGCAACGCACGCCATACGCAGACTGGCATGTGGTAAAATCTCTCTGGCCTCCATCGCATTCTTGTTTATGTTGTACGTCGTCATCCTCCATCATCACGATCATAGCACATGGTGGCAGCGGTAAACTGACATTTTTAACCTATATTTTGCATCCACGATGGCGAAATTCCATCCTCCCGAGACTTTCAATTTCGCATCTCCTGCCACTTGGCCAGAGTGGCGTGCGCGATTTCTTCGCTTTCGCACAGCAACAAAGCTGACGGGGGAAGACGGCGCAATTCAAGTTTCAAGCCTTATCTACGCCATGGGACCCGAGGCGGAGAAGATCTTCACTTCTTTTAACCTCCAAGAACGAGAGGCAGCAAACTTCGACGGCGTCCTTACCAAGTTCAACGAGCATTTCATTCCCAAACGGAATATCATCCACGAGCGTGCCAAGTTTTACAGCAGGGCCCAGCAAGCTGGCGAGTCTGTCGAACAGTATGTACGTGCATTATACGATCTTGCAGCGTTTTGTGACTTTGATTCAAAAGATGAAGCGATTCGCGATCGCCTTGTTCTCGGATTAGCCGACATAGAAGTCTCTCAAAAACTTCAGCTCGAAAACAGCCTCACTCTCGCCAGTGCTATTCAAACAGCGAGACATTTTGAGCTTGTCAAAGCACAAATTTCAGACCAGCGCAGCTTGGCTACAGATGCTGTTCAGCATTGTGCCCACACCTCTCGTCGCCCTCGCTCTCGCCCGCCAGGTGCAACACGTCCTTTCTCTAGAGGGGGTGCCTCTGGCCGCACATCCGCCGCCGCCGATTCTGCCACCGGGAAATGTGGGAATTGTGGACAGTCCCATGAGCACTCCTCCTGCCCAGCCAAGGGTAAAACTTGCCGATACTGTGGAAAGGTGGGTCATTTCATTCATGTTTGCCGCCAGCGTCAGCGTAGGGGTATGCGGCGTGGCGTGAACAGCGTCGTTCAGGATGACGTCACCGAATCGTTCTTCTTTGGCTCTATCATGTCGTCGGTTGATGAGCCGCCATGGAGAGTGACTATTAACATTGGTAATCATCCTATCAGCTTCAAAGTTGATACAGGTGCTGACGTCAGCGTCATCTCCAAGGCAACCTTCAATCAGCTGCGCCCTCGTCCGCAGTTGTCTCCATCTAAAGCTACTCTGCGTAGTCCTGGTGGTGTTTTGCAGAACTTAGGGGAGTTCACCACTTCAGCCAGCTTTAAGAACAAGGTATTTGACATTCGCCTCTTCGTCATTGACTCAGAAACTGACAGTCTCTTGGGCAGACCTATTGCTCATGCAATGGGCATTGTGCAGAAGAACATTTGCGAGATTGGAGCTTCAGTGCCTCCACTTGAACTGTCTTCACCAGTCCAGTGTACTCCGGTGACCATCAACCTTCGCAGCGATGCCGAGCCTTACAGTCTTCCCACTGCCAGGCGTGTTCCTGTACCTCTCATCGACAAGGTCAAGGCCGAGCTTCGTCGGATGGAGAATGCAGGCGTGATTGAGCCCATCACTGAGCCTACAGACTGGTGTGCACCCATGGTGCCAGTCATGAAAAAGAACGGATCCGTACGCATCTGTACAGACTTCAAGAAACTAAATGCTGCAGTGAAACGTGAACGGTATGTCCTTCCAACGTTAGACGACTTGCTACACAGGCTACAAGGCGCCTCGGTGTTCTCAAAACTGGATGCCGCTTCCGGGTTTTGGCAGATCCCCTTAGCTCAATCAACTGCAAAATTGACAACCTTCATTACTCCATGTGGCAGGTACTTCTACAAGCGTCTCCCTTTCGGAATTTCAAGTGCCCCGGAAATTTTCCAGAGAGTCATGGAATGCATTCTGGGAAACGAGCAGAACGTCCTCTGCTATTTCGACGACATTCTGGTTTACAGCAGATCAGAGCAAGAACACGAGAAAGACTTGTCTGCAGTCCTGAAGAAGCTCAAAGAGGTCAACCTGAGCCTGAACAAGGAGAAATGTGAACTTCGAAAAACAGAGATCGAATTCCTGGGACACCGCATCAGCAAGGAGGGCATCCGTCCTGACCCAGCCAAGGTTGATGCCATCGTCAACATGCCAGATCCAAGAAACGTCGAAGAACTGCGTCGCTTGCTTGGGATGGTAAACTTCATGGGCAGATATGTACCAAATCTATCGACAACTCTTCGTCCCCTGACACAGCTGCTAGAGAAGTCTGCTCACTGGAGCTGGGGGCCTGCTCAAGCTCACGCGCTCGCAAGCGTGAAGGAACTGCTCACTTGTGCACCAACGCTCGCCTTCTTCGACCTCACCAAGCCCACTGTGGTGAGCGCCGACGCCAGTTCGTACGGGATAGGAGGTGTGCTACTTCAAGAAACTGAAGGGACACTCAAACCCGTCGCTTTCTGCTCCCGTACTTTGACGCCAGCTGAAAAGAAATACGCACAGATAGAAAAAGAACTCCTTGCTGCAGTCTGGACATGTGAAAAGTTCCAGAGATACCTTGAGGGGCTTCCATCATTCAAACTACAGACTGACCACAAGCCACTTGTCCCCTTGATCAATGTCCGCGATCTTCAGGATTCGCCAATTCGCTGCCAGCGAATGCTCATCAGGCTCATGCGTTTCAACGTCAACGCTGATTATATCCCAGGGTCACGTCTAATCATCGCCGACACTCTGTCGCGCAGCCCTCAGCCGGAGAGTGCCGAAGTCGACAAAGAAGTTGACTGTCTTGTGCAAGACGTGGACTCCTATCTTGACTCCGTTCGACAGTCCTGGCCAGCGTCTGATGTGAAGCTTCGTCAGTTTGCAGAAGAGTCTGCAAATGACCCCGTCATCAGAGCCGCCATTGACTACACTACTCACGGATGGCCAAGGTACGCCAAAGATGTTGACTTGTCGCTTCGCCAGTTCTACAATGTCAGATCTGAACTCAGCACCTACAACGGCATGCTTGTCAGGGGATCCCAAATCGTCATTCCTCAGTCCTTGAGAGGCGACATTCTCAGCACTATCCACGAAGGTCATTTAGGCATCACAAAATGTCGAGAGCGAGCTCGACAAACAGTGTGGTGGCCAGGAATCAGCACAGACATTCAAAGACTTGTCTCCTCGTGCCGTCATTGTGAACAAAAACAGCCTTCTCAAGCTAAAGAGCCACTCATGTCAACACCGCTTCCAGATCGACCCTTCCAAAGAGTAGGTGCTGACATTTGCGACTTCAAGGGTCAACATTACCTCGTCCTTATGGATTACTATTCTCGCTTCCTGGAGATCATGCATCTGTCCCGCATGACCTCAGAGGTCATCATTGCCAAGATGAAATCAGTCTTCGCTTGCCATGGCATTCCAGAAACTGTTGTCACCGACAATGGTCGCCAGTTCATCTCTGCCGAATTTCAACAGTTCGCCCTTGCTTGGCATTTCGCGCATGTCACCAGTTCCCCATATTGTCCCCAGAGTAATGGTGAAGCAGAGCGCGCAGTGCGCGAAGCAAAGAAAATTCTTGCCCAACCTGACCCAATGCTTGCCCTGTTGATCTATCGGTCCACTCCAACAACCCCCACTGGGTACAGTCCGTCTGAATTAGCCATGGGTCGTCGCATTCGCGATATCCTCCCCACCTCGCCCATCAACCTCACACCCCGTATCATTGGTAGAAACTCATTTGCAATGAGGGATGAGAAGAAGAAGAGAGAAAACAAGAGACATTTTGATCGTCGCCATGGTACACGAGAGCTCCCTCCTCTTTCCCCTGGTACTGTGGTACTCCAGAAACTAGACCAAGAGCGTCAGTGGACAAGTCCCGCTACTGTCGTCAAATGCGTCGCTCCCAGGTCATACCTGATCCAGACGCCGTTTGGCATCATCCGCAGGAACCGCAAACACCTGCGACCCACTTCGTCCTTCTTTCCTCCTCCTGTCATCCACTTGCCCCAGGAAGATTCCGCCCAACAGGCCATGTCTCCTTCTTACCCTGACCAGTTTCATATCCCACCTGGTCCAAAGTTCCCTGATCCAGTCCCTAATCCAGTTCCTGTGATGTCTCCTGCACCTGCAGCCCTGGCCAGCCCTAAAAAGCCAGAAAAGTCTGCTCCTGACCCGCATACTCCATGTCCTTCTGCTAGCCCGCCGCCAGCGCCATTCGGAGGTCCATCCTCTGCAGTCGCAGTCCAGGTTTCCCGGTGTGGGCGTATCATCCATCGACCTGCGAGGTACCTAGATTGAGAAGAGCAGCCTACGACCAGTGCCATGCCCAGTTCCAAGGCCAGATGGTTTCGAAATCGAATCAAAGATAAAAGACAGTAAATGCTCCCCTCCTTCGGTTATTTCTTTGAAAGACTCTAAAACTATAAAATTGCGCACTTCGAAGCGCCGATGTAAATGTTAACTTGTGAGGGGAGATGTAATGAGATGTTCATGTAATAAGACATCGCAGCTACTTCCGTTTGGTACTTCCGGTTAGTAAAGCAACGCACGCCATACGCAGACTGGCATGTGGTAAAATCTCTCTGGCCTCCATCGCATTCTTGTTTATGTTGTACGTCGTCATCCTCCATCATCACGATCATAGCACACTTCTGTTTCATTGTGATATATTTATAATATTGTTGAAATTATGTTTGTAGAATTTGCCATGCATAGATGTGAATTGTTAATCCGAATTTGCCTTACCACGTGGAAAAGCCGAACACGTGTTAAGCACGACCGGCCGACGACATCTTGAATTATGTACGGAACCACTGTTGTTGAACCTATATGTATGTTTGCAGACCAGTGGCTGTACCAGTGAATGTTTATATTATTATTAATTCTGTATGTGTGTAGTTAGCCACGATTTATATGTATGTATGTATAGGAACTTAGAGTTGAGATTCCAGTGGACCACGGACGTAGCAGAATGTTTGTCGCTTATGTATAGAGATGTGGAGCTATCACTGAGGGCTACTTTGGCTTTCAGTGAGACGCTCTGCACAGACCTATTATTCAAGGTTGTGCAGAATTTCGTCTCTTATATTACAGACGAGCAGGCGAGCTAAAACGTGCGCCCAACTCCACAGGAAAACCAAGTTGGCTGTTTAGCCTCTACAGCACAAGCCTGAGAGAGCAACCCTGGAAAACACCCTGCAAGACCCCACAGCGTGGCAAGGGACCAAACTACACGCCGACACAGCGTGTACCAGAAGCTACCTCAACGAAGGACTTCAAACCCACTACTTGACAGTTAAGTGACACAGAAGAAGAGCACCCAAACTGCTAGCAAAAGGACCACAGCAGTCCACTCTTCAGAAACTATAGTAAAACGGACCACAGTAGTCCAATCTTCATGAAATCTAGTAGCCAGTGCCCGATGAAGACATAACAGCTGCCTAGACTATCAGCGATCGAACCATTTGCATTGACTTAAGACTTTTTAAGGTAGATTAGTATATCGAAAATCTTGTATAGAGTAGAAGAAATAAATGTGTGATTTTAACTGTTATCAAGTGGCTGGACTACATATGATTCATAGCCGTGTGAAAGCTAGTGTGACAGTGTTCTTTTACCATTTTTCTATCTATCTCTGTACCCCAGCCTTAACACAGACCGAGCTAAACAAATAAATTTATTAAAGTAATTCACAGGGTGACTAACTAGCAGTTCCCATCGAATAAAGCGTGAGGGTTACAGCATTCCATTGTGCAGAGCCCAGTAACCACTAAACCCCACGTGACATACACACACACACACACATATATATTCAGCCAATCCAAATGCATCTCTAACTACATGTACAACATGAATATCTCTCTGGTTTGTATAGGATACTTGATTTCCTCTCTAAGATTACAAAGAAAATATTAATTATCCATATTTACCATAACACTGTCACGGAAATACTCACCTATCGTGCGATTCACCTGCCTTGCTGGTCATCCAAAGAGGGCGTCTTCTGACCTTGAACTTGCGATCAAGGTGAAGGTTCTTTAGCCTCATCTTGCCAAAGTCAAGGACGAAGTGGTCAAATTTGAGAGGAGTGTTGGGAGTGGTGAGAAAATGGCGTTCTATGGAATCGCTCTTCAAAGTGAGTCGTTCATCTTCAGCAACCTTGAAAATTCAAACAAACAAACAAACAAACCAAACAATAAAAAATAAAACACAAAAAAAAGCAAATTCAAAACTGACTCAGAAGCATTCAACATCTGAAATGAACACTTAGCCAAAATTATATTAAAAGTCTCTACAAGGAGCATCAACAATACACGCATTATTATTTTGTTTTCAGTCAAATAACAGTTTCATCATGAAGTGAGAGAGAGAGAGAGAGAGAGAGAGAGAGAGAGAGAGAGAGAGTGAGTGAGTTTATGTGAGAGAGAGAGAGACAGAGAGAAATGAGTGCTTAGTATTATCAAGTAATATTATTTTGTTTTCAAATAACCGTTTCATCCTAGAAAGGAGAGAGAGAGAGAGAGAGAGAGAGAGAGAGAGAGAGAGAGAGAGAGAGAGAGAGAGTTAGTGCTGAGTATTATCATATTTTGTTTTCAGTCAAATAACCGTTTCATCCTTGAAAAAAGAGGGAGGTGGGGGAGAGGAGAGAATGGTTGCCGATTATTATCAAATGAGAAAGAGAGAGAGAGAGAGAGAGAGAGAGAGGGGGGGGGGAGAATGAGTGCTGATTATTATCAAATGAGAGAGAGAGAGAGAGAGAGAGAGAGAGAGAGAGGGAGAATGAGTGCCGATTATTATCAAATGAGAAAGAGAGAAAGAGAGAATGAGTGCTGATTATTATCAAATGAGAGAGAGAGAGAGAGAGAGAGAGAGAGAGAGAGAGAGAGAGAGAGAGAGAATGAGTGCCGATTATTATCAAATGAGAAAGAGAGAGAGAGAGAGAGAGAGGGAGAGAGAGAGGGAGAGAGGGAGAATGAGTGCCGATTATTATCAAATGAGAGAGAGAGAGAGAGAGAGAGAGAGAGAGAGAGAGAGAAAGAGAGAGAGAAAGAGAGAGAGAAAGAGACTTTGACTTTGACTTTGACTTTGACAATTTATTAGCATTTTGGCCATAGGCCCATATGCCCACACGCACGCGCCACATGCGCGGACACACACCCACTCACACGCACGTAATCCGAGCGTCGGCCACCGAAGTGTGAAAATATTATAATGAAACACTGCGAATACACATATGTATTAATAGATATATAAGATTGCATACATGTACATATACGCACACACACATATACACACAAATACACACACATAAATATATATACGATTGTCATGCCGAAGAGGGACAATTGGATATAATATATAAACATAATACACATATACACACATACATACACACACATATATATATACACACTACTTCAACGATTCTACCAACATTTTACGCCTTGAGAATGCGTGGTATACAAATTTACTTAAGGATCGTACGTGGACAATGTCTTTTCTTTGAATTAGGTTTGTTATACATGCAGGTCGATTAGACAAAAAACGAGTTCTTAGATCATTATACATGGGGCAGATATACAAAAAGTGATATTCATTCTCGACAATGTTTTTACAAACAATGCAATTTCTAGCTAACACGTCTTCATTGTATCTGTGGGCATTGTTGTTGATGGGCAGAACTCCAAATCTAAGTAAAGACAATGCTACACGGAAGCAATACACATCAATGTCTACAATGTAGGATTCTTGGGCAAAGTCAGTTTTAAAGGTGCGAAACATTTCGTAGCGGTCTTTATCCCTTAAAGTTCCAACCCATTCTTGTTTAAATATGTCCTGCAGTCTTGTTTTAAATTCTGTCAAAAATATTTCTACGCTACCCACACCCTGATGTAACCAAACAAAATAAAATCCACAAGCAGACAAAAGTTGTACACCTGATGCCCAATTATTCTTCCCAGAATTATCGAAGTTATACAACATGTGATATGCTTGGTTTGGGAGTCTATCAGATCCAAGTTGAATTAATCTAAACCAATATCTTAAAGTACGGACAGCAGAGTTGACATACAGGGGGAAAACGGCCTAATTCGCCATAAATCATCTTATTTGGAGTGCGAGTGGGAACACCAAGGAATTGTTTACATGCTAATAAATGAACTTTCTCAATACTATCAAGACGACATAAGCCCCGTATTTCAGATGAGTACAGAAGAATAGACTGTACCTTAGAATCAAATAACTTGAAGAAAACATCTTTGGATAATGATTTTAGCTGTTTCAGTAAACGGCACAAAGTAAAAACTGCCTTCCTACCTTTCCCTACCAGATGATTTGTCCCGATTTTATAACTTAGCATGGTTGTAAACACAAAGCCTAAATAGCAATACTCATTTACTACTTCTACATTTACCCCGTTAAATTTCCAGTTTTCAAATCTTGAAAGATAACCACCTTTGCGAAAAACCATAATCTTTGTTTTATTGATATTAACTTCCAGTTTCAATTGATCACTACATTCTTTTAAACAATCAAGCTGCTTTTGTAAACCTGCAGGTGTACTTGATATTAGGGTGACGTCATCAGCAAATAAGAGTATAAACAATTCCATGAGACCAGGTAAGAGTTGGATTCCGTGTCGACCTGATTCTGAAATGTGCTTTGCAAGTTGGTTAATAAAGATTGAAAACAAAGTAGGGCTTAAAACACAGCCTTGACGTACTCCTTTTGGACAGTCAAAAAAATCAGTGAATTTACCTCCCACCCGAACACATGATTTCAAAGTTGTGTACATAGATTTCAAAATACAGAAAAATTTTCCATTTACTCCTTCAGTTTGCAAAGTTTCTAATAATTTACTATGATGGACACTGTCAAATACTTTTTTGAAATCAACGAATGCAACATACAATTTCTTACCTTTCCTACTTAAACAATTCTGAACTATGGCATGCAAAGTAAATATGTGGTCAGTGGTAGAGTAGTTCCTTCTAAATCCCGCTTGGTTTTCAACAATTTTATTTTCACTTTCCAACCAGTTATACAATCGTTGATTCAAGATAGAGGTAAAACATTTACTTGTTATACTAAGTAGAGATATTCCTCTATAATTATCTGTACAATCCTGAGATCCTTTCTTAAATATTGGAACTATAACAGCCTTTCCCCACTGTGAGGGATATTGTCCTTTATCAAAAATTACATTAAAAAGATCAGTAAGAAAAGTTACAGTGATATGCTTTCCAGCTTTAAGCATTTCAGACAATATTCCATCCAAACCACCCGACTTTCCATTTTTTAGGTTCTTAATTGCCTTAACTACTTCTTCTGTGGTTATTTTCGCATTTAAGACATGGTCAGTATCTAGAGGCGTTTCATCATGTACATTGATGTTATTCTCGTCATCAGAAAGTTTGAACACATTTTCAAAATGTTGATACCATGTATCTAAATCAATATTATCACTACAATCAAGAGAGAGAAAGAGAGAGAGAAAGAGAGAGAGAGAGAGAGAAAGAGAGAGAGAGAGAAAGAGAGAGAGAGAGAGAGAGAGAGAGAGAGAGAGAGAGAGAGAGAGAGAGAGAGAGAGAGAGAGAGATGTTAAAACCATGTATTCTTCTGTATAGTTTGTACTTCCATGGTTAAAACCAAATGACCTAACAAATTATTTCACTTAAGCCAGTACCAGAACTTATTTTGTAACCCTGAAGAAAAACAACACGCACGCACACACCCTCACACAAACACTCACACACAGACGAACCAAACGATAAATGAAATTAACCTTCAGCTAACTCCTATCAATTTTTCTTCTTCTAGGAAATGAAACAGAAACAAACGATGAAGGCAAAATGACCTTCAACTAACCTCTAAACCAAAAATATTCCAGATCTTGTTTTGGTTTCGCCAATACCAGAGCCAGACGGTTGCTATTGACAACCATCGATCTCTAGCAGAAGACCGTAAAGCATGATCCTCACTAGACGGAGTTGACAGACGACGGAGAGTGTAAGCGTAGTTACCGTTCTCTGATAGCTCTTTCGCTGTGAAGTCCTTGAAATTCACACTCAGGGTCGCCCCGTCGCTGCCGAGAGGACAAAGAACCTTCTTCAACACGCTGACCTTGACCATCATCATCGGTACCCTAGTCCTCTTCTTCATCATAAAAATCGCCATTATCATCACCACCATTATAAAAACCAATGACATAGTCATCATAATCTTTATCATTACCACAATCATCATCATATACTAACACCACCATTATAATGATTTATCATCATGATCGGCCATATCCAAACCCTCCAACATCATTACCACCATCGTTCCCACCCCTCCCTGTCCCTCCTCCCCCCCCCCCCAGCTCCTATCCCATACCTCAAATCCCTCTCTCCCACCCCTCATAAAAAAATAAATAAAAGCACTATCAATATAACCATTATTATCTCCACTACCACCACCGCATTTAAACGTACGACGGTCATATCATATTACTTACATGTCTCGCACGGAACATTCCATGACGTCAGGAATACAGAAAAAGCGCTCTAATGCGCCATTGTTTTTAGAGTCAAGGCTGCGCCACGTCACTTCCTGTCCACTGTCAGTCTGCCAGACCGTGATTCGCCAAAGGTAAGGGGTGTTACTGTGCTGAAGCCGACATCTGGCTCCAAAGCAACAGTCTTCCTGCTCAAGAGAAAATGATTGCTGTTATAGAGCCGTAACCAGCTCAGAGAGCTTCTCAAGGTGGTGGCCAATGAGATCCAGCATGCACAAAATAGCATGGTGTAAATCTAGTCAGAATCGCCCTCGGCTACACGTCGCCTAAAAACGCGGCTAGGAAGGCGAACCGACTGTGCTGTGCTGTTCTAGATCTACACAGTTCGCTGCACTGCTATTTTTAGTACAGTGGAACCTCCTGTATACGACCGTCCAAAATCTGAGAAAAAACGGTCTTATAATAGAGGTGGTCTTATACCGGAAACAAAGGGTGGAGTAGGGGGGAGGGGGGTCAGGCTTGGAGGGGTATGTAGTCATAATTTTCACACTCACCAGCATGTATTCTCTGACAAAGGAAACTGTAAAACATGTTTCATTTTTAGATTTGTCTTTTATTCACAACTTCAAATATAGAAAACAGTCGAACCACTGCCAGACGCGTTCATCCAAGTCTGTCAGTGCAGAAGCTCTCAGTTTCGATGTTTCCCTTTTCGCCACTTTGTCCACTCTCCCATCGTAGTTTCACAGATTCCTTATCCTTTATGATGAGCTGAATTTGGGTCTTCCCAACGTCTAAACTTTTTCCAATAGACAAACAACTCGCCCCATTTTCACTTCTTTCAATCCGAAAATTCAGGTAAATTCATGTAATCACTTTCATTCTCTCTGCCAAACTCAAAACCTTCCTCTTGCGCGACGCCATTTTGACAGCCAGTGTAGGCGAGTAATGTCCCTTATTTGCGAACCGGAAATAGCAGACAACAGCAGGCGTACACTAACATGAGAGGAAAAACGAAAGGTACAGACAACAAATTAACTGATATCTCTTTTAATTTGCCCTAAGACGGTCGTATAAAGGGCTTAAGACACGGTCGCTGGTCGCATAAACGAGGTTGTCGCATACCAGAGGTCATTTATTATTGGAAGTGAATCCGTCAGAAGTTTTCAAGTCACATAACGGAGGGACTCGTATACCAGAGAGCCGGATACCGGAGGTTCCACTGTATTAATCTTGACACGCAACAAAGTCATTTATAAGTTTATTTGAAGCCCATACATTTGAACAATGTTATTTTGTTTTATTTTTCTGCAGTGGGGCAGCACACTGTAAATTTTAAAGGGTTCTGTAACGCTGAAAATGTGGTTGTTTTTTTTTGTTGTTGGTGTTGGTATTTAATAGAACGATCGCATCTGAGCTTGTGCGACGTTATTTCCTGTTGACTTTTTCTGTCAACAGTTTCTCTCGCCAGAGTTGATGAAAAAAAAATGTTGCAAGCTTTCGGTGAGTGGTTTTACTTGTTCTTCGTGTGCACAATTCAGTCAAGCATCCTCGGGTATATTAATTTTCTTTGTCGTATTTATGCATTGAAGTGAAATCAATAGAGAAGTCTCCAGTGCACGTGGTGAAACATTTGTTTCCAGTACGTTTCAGTTCTTAACTATGACCGTGAAAATGCTGTCTGTCAAAAGTTTAGCTCTGCAGAGGCCTAGTTGCAAAACGCTGAAAATAGACATTCTTCGTAGCCTGCTACATGACGTTATGTGATAAGATATTCCGGGCTTTTCCGGTGCAGCGAGCGAAGAAGAAAAATAATTATTTGCGCTAATCGCAAAAACTCCCTAATGTCTATTCCTTTCTGGCGACGTCATCACAGTGACGTTGTTAATTGTGTGTGTGTGGGGGGGGGGGGAATGTGTGTGTGTGGCAATTTTTTTTCTAAAACCTTCAGACAACACACAATTTTTGCGTCCTTATAGAAACCTTCAATTAAATAATCTCTCTCTTCCTTTCTCTATTTTTGTAATCGTCCGAAAGGTTTGGGAGGGGGGGGGGGGGAAGGGAGGGAAGGAAACGGGAAATGGAGGAGGGTAAAAAAAGATACCGTTTTTTTCCTTCCATACCATAGGTACAATGGAGTGGTAGGGGAGGGGGGGGAGAATGGGGCGGCCCTTTTACCCTCTCCCCTCCTCTCCCCTTCCGACGCGCTTGTGATGACTTACGTTGTCCAGGTGGTGCAGGCAAAGCTCTTCTATTGGCTGCTTGGCTGATGCATGGTCACTTGACATGGCGGAGGAAGACCCTTCAGATGTTAGGCGTGGCCTTCTTCCCACTGACGGACGTCGGCGATTGGTAGCTGTAAGCCAAAACTAATGTGACAATAGTTACCGATCACTGCACTGACGTTCTGTGAACAGAAAGTTACTATTGGTTACTGGTCACTGCAATGGCTTCCTGTGCCAAAGAGAATTGACTATAAACTTCTTTCTTAAACGCATTTCTGGATGAACAAAATCCTGAATAACTGCAATAATTTGGTATTTCCGTATCTATACTTCCACAACGCTAAAACGTAGATGCTATTTTAAAATCATCATACCAGAATAGTCGCCAGAAGGTGGCGCGAGAGACAGACCGCCCCCAGCCACAAGATTCGGGACAGATCCAAACCTCCTTGGTCCCTCCCGAGTTCCTTCGTTATTTCCAAACATGGTCTTCATCTTGGAATAACTGCTGTTATTGTCGTCATCGTCATCATCGTCGTCCTCAGATTCGACGGAAATTCCTGTCTCGTACTCGCGTACTTCCTTAAGGACGTCAGTCAATCTTCGACCTTTCACTGCGACCCCGTACAAGGTCAGGACCTCTGTGACCTTGAATGGAAATAAAATCTATTTAGGAGAGGACAAATTTATCATCCTGCCAATCATCATCAACAATACAATCAGAATATAATCATTATCATCATTGAATTTCCTCTGCCCTTGACACGCATACAATTAATAAACTAGGAAAAATCTAAGCAACAGTAATGAGGACTTTTGAGAATTCTTGTGTTTTTTTCTCTCTCTCCCTCCTTTTCTTTTTATTTTCCAGTCATAAACATAAATAACTGAATAAATACTGAGCATAATACCTGGCCATCTTGAATGTTGTGGTTTCGTTTGCATCCTTTGCCGAACTTACAATTCCCCAGCACATACGAGTGACACAGGTGTAAAGAGCGACAACGCTTTTTGGCACATCCTTTGTGGATATTGTAGTACCTGAGAAAGAGAAATAATCATTGATCAGTTCTTACGGCGAAGACGGTAGATTCAGAAATGGAATTAATTCCCTTTTTAACAATATGTTACACGAAACGCACAAATCTATACGAATATTGACTGAAACGTTTAAGCAATTTACAACAGAACATGTTCCAACAAAACAATGCTCAGGGATTGCTTACAAGTTTGTTCAGCGACCAGAGGTTTGAGAGCAAAAACACACACAAACTTTTTGTCTCTCAGAATGTTGAGAGACAGGCTGCAGAACTCTCCGCGGATCTGCGATTTTCCGAGTAAGAATAAAAAAAAATTCGAGAGAAAAAACAAATTTCCGAGAAAAAGATCCCGAGAATATTTTTTTAACTGAGTACCGATCCACATTTTCATGTCGTCTTATTGACAGAGAGGTGCGCCGCCCGCTAATACTGCTTCACTGTTATAGGCTACAACTTTAGCGGGCGCCTCTTATGCTGTACATTTCGCGCGTATTGTTGATCTACTGAAAGAAAGGTGCGACGCCCGCGTATGCTATTCTCTGAGTTTCTCTTTTAGTCTATGCGCTAAGTCTGTGAACATCAACGGAGACATTGTAGAACTGTGATTGAAATTTCGTGCGTTAGACTAAGCTGCTTCTTCTGTGATGAACACGCTTCATTAACTTTTTTTTCAAAATGTCGTGTGCTTCTAGAATTGTCAATCGTGGCGAGACATTTAATGAAAGCAACATCCAGAACAAATGGAAATGGGAATGGATGGAAAAGTCAACGAAAGTTGGAGGTGAAGAGCAGAGGCTTTCAGCCTTTTTGCGAAAGGTGGATTGTGCAGGGATGATGAAATGTATATTGTGCGATAGAAAATTGAGCTATGTCAATAAATGATTTTAAAAAATTTTAAAAAAAGGCAATTTGCACTTTTTTTTTACCTGTTCATACTAAAAAAAACTTTTTTTCCCCCAAACATAGCTGTACATTTTCCAGTATTTCCATCCAGGAAATACAACAAAATGGCCTTAAATAGTGCCATGTTTCTTTTCCTTCGGGGGGATTCGCCCCCTTTGCCTCTGGACCACACAGAGATTTTTTTTCACAGTTGTTCTGCAGCCTGGAGAGAATCCACGTCTTGTTTCTTATTTGCCTGCTTGTGTGTGGAGACCAAAGAGTTTGGGAAGTAATTTGTTTCGCCTAAAGAGATGGAGTTCATGATCGCATCTTGGACATCATCTTTCTTGGATGCTGTCCTCTGGGTAGTTGGGGAATAATAGAAAAGATCTATCACTCCTTTCATGTCACTCCGTTTATTTCGGGGAATAATAGAAAATATCTATCACTCCTTTTTATGTCACTCCGTTTATTTCGGGGAACAATAGAAAAGATCTAGCACTCCTTTCCATGTCACTTCGTTTATTTCGGGGAATAATAGAAAAGATCTAGCACTCCTTTCCATGTCACTCCGTTTATTTCGGGGAATAATAAAAAAGATCTATCACTCCTTTTCATGTCACTCCGTTTATTTCGGGGACCAATAGAAAAGATCTAGCACTCCTTTCCATGTCACTTCATTTATTTCGGGGAATAATAGAAAAGATCTAGCACTCCTTTTCATGTCACTTCATTTATTTCGCAATCTAAGGACAAGCAACTGTCAATTCACGCCGACGTTGTCTGATTATGGGTACTCAACGAAGATTCTCTGAAGACAATGAAGTTCTGAAATAGCCTAGTAAACTAATCTCGGCATCATCTTGTCAGCAAGAGATTTTCTTCCTCTTAATAATTGGAACTGAAAACTAAGTTCACCAATGCAATGAAGAATTTTTATTAAGGTCAAGGACAAGGTTCTTGACAAACTCGTTTTTCAAATGAAGGGATACTCACAAACGTTCTTCAAGGACTGGGTTGCTGATAAACTCATTTTTCAATGAAAGGGATATTGACAAAACATTTTTCAATGATAGGATTCCTGACAAACGTTCTTGTGAAGGAAAAGGTTCATAACAAACGTTCTTGTCGAGGATAGGGTTCTTGACAAACATTCTTGTCCAAGACATGGTTCCTGACATACGTTCTTGTCAAGAACAGGGCTTATGACACACGTTGTTTGTCCAGACTTACTTGCAAACACTGGGCACAGTGACATCACGGCGGACCCAGGGCAGGCAGAACAACCTTCTCACCTCAGTGATGCTCAAGCCGCACAAAGAATGCCTCTCCTGCAGACGCCAGTTATGGGGGTTGGTGAGATCGTGTTTGAATAGACACCGCTCTGTAAGCATAGCGTTATGCAACGTCGTCTAGTGTATATGAAAGAAATGTGAAGTCT
This sequence comes from Oncomelania hupensis, assembly GCA_036898135.1. Lineage (NCBI taxonomy): Eukaryota > Metazoa > Mollusca > Gastropoda > Littorinimorpha > Pomatiopsidae > Oncomelania > Oncomelania hupensis. The sequence goes on from CM072524.1 coordinate 38,404,578, forward strand.
TCTAGGCAATCTCACTCTCTTTTTCTATCTCTAGCTAGCTTATTCCAGTTCCACTTTGTGGAATAACTTTCCCCAAAGATTTCCGCACTCCAGCATCTACATTTATATAATTTAGAACGTCTCTGAAAACACATTACAAAATAAATGAATATTGTTGAAATGTTGTTGATTGATATTAAAAATTATTTGATTTCAATTTTTTTTTTAAATGATTTCATATAATGACGACTTTGTTAATTTGTTTCAGTTCCATGATGTTAATGTTATAACTCTAATATGTTTTATTTAATAGTTATTGTTACAAGCCTCAAGAGTAGCCGGGTAAGATGTACAAAAGAGCACCCAGCGCTTACTCTTTTACCTTTGCAAAATAAAATTGTTCTCTCTCTCTCTCCCCCGTGCGGATGCCGGGGGTTTCAGTATAAATAGTATTCTCACTTTCTGGAAATTTAATGCGTTAAATTCCCACTGTCGCTCGACGTCTTTCTCCTTTGTTCTTTCTTATTCCTACTCTGTTCTATCAATCTACTATACTATCTTCTTCGCTAGACCAGTCACCTACCTTTTTTCTTGAAAATTCTTCCGGGACAAAACTCCTCATTTGTGTTTGAGGTCTGTTGGATTAGCTTGGGAATATTGGACGCTTTCTGCCAAATGGTCACTGAGGCTTCCTATAATGTTATTATTTGGCAATGTAGGCATTTTATATGCATGTGTTTTTGTGACGGTGGGTCAATTGCTGCTGGGCTCTGCACAATGGATTGCTATTATCCACTCGTCTTTCGTCTGCGGGGATCGGCTAGTTCTATGACTAATCTTAATACATTTATATGTTTGGCCCGGTCTGTGTGAGGATGGGATTACAGAGATAGGGAGAAAAGTAAAGATTCACCGACACACTAGCTCTCGCAAGGCTATGAAACATAGGTAGTCCAGCCACTTGTTAACAGTAAATATCACACATTTATTTCCTCTACTCTATATATAATTCTCTAATCAATACACTAACTTAAATGTCCAACACGTAATATAACTAGGATTAACTTAACAGTCCAAATTTCACTTGGAGTAGTTCGCTCCTTGATGGGTCTAGGCTGCTACTGTTCTCGATATTTGCTACTGTCTCATCATTGGGCCATTAGTTCTTTTTGTCATACTGGTCGTTTTGCTGAAAGAGTGCACTATCTCACAGTCCCTATAGATCAGTGTTCGTGCACGTGTTCTAAGGACTTAACTTTATCGTCGATGTGCGGTGCTGTTGTCTCCTCGTCTTGGTGGTTGACTACTGAGCTATTGGAGCACAAGGCTCTCTGCTCAAGTCTGCAGGCCGCGTGTCAGAGTTGACTCTCTGTGAGGTCGTTTGCCTGCAGTGGACCAATCAGCCTGATCGTCAGCAAAATACAAGACGAGTTCTGCAACGCCTTGTTTACAAAGGGCGTTCAAAGCGTCTCACTGTTGGCAGAAACAGCCCTCAGTGAGATCATCTCCACTTATACAGATAAGAGACGAACAATTCTTCTAAGTCCGTGGTCCACTGGAATCTCCAACATAATTCCTATATACATATACATATATCATGACTAAAATAAACACAGGGAGAAATAATTCATAATATACACATTCTCCGGTCCAGCCACTGGTCTGCAATAATACAAATAGGAGAAACATCCGTTGATCAGTGGGGTTACCTTGTGGTTTCGAAAACCGGTCGAGTGGGTTAGCCACGTGGTCAAGCAAAGTTTTACTAACATTCACAATTATAAAACATGGCAAGACTTCACAAACATAATCCAATAATCATATTAAATAATCGCGATGAGACAAAATATCGATCATTTACATTTTTGACAATGTCAGGCTCTGGTTATACTGCGATGAATGAATTTCACCCGTCACCTACGTAGTCTAATGAGAGAGATCTTTCAGCGTGTGCGTCTGTCTCCTGTGAGATTCTGACCAAGACTGACTTATCTTAACGCTGTGCTCCGCTGAAGCGCGCGATCTCCCGAGATTCTTAGCGCTGCCGCGCGGGGCGCTGCTGTAGGTCAGTGGGATGATGTCACGGATTATCTAGTGGAGATTTCGCCTACCAACCTTAACTTCTGTGGTCTGCTAGGCAGCGACTTTAAGTTACATAGGCCAAAGCAGAATGAACGTTTAGAGGCTTGAAGCCTTAGTGCTGGGTAAAACTAGCCTCATGTGACAGTTTTGTTGATATTTTATAATGATGTTTATATTCTATTTTGTTTTTGTAAACGGGGGTTCGATAAATTAGAGTATAGCATCAGCGTCCCCTGCGTCTTATACTGAGTTATAGTCTTTATTGTAAAGTGACTGGCTGGTGGATTGCCTTCAGTGTTACCACTAGGGTTGTTTCGGCAGATCTGTTGTGCGGATTAGGGGTGGGTTCTCTTTCAGCGAAGTTGTGGTCTTGATTTTTTTTGTCCTGATTCGGCTCTTTGCAGTCCGCTGGACCCTGTAAGCAATAACTAACTAACTCAAACATGTGGTGTGAAGGCAGGAAGATCAATATTAGGAGACTGAAAGGAAACCAATTTTTGTTGGTAAAATTTTTTATATTGACTGCATCCAATACTATCCATTAAACCGGATTATCCGAATAAAGTCATCCTAATCTATTCTATCCTATCCCGTAACTCGAAGGTCGTTGGGGCACCACAGATGATCGTTTAACCAGCGTACTCCATCTTTCTCTGTCCTCAGTAACGCTCATGGCTTCGCTCAGTGTCAAGCCAGTCCATTCTCGAATGTTGTCCTCCCACCTCTTTTTTTTCTCTCTTCTCTTCTTCTGCCTCCCCCCGTGGTGGTGCCGGGGGATTCAGTATAAATAGTATCCCCGCTTTCTGGAAATTTAGTGCTTTAAATTCCCACTGTCAGTCTTTCTCCTTTGTTCTTTCTTATTCCTACTCTGTTCTATCAATCTACTACAATATCTTCTTCTTCGCTAGACCAATCACCTACCTTTTTTCTTAAAACCTCTTCCGGGAATAAACTCCTCATTTGTGTATGAGGTCTGTTGGATCAGCTTGGGAATATTGGACGCTTTCTGCCAGGTGGTCACTGGGGCTTCCTATGATGTTATTATTTGGCGATGTAGGCATTTTATATGTATGTGTTTTGTTGATATTTTATAATGATGTTTGTATTCTATTTTGTTGTAAACGGGGTTGGATAAATTAGAGTAAAGCCTCTGCGTGGGATGTCTTTATTGTAAAGTGACTGGCTGGTGGATTGCCTTAAGTGTTACCACTAGGGTTGTTGCAGCAGATCTTTTATGCGGATCAGGGGGGGGGGGGTCCTCTTTCAGTGAAGTTGTGGTCTTGATTTTGTGGTCCTGATTCGGCTCTTTGCAGTTCGCTGGACCCTGTAAGCAATGAGTAAATAACTATCTACTTCTGCCTCCTTGCACAGTGGTCTTGAAAGGCCTGATGCTCTGGTGACGTGGCCATACCATCGGAGTTTCCGTTTCTTCACCACCGTGAGCATGTCATCACATGTTGTCCAAGGTCTTGTGTGATGGTCTGTCGGACTTCGTCATTGGTGATGTGCTGAGTATAGAAAATGCCCGGAAGTTTCTGTAGCACCTCGTCTCCCTGCTTTGTATTCTTCGTAGTAGATCTGCTGTGAGGGTCCATGTTTCGAAAGCGTATAGGAAGATGGAGATGACAAGGGAGCACAGCAGCCTTACATTGGAATGTAGACTGATAGTCCTGTCTTTCCAAATGGGCTTTAACCTTGTCAGGGCAGCAGTTGTTTGTGTGATCCAGGAGAGGACTTGCTGTCGGGACCCATTGTCTGATGCAATGGCCCCTAAATATTTGAAGCTGTGCACTGTGTTGAGGTATTGACCTTGGACTTTGATGTCCGTGTTGATGCCATTGGTGTTGTTGGTCATCAATTTAGTCTTCTCTGCATTTATTCAATTCCAAAGGCTCTGGAGGTGGTGTCAAGCCTCTGTACAAGCTGTTCAAGTTCTTGTTCCTCTCCAGCTAATCCATCAACGTCATCCGCAAAACCGAGGTTGGAGATTGCTCTCCCCCTATGCTGACTGTGCTTTCATGATCTGCAAGGGCATCTGACATGATGTGCTCTAGGAAGATGTTGAAGAATGTTGGAGAGAGTAGGCATCCTTGACACACACCGATTGTTGTTCAGTTTCCGATGGCTCTTTTGTGGAGGACTGCAGTGATAGCCTTGTTATACAGGTTTTGATGACTTTAATAATTTTAGGGCTGATGTTATACACTCTCATGTTTGCCCACAGAGCTGCATGCCAGACTCGGTCAAACGCTTTCTTGAAGTGTACAAACACATGATATAGATGTTGTTGGAGCTGTAAGTATTTCTCGCAGATTATTCTGAGGTTGAAAATCTGTTCACTAGTACTTCGTCATGGCCTGAATCCTGCTTGTTCTTCAGCTATGATTTGTTCAGCTTGGGGTTTCAACCTGTTGATTATTATTTTCAGGAGGACCTTGCTGGGATGGCTGAGGAGGCGGATGGTGCGTTTATTTTCACACTCCTGAAGGTAACCCTTTTTGGGAAAAGTATTAGTGATGACAAGCGACTGGGTCCATGGTGTAAACCACTCCCCACTCTGCCAGATCTTGTTACAGATAATGGTGAGAGCGCGAATCACCGCTTCTTCTCCTGCTTGAAGCAATTCCGCGGGTATGTTGTCCACTCCCGCTGAATTCCCCTTCTTTAGCGATTTTACTGCTGCCTCAACTTCGTCTCGGAGAATTGGGAGGATTTCTTCTTCTTCTCTGTTCTGGGGACATGCTAAAACTGATGGGTCTCCGTTTGGTGTGTGGTTGTAAAGGTCAGAACAGTACTTTCTATCCAAGACTTCTTGTTCTTCTGTAAGCCACAAGCCAGACTTGATTTGGATCGTGGAGACCTTGGGCTGTTTAACATTTGTCAGCCGCTTCACAGTCTGGTAGATCTTGCTGTTTTTCTTGTTCAGACTGTTCTGTATTTCCTGGCATTGATCTTTTATCCAGTTCTCCTTTGCTGTGCGCATGCCTTTTCGGATGTCACTGTTGATTTTTCGTTAGACATCAGCTCCCTGTGAGGCGTTTTTTTTCTTTTTCATCTTTCTTCGTTTATCACCCAGGTCCAAACGTTCAGGTGTGATCCACGGTTACTTCTTTGGGCATTGCTTGCCAAGGATCTCAGTGGCGGCATCTGTTACAGCTGAGTTGAAGGTGGTGGTCATGGTGTTGACATCTACTTCACCAGCTCCCAAAATGAGCAGTGGTGCAAATTTCCCTCCAATTGTTGCTTGAAATATTTCTGCCAACTCCGGGTCTTGCAGTTTTTTCAGGTCGAACTTCAGTCTGGTGTACTTTGCTGTGTCAAGTGGAGCCGAAAGGACATCATCACGAGATCGTGGTCACTTCCTATGTCTGCCCTTGGAAAAGTGCCTGTCCTGCCAATGTTGATGCTTTATCTTAAGCGTGTCTTGATCATGATGTAGTCAATCTGGTTGTGATGTTCCCCCCTGGGACTGTGCCATGTCAATCGTCTGGATTTTTTGTGGAGACCAAGTGTGTTTGCCAGTATCAGATTGTTGTGTCTGGCAAACTCCAGGAGTCTCAAATCCTTGTCATTTGTATCGTTGTTGCAGTGGGGTCCACATGTGTCTCCCCAGTTGTGGTTCGCATCTTAGCATTGCACTATGCCCATCTTCGACACTTGGTCAAGGACAGCCTGTATATGTTCATAGAAATCTTCGATTTCGCTGTCGTCATTAGTCTGATGTTGGGGCATGGGCCTGGTTGATGGTGATGTTGAAAGGGGCTGCTCTTAGATGGTAATGAGTCTACTGGAGACGGGGCGACAACCCATGACAGTGGCTAGAATATCTTTGTGGACCGAGAATCCAACGCCATGTTCGTGCCTGTCATCTCTCCCGCTGAAATAAAGCTTGTGGCCTTTGCCGGTTTTTGTTTCACCTAGGCCTTTCCAGCGCAGTTCGTTGATACCTAAATTGTTCGAACGATAGGGGTCCAGCTCGTGGGCTAGTTCCTCTAATTTTCTCTCAGCAGTTAGGGTCCATCAGTAGGACACTTATCACCTCCATCTTGGTGGCCCACGGAAGCCGCGGTCCTTGGTTACCCTGGTGACGACCGTTCCGGTATGGAGTGAGTGGTTCTTTTCATCATATGGTGTGTCTTGGGCAAGAAAGTCCTGGCAGGGCCACACTACAATCGCACCATTCCACCTAGATGTAAATGGGTGTGTACCACCTACCTAGAGAGAGAGAGATTAGTTAGTTAGTTATGCATTGCTTACAGGGTCCAGCGGACTGCAAAGAGCCGAATCAGGACCACAAAATCAAGACCTCAACGTCGCTGAAAGATCACTCATCCCTGATCCGCATAAAAGATCTGCCGAAACTACCCCTTGTGCGGTTCTAGACACGTTTGGTAGCGTTGGACATTCTCATCTAATTACTAATAAGACTTGACGTTGCTTAATTTCTGTGTATATCGGGTGTAAAAAAACACAACGCTATATCGCCATCTATCTACAATACATGTATGTAGTGCATGCATTACTAGACGGCTTAAAATGGGTGGGTGAGAGAGGATCAGAGAGGAAAGAGGTGAATGGGGAACCTACACGTATTAGCAAACACCGCAAAGTATAGGTAATCATTTTCAGTCACATTCATGACAACAAAATAACATAACCAACACAATTGATATATTGTTAAGTAACGTGTTAAAAACGTACACAAATGACAATACCTCCAAATGAGCACTCTCCTGACAGGAGGTAGAAAGTGCACACGTGAAGTTTTGAGCATGCGCGATCTGAGCAAGAACCGCTCTTGTTGCTGTGGCTAGCACACAAAGTCAAGGACGTCGTTGCAGTCACCGAGACGGGTTTAGGTCCATTTTTGTTCTTTAGCAGAAACACCTACAAAGTTAAGTAAGATACTCTGTATAATACCAAAGAGCTTAATGACAGAAAGAGGGGGAACTTGGTACAGAACCGCGAGACGAAAGGTACGAGTTATGCGCCCTTGTCAGCGTGCTGAAAATGGCAGCTCGTGGCAGAAAGTCAAAAGGCGACCGAGTGAAACAGGGCGGTGACTTTTGCACAGGCATCAATTGCCGTAATGCCAGATACAAGAAAAGTTGTGTTGGCAAGTCCTTTTTCAAATTTCCAAGAGACAAAGAAAGGTAAATTGCAATTGAAAAACTTCCTTTTTTTGTGTTTATGTAGGCCTAAACTAAGACCGCTGCAGTGCTGTTAGTGTTAAAACAATCGGAGAGCGGCTTGAATGATTCATGTTATACCTATGTGCTAAATCCAAAACAGTTTGCTTGCTGACAGTTTACGTTCAACAGGTCGCTCACTGTTTACGTTATTGCTAGGTTGTTTGACTATATTTGTGCTTATAATTCAAAAGTAGATGTCAGATAATAATAATAATAATAATAATAATAATAATAATAATAATAATAGATCTAATAATAATAATGATAATAATAATAATAATAATAATAATAATAATAATAATAATAATAATAATAATAATAATAATAATAATACACCCAAGTGTAACGGCATGAATGCAGTATTATAACAGAAATATGTCACCTCGTCAGAAAGATTTCACTTCTTCTGGAGAATCTGTAACTGAGATGTGAGAGAAAAGAAACCGTTGATCCTGAAGTGACTGATGTTATTAAGCCAGTGATGTGGGAGGTGAGAGGGTTGGGGGGTAGGGGGACACCTGATATAAATTAAACTCACACTATTAGTGAAACATTTTGTTATTGTGCTTTATTGTGATTAATTGATTGAATGACAGAGCTCTCTCTTCCCCCAACCTCTCTCTCTCTCTCTCTCTCTCTCTCTCTCTCTCTCTCTCTCTCTCTCTCTCTCTCTCGATTACGGATTTACACAGTTTCGGATAAATGAAACAGTCTGTCATGCATATTTTAATGTTAAAATATCTGTCGTTGCTTAAAAAATAATAAATTCCAGGGCAGAAAACGAACCTATGACGTACACACATAAGCAGCATAAAAGCACCTAATAAATGTAAATAAGTAAACTTTTTTTTTTTAAAGAAAAAGAAAAAACAACAACAGCAGTAGTGGAATGTTAATAATAATGATGGTTAAAAGTTTGGTTTTTGCAAACGTTGCCATAAAAATGTTCTTTTGCATAGGCTCAATAAGTTACCACGCACAGATTATTCATATAGCAGATGATGAAATATAGCCAGTCCGAGCAAAGGGAAATAATCCGTGAGAGCGTCTCGCATTTTTGTATATGACGTACTGGAAGTTCCCCCTCTTTCCGTAATAAGCTCTTTGATAATACTATTTTCAAACGTAAAGTTTTAAATGGTTGGGTTTTATTAGGAGAAGAGTTGCAAGGATGTTATCATTATCATCAACAGCGACGACAACTACAATAATAACAATTAAACAACAACAAATATCATTATCATCATGAAAAAATGCAAGCAAAAAACCAAACGGAATTATAACCAAGCAATCACAAACCAGCCAATGAAACGAAGCCAAACCAACCAACCTCCACCCAAATAAAGTGATAAATAAATAAATAAACATCAGTCTGAAACAAACTTACATGTGGAAACCTGGCAAGAAAGACTTGCAGTTGTTGCGGGGTTTGTATGCCATACTCCTGCAGCTTGTTTCTCCCGATCTGCCTGAAGACCTCCGTGATCCACTCTGTGGCATCCCCACCTGGCGCATTCAGCAGCAGACGAAGAACATCTGTCAGCAGATTTGGCACCTGGTGGTGTTGAGGCATCATGTAGTTCCCTTGAGCTAAAAGTCGATCTAGATGTTCAGGTGGAACAAAAAACCTGCCGTTTGGAATTTGTAAGCGGTTGACGTTTGATCGCTGCATGGCTACAGCTCCTGGTTTGGTGAGTGCAACAGTATTTTACCAGTGTTTTTGGTCAAATCAGCAAAAGCAAACAGAGGACATCTGCAAACCGAAATGATGAGCCTACCTGTTTGATTTAAAGGTTTACTTACTAATAAGACAGGCGGACTGGAATGTGCATATTGTTAAGTTCTACATAGTTACAAGACACATTAATTCTTGTTTTGATGAACACAACAGTATTTTAGATAAAGCTAGTGAGTTTTGGCAAATACAGTTTTGGGGGATATTACTCTAGTAGATCTTCGTCTCGGATGGTTTGAATTAGACCCTGTATCGGCCAGCGACTTGAGCAGGAAAATTGCTATATAAGAACGATGAAATAAAATTTAAAAAAAATAAATAAACAAATATTTTGTAAATCCAGCAGTGGATACGTCAGGAGTCAAGGCATTCTTGCCCCGCAGATCAAAATTCGGTTTAGATTTTGGATTGTGTTGAAGTTCCACGCCACAGTAGGCCTACTGACTCATCTCTGTGTTGTTTTTATGTCGGTAGTTTTACGGCGAGTTCAGCAATGCTTGGGCGATTTCAACAGTCTTTTGGTGAGTTCAGCAGTGCTGGGTGACGTTAGCGGTGTTTGGGTAAAATCAGCCGCAACAACAAGGACCATCTGTGAGCAGAGTAATGTTGGTACAAGGTTGCTTCAAACCATTATATACTTTTGCTACGAAACAACCTGTAAATAATCAGTTTGGATTTTGTATTTTGTTGAATAGTGACATAATATTATAATCCTATATCATGGATACAATACACACATAGTCCCACTACCTGATGTCAAATTTTGTATGGGTACACAACCGGATTATATGTAACAACATCGTTCATTATTATTATCATTAAGCGCATCATGTCATATCACGAGTCAGCATATGGGGTAGAGCAATACACAAATACAATACACAAAATCCCACTACCTACCTGTTTTTGTATGGGTAAACAACCGGATTATATGTAACAACATCGTTCAATATTATTATCATTAAGTGCATCATGCCAGATCACAAGTCAGCATATGGGGTAGAGCAATCTCCAACCCCCGTTTTGCGGATGACTTCGATGGATTGGCTGGAGAGGAACCAGAACTTGAACAGCTGGTACAGAGGCTTGACATCACCACCAAAGCCTTTGAAAATGGAAATAAGTGCAGAGAATACCAAAATGATGACCAATGGCATCAACACGGACATCAAAGTCCAAGTCCAATCCCTCAACACAGTGCGTAGCTTCAAATATTTATATTTTATGACAGGAGAAGAAAAGAAGAAAGCTGCATTCACTACTGTGATATATATAATATATATTAGTTTGTTTGTATGAATAAAAATGTTGTAATTGTTCCCTCTTGTGTTTTATGTGTTAGATTTTTGGGATGGGTGTACTCGCGTGATAAGCACACACTTGTGTACCCATTGTTGAGGTAGTGGATGTGACAATCATCATCATCATCTCTCGTCGTTGTCATCAGAATCATCCTCGCCGTTGTCATCATCATCGATGCTGTCGCCATAGAATCATTATATGTATTGTTGACGACATTTTATTATTTTGGTTTTGTATGGCTGGAAACAACGTTTCCAATGTGAACTCTTGGACGAATAAATTTTGTATGACTTAATTATGACTTCGCTGTATTTCGGGGTCAGTGTTTCAGTCATCGATTTTGTATAGATGCAGCTTGTTTATATTTGTCATCTTAACAAGATTAGACCAAAGATGATGTCAATATATTAAGTGTGCATGCGTGCGTATATGTATGTATGTGTGTGTGAGAGAGAGAGAGAGAGAGAGAGAGAGAGAGAGAGTGTGTGTGTGTGTGTTGTGTTTTGTGTTGTGTGTGCGCGCGTGTGCAGACGAGTCGTCATTGGTCTACTTCCTTGTCTGATGATGCGATATAAATTGCAGTCTAAAGCATACATTTGACTTGTGATAATCATTTACGTGCTGATACAAGTTTGTTTTGTCTTCCTATTATCAATTATAATGAGCTGATAAAGTTAAATATTATAGGATGATGTAGGCATACTTAGCCATTATATAATATATATATATATATATATATATATATTTTAAATAGCCGTCGCCAGGAAGGCATTAATTTTAGGCTACATATTTTTTTACGTTCTAAACGGTAAAAAAAAAACCGGTGGAAAAAGACAAACAAAATAGACAACGAATGCAAACTAAAGAAAGACGGTACTGAAACTGAACACACACATACATATACACATACACACACATATCATCATCATTGGTGAACTAATTATAACTGACTGTAAATATTGGTGTCATTCTAGAACTTTCAGAGTACTTACAAGAAATACCTACATTAAGTTACTCCGTTGGCGCCTCGGGCGGCTTGAGTTAGATCCTGTATCGGCCAGCGCCTTGAGCAGCTCTTGAGCTGGAAAAGCGCTATATAAGAACGATTAAATAAAGAAAATCAAAGAGGTCTCCCGATTGACGTCATCATTTCATGCGTATCCTCCTTTGTAGGGCAAACCATCGCTTCCGCCCTACATCCGTGTGCGACCTATTTGATTGAATTTTACTTTTTAAATTTAGAATGGTAAACTGTTGTTGTGTTAAAGATTGTACCAGCAGAAGCTCGTCGAAAGATGGAACCTCTTTTCATAGAATTCCAAAGGTTGTTTCTCATAAAGGTACAAAAATGAGAAAACTTAGTGAAAAGCGCCGTGCTTGTTGGTTGACTGCGATCTTCACAAAGGTGAGTTTGTGATTATTGTTTTAAATTGTATTTTCCTGTCTGTCCTCGATTATGCAAGCACATTTGTAGGCTACTATTTTTCGTAACAGTTGTCTTTTCACTCGGTTCCATGATCAACAAGATGCATGATATTCAACGATCATCATCATCTGTCATCATGTTAGGCCTACTGTCACTAAGTAGGCTAGCCTTTAGGCTACATTTTAGAACACCTTTAAATTCAACATTCATTGATTCATTAGGATGATTAGTTACCAATATTTTAATTATTTTCGTTGGCTTTTTGGGTATATTATTTTATATCATTTGAAGAGCTGCAAGATTTTTTGTTAGCTGTTGTTGTTTGTAGATTATAGTCACACGACACTTTCGCATATAGGTGACTACTGGACCGATTTATACTGACACCAGCGGGCCAGTTGTTGGTAAAGGGGAAAATAATATGATCACACGTTGACCAATCCGGGATTCGAACCAGCGAGCTTTCGGTTACTAGCAAGACGCTCTTACCAACTGAGCTACCCGGCCCCTCATTTTTGTTAGCTTTCTTCTTTCTTAAGTAGGCTTAGATTAATGTCCCCGGACACCTTAAACATATTGGGGACGTTTTTGTTAGCTTTTTTTTTTTTAAATTTGTGTCCCCGGACACACTGAGCGTATAGGGGACTTGAATTTAAGAATTTAAAAGTGGGGACCCCAAGGGAGGGGAGTAAAAGTTACAATAAAATTTTAGGACCACTGTTAAAACGGGAAGGGAGACCAACACTAACTCCGGGAGGGAAGGACAACAACAGCCACACACCAACCACACAACACTAATAAAAAGATAAAACAATGAGGATAAGAAAAATTTTTGGAGATGTGTCAAAGCGGCAGAGGGGAGGAACAAAACAAATAGGTGTTCCTCACGCTCATACCCGGATAAAAGCATCAAGGATGTGCGGTCAAGAAATGGGAAGGGGAACAGGACGAATCGTGTTCCCGAACCCATTCTCCCGCCCGAACTCAAAAGTCGGTAAAAAATCCAAAAACAGGCAAAGTAGGGGAAGAGAGCAGGAAATCCTGCCCTCAGCCCGAGGTCCCGTCCGAAATTTACACAAAGTAGAATAAAAAGCTTAGAATGAAAATTAAAAAATTAGTTATGACTTCGTTAAAATGTAAGATAAATAACATACAGCCCTGCTGGGGAACTGTACGGCACTTGGCCGTGAAAACAGTCACACCGGAGGACCCACAAAGATTAGCTTAAAAATAGTCTATTAATATAATTAGGAGGAACAACGAAGTTTAACGTCCTATTGCATCAGCGTTAAGGACGATATTATAATTAGCGTTGCGTTGCGTTGAGTAGATTATAGTCCCCGGACACTTCAGCGTATAGGGGACTGTGTTATTAAGATGTCCATTGATGTAAAAAAGTCACTTAAACAGAAGAAATGTAGATGAAGATGGAGCGCACAGGGAGTGCCGCTGCTACGTCCAGAAGACAATATGCGTTAAGACGGAATTTCAAATACAGTGTAGAAGTAAGGGTGCCAAGTAGGAGCAATACAATACAATACAAGGTTATTGCTTTAGGTCCAGCGGACTCTTCCGAGCCAAATCAGGACCATAAGTGGGCAGTTATTGTCAAGGTGGATAACCTACGAGGAGGTTAGGAACAAGGAAATTAGGCAAACATGCCTTCTAATTTAATGGCCAGACATATCTGGACCCATAGCGGGAGCTAGTCAGCTATAATTAGCTTTTTTTAGTTAGTTAAAATAGATTAACGTCCCCGGACACATAAGCGTATAGGGGACGATGTTGGTAGTATAATTAGTTTGTTTGTTTGTATTTAGATTATAGTCACACGACACTTTCGCATATAGGTGACTACTGGACCGATTTATACTGACACCAGCGGGCCAGTTGTTGGTAAAGGGGAAAATAATATGATCACACGTTGACCAATCCGGGATTCGAACCAGCGACCTTTCGGTTACTAGCAAGACGCTCTTACCAACTGAGCTACCCGGCCGCTGTATAATTAGCAGTTTGTTTGTTTGTTTGTAGATTATAGTCACACGACACTTTCGCATATAGGTGACTACTGGACCGATTTATACTGACACCAGCGGGCCAGTTGTTGGTAAAGGGGAAAATAATATGATCACACGTTGACCAATCCGGGATTCGAACCAGCGACCTTTCGGTTACTAGCAAGACGCTCTTACCAACTGAGCTACCCGGCCCCACTTATAATTAGCTTTTTTTTATATCAGTTTATAGTCCCCTCTCTTCCCGATAAGGATTTTCAGAGAGGAGACATATATTATATATAATTACAGGGCCGGATCCAGGGGAGGGTTACCTGGGTTCCGGAACCCCCCCTCCAAAGTTTAAAAAAAAAAAAAAAAAAAGATTTTATTTAATGCAAAGAGTTTTAATTTTAAAATAAATTGTTTTTAAAACATTGCAGTTTTTTGTCTCTTTTGGTCCAAGGTACAAAGAGTTATTTATAGACAATTCAACGGAAATCCATTTCAAGGGATTCGTTGAAACGTCCAAAGCGTTTTCCCGTTCAAACGACCAAGTAACCCAACCCCTAAGCCTAAATTAGTAAATGCAGCCATATTTTCCTGTTCTGGCCGCAAGCCTGTTCCAGCACCTTCACCTTGATACTGCCCTAATCCCCCAAAAACAACTTTTTAGAAATATTAATCAAGATGCTAAGTTGATAATTATGAACACAGCGTTCGTTGCCTGGTTTGGTGAAGTCAGCAAAATGGCAAATGCTTTGACAACTGATGTTATTATTCCTCGTCAAGCATCCCGACAGACTCTCCGTGACAACCAATCTGCGGCCACTCCAGAAGAATATTTCAAGATTAGCATTGCCATTCCTTTCTTGGAACACATGTCAACCGAATTGGACTCGAGGTTCAAATATGCTGACCTAGCAGTTGATGGTCTCTGTCTGGTGTCAAGCACTTTAATAGACAACCAGGATGGTTTCATGCAGGTTCCAGAAGGGGTGAAGACACTGGCAATGTTGTGAGAGTCTGGCCTACCAGACAACGCTACCCTTGATGCAGAATACCAACGGTGGGTTTGCAAATGGCGAAGTGCTGCTGAGAATGCGACAGCTATCATCCCATCAACGGCATCAGAAGCACTGAAACATTGTGACAGGGATTTTTATCCCAACCTGTTCATCATGCTAAAGTACCTTTGCACCCTGCCTGTCATTACTGCCGAGTGTGAGCGTTCAAACAGTCAGTTGCGCAACCTGAAAAACTACCTCAGCTCCACAATGGGGCAACAGAGGCTCAATGGACTTGCTTTACTGAAAGTGCACAGGGATGTTGATATTGACTTCAAAGAGGCAGTGAACTGTTTTGCAGGAAGATACAATTCACAAATGGTACTAATGCCGAGGAACCTAGTGCAGCAAGACTGAAAATGAAAGCAGGGCTGTGATGTTCATCTTTATACTGTTAACGATCGACAAAAAGTAGTGAATAATAATAGTATACAAAACATCTCTGCTGATAAATAAATGTTTGTGTGTGTGTTGTTGTTGTTTTTTTAAGGGAGGGGCAGAGGATTATTTTTGTACCCTAGAGTTTGTCAGTTCAATTGTTAAAAAAGCTCAAAGTCCCAGACCATCACAAATGGCTTTTTCAAGGTTCAGATTGCACCAGATTGCACCATTTTGCATCCTTGAAAAAAAAAATTCCCGGGGGGGCATGCCCCCGGACCCCCCTAGAAGGCTCGGCGCTTCGCGCCTTCGCTAAATCTGTAACCCCCCCTTCGACTTTTCCCAGGTCCGGCCCTGAATTAGCTATGTTATGTTATGTTTATCAGTTTATAGTCCCCTCTCTTCCCGTAAGGATTTTCAGAGAGGAGACTCTAGCGAACGAACGAACGAAAAACGATGCTTAACGTCCCACTGCATGAGCGCTAAGGACAATAAAATTGGGCTAAAAAGCCCTCATCATACATATTTACCAGACCATTTGGTCTGGCTCGCAGGTACAGGAACAAGGAAAGAGGCATATGAGCGAGCCGCAGCGAAAACTAACTTCCGCCTCTGTTGTATAGAATTAATTTTAGCGTGTGACCGGTTGCTTCGTGTGATCAGACCCGAGGTTAAACCGCATGGAACAAATTGTATGATTTAATCGGTAGGTCTGATTGGGTTGTTAGCAGCCAGCTGTTGTCTTGCTTTAAATGCATTCATCGTGTAAAAACTCGTTCTGTGCACGAGGTAATCAACAATATCTTCATTGTGCAAAGTCGGAAGATTTTTTGCATCTGTAGTCCACGATGTTGGTTCGACTTGGTAAGGATCAGTACCCTTTACTGCTGCTATCTTACCCATGTACCTATTTCTTTCCGTTTCACCCAGGGTACCAACATAATTTTGAGAAACGAGTGCAGATTGCTTAGTAGCCATTGTTTGTTTTGCCCTACAAGGGAGGTACGTATGTAGTCACGTGGTACACACGAATACGCAAACGGGAGACCTCGATTCAACTTTAGAGTTACGGAAGCATATTTGTCAGTGTCGAAGTGGGTTTTTTTCTACTTTCGCTCCTCCATTGAGAACAGTTAGTTTCGTAATTTGGGAAACTGGAATAGCCTATTTTACCCACTGAACTAAATATTTTAGATCAGTGTATTTTACCCTACGCACTATTCCAATGGCTGACGCACCATGACATTGAAAGTTAGTTTGAGGGTGCTTGACTTTATAATTATAGTTGTTCTACGTCTTCACTGACTAAACTTACAACAATGACGATTATTAAATCAATAGTCAACCCCCAACCCCCTCTCTTTCTCCCCTCCCACCCTCACCCCAATCCTCCTCCGTGAAACAAAACAACTTAGTTTCGTATTTTGCTCTCTCTCTCTCTCTCTCTCTCTCTCTCTCTCTCTCTCTCTCTCTCTCTCTCTCTCTCTCTCTCTCTCTCTCTCATTCGGTCATTTGTTAAAAGCCCGAAGAGCATGATATATTAAAAAAAAAAGCACATTCTGGGCTTCTCCTTTTCCCCTAGTTAAATAGGCCTAACATTGTTATCTCATCTATCTTATTTTATCTTGTATTGTATTTTATCCAGTCTCGAAACTGGAACGAAATAGCAATTAAAACATTCAGCAAATGACAATCGCAGACTAGCATGTTGCTAAACAAATAACTCATTTCACGGTGAACTACAAAATGCCAAATGCACAACAATGATAACAAATGGTCTACAGGCAACAAGAAGAAGAAACAGCTTAGATGAGTAATAGGCCTAGTAGTAGTAGGCCTACTCATCGTCGTATATAAGCCTGTTTCGTATAATTTCTTCAATCCTAAACTCAACTATACACGAGACAAAACAAGCTAAAAATAAATGTAACATTTTATAATGCATGTTTAAAAACAAAAATGAGAAAAATAAATAATCTTACCTTGTACACATCACTATCTCCGCGAAAACTATTTAAAATTAACAGCCTATAATAATTATAGTCATCCTATCAACAAATCCATTAGCCAGAGCTTCTTCGATCTCTAAGAATACAAATACAGTGTGTGCTACGTACTACCAGGACGTCAAAATCTCAAGTTACGCATTTGCCACTGGTCCACTAGCTACAAGTACAATGCAATATGGCTATGTATGACTAGACGAGGCCCAGTTTTAACTGTATAATTCAAGAATCGTGTAGCCCTACGTACGTACAACGATAACACAAAAACACGACCCCTTCAGCAAACTACTACAGCAGTTCAAGGTTGGTCGGAATAGGCCTAGCTATAGACACAAGTTTACATAACCGTATATGTTCTGGATGTTTATGTAGAAACAACAGGAACAAGAATTCTTGTTCCCAAATGACAATCACGTTGCATTCAAAGTGTAAGGCAATGTTATACTGTCAACTTTGACGTAACATTTTCATTGGGAACAAAGAGTTCTAGAGTTAGAGTCCTTATTTCTACAGGCCTACGTACCTAGCTTCGTTTGACATTGACAATCACAAAAGCACAGATCTCGCACATCCTGCAAAGAAAAGGCAAATAAGCAAAACATTCCTGAAGCCCCATTAAAACTAACAATTTTTGAATACTTGAAGACATAACAAGTTATACCCATTAAGAAACTAGTTCCCGATTGTGGGAACAGCAAGCTCTATTACAGAAGAGAAAATACGAAATAGCCCCAAAATATGATCGTCTTCCAGGAACCATGGCATGCTATGTCAGAACCGAAACTTCAACATATGATCGTCTTCCAGGAACCATGGCATGCTAGGTCAGAACCGAAACTTCAACCATTACAGTGACGCCACTCAAAGGCACGCATAGAATTTAAAAAAATCTATATTCCTGTCCACGAGCGCAAAAGTAGTAGGCTAGTTTTATCAGCAGTTTTGACAAACCTCTCTCTCTCTCTCTCTCTCTCTCTCTCTCTCTCTCTCTCTCTCTAAATACCTGAGCTACTCTGAACGCTGTGTGTCGCGTTGGCGTATGACTCACCAATCACAGATAATTATGTGTTTAGTTTAAACAAAGAGCTTAATGATAGAAAGAGGCACCAGCTTGCACAGATTTTAACCATTATTTTTAAAATTTTCCGGTGGAGGAGGGGAGGAGAGGGTGGGGGAGGGGGGACATGCCCTCGGACCCCCTTAGTTCTTCGCAGGTTCGCACTTGTGGCTTCGCCACTTCGCATAAATGGTTTCAGGGAAGAGTGTACATCCCCTCTCCCCCCCCCCCCCCCCTCAACAATGGTAAAATCCGCCCCTGGGTAGGATCAGCGTACGTACAAGTGTGATTTTTATAGTTTTTGTTGGATTTATTTTTTGCGCCATAATATTGCTTAAGTGTGTTGGGCACACGTTAGAAATGTTTGATGTTAAGTTAACATCAAACATTTCTAACGTGTGCCCAACACACTTACCGTGGATGGGATGATAGCTGTTGCATTCTCAGCAGCACTTCGCCATTTGCAAAGCCACCGTTGGTATTCTGCATCAAGGGTAGCGTTGTCTGGTAGGCCAGACTCCCACAACATTGCCAGTGTCTTCACCCCTTCTGGAACCTGCATGAAACCATCCTGGTTGTCTATTAAAGTGCTTGGCACCAGACAGAGACCATCAACTGCTAGGTCAGAATTTTTGAACCTCGAGTCCAATTCGGTTGACATGTGTTCCAAGAAAGGAATGGCAATGCTAATCTTGAAATATTCTTCTGGAGTGGCCGCAGGTTGGTTGTCATGGAGAGTCTGTCGGGATGCTTGACGAGGAACAATAACATCAGTTGTCAAAGCATTTGCCATTTTGCTAACTTCACCAAACCAGGCAACGAACGCTGTGTTCATAATTATCAACTTAGCATCTTAATTAATATTTCTAAAAAGTTGTTTTTGGGGGATTAGGGCAGTATCAAGGTGAAGGTGCTGGAAGAGGCTTGCGGCCAGAGCAGGAAAATATGGCTGCATTTACTAATTTAGGCTTAGGGGTTGGGTTACTTGGTCGTTTCAACGGGAAAACGCTTTGGATGTTTCAACGGATCCCGTGAAAGGGATTTCCGTTGAATTGTCTATAAATAACTCTTTGTACCTTGGACCAAAAGTGACTAAAAACTGCAATGTTTTAAAAACAATTTATTTAAAAATTAAAACTCTTTGCATTAAATAAAATCTTTTTTTTTTTTTTTTTTTTTTTTTTTTACTTTGGAGGGGGGGTTTCGGAACCCAGGTACCCCCCCCCCCCTGGATCCGGCCCTGTTAAGCAACGTCGAGCGGGATTAGTAGACCTACTTGGATGGGTGACCATACTTGGAAGACAATCATATCAAACGACACAAAAAAGGGTGAAACAATTAACGCTCAACAAACCCCAGTTCACCCAGCTGTGAATGGATACCTGGATCTGTTTAGAACCGGGAAAGGTAAAGCAGCGAGGGAGCGGAGATGGGCACTGCTCTCATTAAGCTAGCCTACAGAAAAGGTAGGTCCCAAAGGTCTCTCTCTCCCTTAAGACCGCTATCACAGGGACATCTTTAAAAGGCCTGTGTGACATCGTCACAGTTCCTAGTATCTTAGTTGGGCTGGGAGCGACTGGTCGACGCGTTACAAAATTCGACGCATGCGCACAGTGCTATCGTAGTCTTAGTAAGGAATAGGGTTAGAGTTAGGTTTAAGGTTACGACGCCTAAGAACATCGTGAAAAAGCCGGCCCGACATGACCTGGCGCATGCGCAAAGGCGCCCGGATAAAGTAGGACACCCGGAACTTTGACGATGTGACACCCCAATTCGAAGGCTTAAATTTGTTTACTTTGACCAGAACGGCTTTATCCTAAAACTCGCGTTGTTCTTACAATAACGATGATACAGTGAGATTTCGTGGTTCAAACCAATCGCTACAGTTTGAATTTTCAAATTTTGTTTTTGACAGGGAGTTAGTTCCCCTATTTATAAAGGCACAGCCATGTGGCCTTTCGCCCTCAGTCCCCTGTACGCATCTTTGTCCGGGGACGGTAATCTACCCACTGAACTGAACTGAACTTTCGCCCTATTTCTGAATGAACCACGCGGCTTAAATTGAAGTGTGCGTGTTTAGTGTCTTGGGTATGGCATGGTCTATTTTATAAACCTATAAAGAAAAACCTTACGAGCAATAGTTTTTACGGGTTCTGTCTCTTAACGGCTTTGGTAGCTGCTATTTTTAGCTGCAGAATGTTGGCTGGTTATCCAACAGCTGTTGCTATATTAATATCATTTAGGCACAAAAACTACGAATTCATTCAATCAAAAACAACAACAACTATACTTTAGAGAGCGTTAATTATGTTGTTGTTGTAAGCTTATGTTTTCAGTGGCGCAACACTCACTGTGAATGTTAAAAAGATCTGTCAAGGGGGTGTGGTCAAAGTGGGTTTCCTTAAGTAAGCTTGCCCCTAGCTGTGTATAGTTTACATTAATCGGGGCTGAAAACTATAGTCTATTTTATCACGAGCTCTTTTCCTGTGTGTGTTACTCATTTATTGTCTATTATCCACCTAAGTGATTTAGACATTGAAAATAAGAAAACGAGCATATTACTGAACAAATGTAAATAAGTAACTACATATAAAAAAAATCAACTCATTAACAAGAACAGCTAAGAAAAAATTAAATTAAATTAAATAACTCTTTCTCTCTCCCCTCCCCCCCCCGCCCACCCCCATCTCTTTTCCTCATCACCTTTTTGTATTTCCAGACATTTAATTGTTTTTAACCCCAACACTTCATAGGAACATTACGTCACGTTATTGGCCAGCCTCTGGTGCTATCATATTTGACCTACCGGCAAAGACTTTTAATATCGCAAAGACCATTGGAGTCACTTAATTTGTGCTAAAAGTCTTTTTGCTCAATATCTAACACACACACATACACACAAAACACGCATGATCCGATTTTGTTGATTTTTAATATAGACTCTACAGATGCTTCAACTCCTGGTCAATCATTCCATGGCAATTCGGACAAGGTGTGCCTGTCAGCCGGTCAATGGGTCATTCCGTTGCTCCGAACATATTGTTTCACTTTGTGTGTGTGTGTATGTGTGTGTGTGTGTGTGTGTGTGTGTGGTAAAACAACATTGTTGCCTTATCTCGAGAACTACTGAACCGATTTCATTATTTTGTACTATGCATGCAGATACTTTATCCATCACTCATGCATCGTGATTTTCTTGTCTATTTATTTATTTATTTTATTTTTAGATGTTATTTTTTAAATTATTGTTTTAATTCAAATAAAAACATCTTAATGGTTTTTTTCTTCTTCTTTTTAACTTCAAAGACACCAATCAAACCAACTTGCCAACTGTTTCTTAGCACAACAAACCAAACCAATTTAAAAAAAAAATTGGCAACACCGCTCCCGCAAATTTCTTTTTAACCCGGAAGTAGACTCAAAACCGAAAGTACTCGATGACTTGAATAGACTGTACTGCTAACAGTCAAGGATTGGCAGTTTGTCAACAATCTGTTCAGTTATTTTGTACCTTTACTTCTCCCATTGCGGACGATCTACAATTCTGCGCTTTGTTTTTCGAAAATGTAAGTTTAATATTGCCACTTGTTTTATAACACAATTCAATGATCTGCACCTACAGCCAACTCCATCCAGCAACGCAACACTTAACATGATTACTGGGCTTTGATGTAACAATTAGTATTATTTGGGTTAAGTGTGTGCAGGTAATGTACGCAAATTGTATGGATGTATAGTGCACAAGTTTGGGGATTCTTGTTTTAGTACAATTCCTTGTATGTCTTCCTTTCTTTAAAAAAAAAAATTAATACCACCCTTTCTTACCCACCACAACAACGCCCACTCTTTTCTGCCCTTCTTTGTCCTATTTAATTAATCTTGTGTATATTATTATCAATTAAGAAACAGTCAGAATTTGACCTAATTAGATACCTGAAAGTCTATTTTGATTTTGTTTTTGAGTGCATTTATTATATTAATGTTAATTAGCTGAACATGCAGGTATGCAACAATTATAAATAATTACACACCCGCGCACCAGACAACATCGTAATAGGAACTTGGAATTCCAGGATCCCAACTGCAGGGGGAAAATTAGAAGAACTGGTCCACGAACTGGACCTCTATCGATGGAACATTTTAAGTATCAGCGAACTGCGCTGGAAAGGCCTTGGTGAAACAACGACCGACAAATGTCACAAGCTTTATTTCAGCGGGCGAGATGATAGGAATGGACACGGAGTTAGATTTTTGCTCCACAAAGAATTTCTTGCCACTGTCATGGGTTGCCACGCAGTTTCTAGTAGACTCATTGTCACGACCTAATGTCGGACAGAGATCCCTCCCGAACAACCCAGCTATCTAACTATCTACCCGAAACTAAACAGTCACACGCACACGCACACAAAATAAGTAACAAACACGTCAATGAAGTTTTAAAATAAAAAAACAAATTTACTTCCCAAAATCACACACACTTTCATACGCACAAGACAACAATCATACCAACCATACATAAACAAAGCATCAACAAAAATATAATCAGATGAAATGGAAAATGAATGAAATGAGATGATAAATGACTGAATTGGAATGCACTATTTAAACATGACTAAAAAAAACAACAAAGTAAATCAAATGGTATTTCACACTGCTTAGACCAGAAAAAAAACCATTAGGAAAGAAAACTCCAAAAATTGTCTGGTTATTATCAAGGCACGAAAGTCAAACGTTCATTTATAGTTAATAGGTGCCTTCCTTTGTTTCAAAAGAATTAATATTAGAACCGGTTGATAGTCAAAAGGATGACTAAATAAATAACGTAGACCAGGTGGCAGAAGACCGCTGAGCCGGCACCGCTGGCAAAGGTCCAGGGAAGAACACCCCGAGGGGGGTAAGGCACTGTCCGCAGAAGGCGGCGAGGAAAGCTTCAACCTGCCCACCCTCGGGGTTCTCTGACAACCGCTGCTGCACCCGGTCGTACCGACGACGCGGAAGGTTGAGACGGTTCCAGACGCAGACCCAGTCACACCGGTAACTGCCAATGCCGCTCTGTCTTGGCTGAAATCGCCCGGTGTCACCCAGCTCGGTAGCCGACCGGGTAAACGTGGTGATGGCCCAGATGACCAATGGACTATGTGGTTAATGAGGATGTCATTGATGAAGTAGAGGAAGAACGAAGATGAAGAAGAACGAAGAACGAGGAACGAGGAACGAGGACTCATCCTGTAATCAGGCACGAGTATAAGTCCCAGTGCAAATATACAATTATTTACCCCCTGCCGATTATTATCCCAAAGAATGTTCATGTATACCACCGATATATAACCCGGGAAAGATAATCTCTATTACATATGAACATGATGTTTTCTTAATCACGGAATATATATATATATATCTACACACAACGTCTAATATATACATTCTCAAACATTCCAACACATTCACAACACATAACCTGGGGACATATAAAATGCTACCTGCCCCTGACCCAACATTTCAACCTAACAAAATGCAATAAAAAAAACAAAACGGGAGAAATAAATAGGAACACAAACAAACTATCTTTCATTTACACCAAGACAAGAAGCAACGGCTGTAAGAAAACAAAGCATTCACTTACCAGTCCGTGTTCGAATCTTTTGACCTGTGGACACTCGACTGTCTGCTTATACCTAGATATAAACACACCTATAGACCGGTCACAACAGACCTAAGATGTCTACTGTCCTTGACTTCAGTGCTAGACTAAATCCAAGTTGGTCGCACAACCACATCAAAAAATATGTCTCCCTGCCTCAATGTCACTAACCTACGTATATATATATTTCCACCCCGAACTTTCTAGAAAAATAAAAGAACTCACTACGATAATTCTAAAACCAAAGTCAAACTTTGCTGTGCCCTTCTATATTATTACTAAATTTCATAAAGCATTACACGCTACTCAGCCCGTCGCTAAACAATAGCACGAGGTGCAACGCTAATATCGTTTCGCACGTGCGCTTCACTTTCTTGCTACTGCGACTTTTAGACTTACAGTTAAAGGGACACATTCACATTTTTAACTTTAATATATTTTTACATAAACACTGTCAACCTGACACTCATTACCATCCGCCTGAGATCAGCCCCTTTTAACACCACCATCATCAAGACTATGATGACAGCGTCAGACTATGATGACAGCGAAGTCAAAGATTTCTATGAACATCTGTAGGCTGTCCTTGACCAAGTACTGAGGAAGGACATAGTCATAGTGCAAGGCAACTGGAAGGCCAAGGTTGGCCAAGGTGCGCACCACAACTGGGGAGATGGAGGCACATGTGGACCCCACTGTAACAACGAAACAAATGACAGAGGTCTAAGACTCTTGGAGTTTGCCAGATACAAAAATCTGATACTGGCAAACACGCTTTGTCCCCACAAAAAACCCCAGATGATGGACCTGGCACAGTCTCAGCAGGGTGCATCACAACCAGCTTGACTACATCATGGTCAAGAAACGCTCAAATCAAGCGTAAACATTGGCAAGACACGCACTTTTCCAGGAGCAGACATCGGAAGTGACCACGATCTCATGATGTTGTCTTTCCGGCTTCACTTGAAGAGAGAAAACACAACAAAGTGCACCAGACTGAAGTTCGACCTGGAAAAACTGCAAGACTCAAGGTGGCAGAAATATTCCAAGCCACAATTGGAGAGATATTTTTGCACCACTGCTCATTTTGGAAGCTGATGAAGTAGGTGTCATCACCATGACTACCACCTTCAACTCAGCTGTGACAGATGCCAGCACTGAGATCCTTGGCAAGTACCGCCCAAAAAAGAAACAGTGGATCACACCTGAACTTTTGGAATCTGTGTGACATATGAAGAGAAATGAAAAGGAAAAAGAACACCTAACATGCAGAGCGAGTTGACGCCTACCGAAAAATCAACAGTGACACCCGAAAAGACATGCGCACAGCAAAGGAGAACTGGATAGGAGATCAATGCCAACAAATACAGAACAATCTTAACAAGAACAACAGCTAGAATGCCTACCAGACTGTGAAACGGCTGACATGTGTTAAACTGCCCAAGGTCTTCATGATCCAAAGAAAGTCTGGCTTGTGCCATACATAAGAACAAGAAGAGTATGGCATGCAGCTCTGTGGGTAACCATGAGAATGTACAACATCAGCACTAACATTATTGAAGTCATCAAAATCCTGTATGACACAGCTATCAGTGCAGTCCCACACAACAATGCCTTCATGAACTAGTTCCGAACAACAATTGGCATGCATCAAGGATGCCTGCTTTCTCCAGCACTCTTCAACATCTTTCTGGGCGCATCATTTCAGATTTCCTTGCAGATCATAAAGGCACAGTCAGCATAAGGGGTAGAGCAATCTCCAACCTCCGTATTGCGGATGACATTGATGGATTGGCTGGAGAGGAACAAGAACTTGAACAGCTGGTACAGATGCTTGATACCATCTCCAGAGTCTTTAGAATGGAAATGAGTGCAGAGAAGACCAAAATGATGACCAACAACACCAATGACATCAACACGGACATCAAAGTCCAAGGCCAGTCCCTCAACATGGTGCACAGCTTCAAATATTTAGGAGCAATTGTATCAGACAATAGATCCCGACAGGAAGTCCTCTCCAGGATAGCACAAACAACTGCTTCCTGACAAGGTTGAAGCCCATTTGGAAAGACACGACCATCAGTCTACACTCCAGGGTGAGGATGCTGCGCTCCCTTGTCTATCCTATCTTATCCCGTAACTCGGAAGTCGTTAGGGCACCATGTACCACAGATGATCGTTTAACCAGCGTACTCCATCTTTGTCTGTGCTCACCAACCTTGATGACTTCGCTAAGTGTCAAGCCAGTCTATTCTCGAATGTTGTCCTCCCACATCGGTCTCCCCTTTCTTCTACCTCCTTCCACTGTGCCTTGGGGGATGGTCTTTGCAAGGCCTGATCATCTGTTGACGTGGCCGTACCATCGGAGTTTCCGTTTGTTCATCACTGTGAGCAGGTCATCGTGTTGTCCAATGACTTGTGTGATAGTCTGTCGGAAATCGTCGTTGGTGATGTGCTGGGTATAGGAAATGCCCAAAAATCTTCTGTAGCACCTCATATCCATGCTTTGTAATCTTCGTTGTAGATCTGCTGCGAGGGTCCATGTTTCGCAAGGAAGATGGAGATGACAAGGGAGCACATCAGCCTTATCTTGGAATGTAGACTGATGGTCTTGTCTTTCCAGATGGGCTTCAACCTTGCCAGGGCAGCAGTTGTTTGTGTGATTCTGGAGAGGAATTTCTGTTGGGACCCATTGTCTGATAAAATGGCTCTAGGAAGATGTTGAAGAGTGTTGGAGAGAGTAGGCATCCTTGACGCACACCAATTATTGTTCTGAACCAGTTTCCGGTGGCGCTGTTATGGAGGACTGCACTGGTAGCCTTGTCATACAGGATTTTGATGACTTCAATAATTTTAGGGCTGATGCATTCGCTTACTCTGCACCCTAGCAGTGGAATTCCCTTCCCCCCCATATCTGCAACATACAATCAAGACAGGCATTCAAAAAGGCCCTCAAAACCCACCTCTTCAAACTGCATTATTCAGACTGATTAGTATCCCGCTGCCATTCTTTCCTCTTTTGTTTCTGTCTGATCCGTAAGTGTTTACTCTGCTGTAGATATTTATACTGTTTTCCTTTCCTGGGTCTATCCGGGCATATAAATAGCTGTGAATAAGTTTTTGCTATTCTATTTTTGTCTTTTTTGTCATTTTGTACATAGTTGTAAATAGTTCTTACTTTTACTGTTCCGTCTTTTGGTGTATCGTAACAAAAGTGATGTTTGATCGAGTGCATGTATTTTTATGTATTGACTATCTAAAGCGCGGTGAGTCTGGTCGTAGGATGGAGTACCCGCTATATAAAAACCCGTTATTATTATTATTATTATTATTATTATTATTATTATTATTATTATTATTATTATTATTATTATTATTATTATTATGTTGTTGTTGTTGTTGTTGTACACTCTCATGGTCGCCAACATAGCTGCATGCCAGACTCGGGCAAACGCTTTCTTGAAGTCTACGAACACATGTATAGATGTTGTTGGTTCTGTTGGTATTTCTTGCAGATTATTCTGAGGTTGAAAATCTGTTCAGTGGTACTTCGCAGTGCCATGAATCCTGCTTGTTCTTTAGCTATGATTTGTTCAGCTTGGGGTTTCAACCTGTTGAGTATTATTTTCAGGAGGATTGCTGATGATGCGGTAATTTTCACAATCCTGAAGGTTACCTTTTTTTTTTAGGAAGAGTGATGACAAGCGACTGGGTCCATGGTGTAGGCCACTCCCCACTCTGCCAGATCTTGTTATAGATAATGGCGAGGGCTCCCTTGTCATCTCGATCTTCCTATAGGCTTGCAAAACACAGACCCTAACAGCAGACCTACAAAGAAGAATACAAAGCATGGAGATGAGGTGCTACAGAAGACTTCTGGGCATTTTATATAGGCCTACCCAGCACATCACCAACGACGAAATCCGACAGACCATCACACAAGCCATTGGACCACACGATGACATGCTCACAAGGGTGAAGAAACGGAAACTCTGATGGTATACCCATGTCATCAGAGCATCAGGCCTTGCAAAAACCATCCTGCAAGGCACGATGCAAAAAGGCAGAAGAAGAGGGAGACAGAAAAAGAGGTGGGAGTACAACATTGGAGAATGGACTGGCTTGTTGACACTGAGTAAAGCCATGAGTGTTGCTGAGGAAAAAAAAAGATGGAGTACGCTGGTAAAACGATCATCTGTGGTGCTCCAGCGACTTTCAGGATAGGATAGGATAGGACACACACGCACACACACACCCACACACACACACACCTACACACACACACATACACAAGTCTGGTTTCATGGCAAATTGGGGTTTGGGACAAAATGTAGTCATCGGAATGTGTTTTTAAACGGAAAGAGCGCTAAATTCATCAAAAAATGTAAACTTATTGGATCACAACATGGCTTTTTTCGTCAAAAAGTTTACCTATTTCGTCTTCTAACCCTAACCCTTACCCTAATCCTTGTACTTTAAATTTGTCCAGAAAACAGTACATCCCAGCCAGATAGAGTACTCCCATGTACTTAAAACAGTTCCATGCACTACAAGAGCACTCCCATGTACTATAAAGTGGGGCGTTGAAAAAAAAGTGTTGCGTAAGCTAAATGCCCAATTTTGTGCATAAAAAGACAAGTTTAGCACCCCATATGTCCATGAACACACACACACACACACACACATAAAATATTCATGAATATGTACTTTTATGCAAGACACTAAATTGTGTCAATCAGTATAAATACAGAATATTTACCATTACATAGTTAGTGCAGATTCATTATTTCTTATCTGCCTGAATGCTATGCAGCAGTAGATGATGGAATGAGATATTATTATTGACTGCACGTGAACTAACAACATTATCAAGAAAGCTAACAACGACCTTGATAAAAGCAGGTTATGTGCCTTTTGCCAAGTTATCAGTATTAGGGATTTCCCATTTCTATTAATAGCTTCCTATTTCTCAATAAAGATTTTGCATGCGTCTAGTAAGCGTTGGTTATTTTCCTACATTTCTATACAAAGTGGACATTTTGGAACTGGAAAAAGGCACATACAATATATATTTGGCAAGGTAATATTAAGTGCTGGTTGCTATTAAAGTCTATTACCATTGTAATTACTCTCACAGTTCATGTAATTTAATTAGTTCACTTCAGTAACTTCACAAACCAGATCTCTAACTCAGAATAGGACTTGGGAGTGATTTGTTACTTGTAAGTTGTATGGCTAATCTCTGCCATATTGGTTTGCTATGTTTTGAGTCTCTTTTGCGATTCTGGTAAGGAATGTTTTGTTTATTTAAATGTATTATGCTATTACTAGTTTATTTGCTCATTGTCTTTTTAGAATTCAGTTGTCTTTCTGAAACTATATATAAAAATAGGTTATATATATTAATTTGTGACAGTTTTATCCTCATTGTCATTATGATGATGATGATGATGTGATCTTGTAAGTTGTAAGGCGCCAAAAATCCATGTACGTAGTTGTTCATGCTCTATGCGCACTAAGACGGTGATTCAGCCATATTAAAACAAGTAAGTTTTTAGTCCTTTCCTGAAGCTTGATATTAGTATTGTGATGTTTATTCCTTGTTGATTGTAGTTGTACACCACAATGTATAATTTCTTCCTATCCTATCCTATCCTGTCCCGTAACCCGAAGGTCGTAGGGGCACCACAGATGATCGTTTAACCAGCATACTCCATCTTTCTCTGTCCTCAGCAGCCCTGATGGCTTCGCTCAGTGTCAAACCAGTCCATTCTCGAATGTTGTCCTCCCACCTCTTTTTCGGTCTCCCTTTTCTTCTACCTCCTTGCACTGTGCCTTGCAGAATAGTCTTTGCAAGGCCTGATGATCTGGTGACGTGGCCATACCACCGAAGTTTCCGTTTCTTCACCACTGTTAGCAGGTCATCATGTTGTCCAATAGCTTGTGTGATGGTCTGTCGGACTTCGTCGTTGGTGATGTGTTGGGTATAGGAAATGCCCAGAAGTCTTCTGTAGCACCTCATCTCCATGCTTTGTATTCTTCGTTGGAGATCTGCTGTGAGGGTCCATGCTTCGCAAGCATATAGGAAGATGGAGATGACAAGGGAGCGCAGCAGTCTTACTTTGGAATGTAGACTGATGGTCCTGTCTTTCCAAATGGGCTTCAACCTTGTCAGGGCAGCAGTTGTTTGTGCGATCCTGGAGAGGACTTCCTGTCGGGACCCATTGTCTGATACAATGGCTCCTAAATATTTGAAGCTATGCACTGTGTCGAGGGATTGGCCTTGGACTTTGATGTCCGTATTGATGCCATTGGTGTTGTTGGTCATCATTTTGGTCTTCTCTGCACTTATTTCCATTCCATAGGCTTTGGAGGTGGTGTCAAGCCTCTGTACCAGCTGTTCAAGTTCTTCTTCCTCTCCAGCCAATCCATCAATGTCATCTGCAAAACGAAGATTGGAGATTGCTCTACCCCCTATGCTGACTGTGCCTTCATGGTCTGCAAGAGCATCCGACATGATGCGCTCTAGGAAGATGTTGAAGAGTGTTGGAGAGAGTAGGCATCCTTGACGCACACCGATTGTTGTTCTGAACCAATTCCCGATGGCTCTGTTGTGTAGGACTGCACTGGTAGCCTTGTCATACAGGCTTTTGATGACTTCAATAATTTTTGGGCTGATGTTGTACACTTTCATTGTTGCCCATAGAGCTGCATGCCAGACTCGGTCAAACGCCTTCTTGAAGTCTATGAACACATGATATAGATGTTGTTGGTGCTGTAGGTATTTCTCACAGATTATTCTGAGGTTGAAAATCTGCTCAGTGGTACTTCGCCCTGCCCTGAATCCTGCTTGTTCTTCAGCTATGATTTGTTCAGCTTGGGGTTTCAACCTGTTGAGTATTATTTTCAAGAGGACCTTGCTGGGATGGCTGATGAGGCTGATGGTGCGGTAATTTTCACACTCCTGAAGGTTACCTTTTTTGGGAAGAGTGATGACAAGCGACTGGGTCCATGGTATAGGCCACTCCCCACTCTGCCAGATCTTGTTACAGATAATGGTGAGGGCATCAATCATCGCTTCTCCTCCTGCTTGTAGCAGTTCCGCGGGTATGTTGTCCACTCCTGCTGACTTCCCTTTCTTTAGCGCTTGCACTGCTGCCTCAACTTCTTCCCGGAGAATTGGGAGGATTTCTTCTTCTTCTCTGTTCTCTGGACATGCTAGAACTGATGGGTCTCCATTTGGTGTATGGTTGTAAAGGTCAGAGCAGTACTCTGTCCATCTGTCCAAGACTTCTTGTTCTTCTGTAAGGCATATGCCAGACTTGCTTTGGATAGTGGAGACTTTGGGCTGTTTGACACTTGTCAGTCGCTTCACAGTCTGGTAGGCCTTCTTGCTGTTGTTCTTGTTCAGACTGTTCTCTATTTCCTGGCATTGATTTCTTGTAAAAGATAATAAAGTTGTCTTATCTTATCTTATCTTATTTAATCTATACATAAAGGTTTTTCAGTGGTTGGAAATCAAACGTTGTTTTGAATTTTCACTTTGTCTTCACATAACTTTGATCTGATAATGTTATGATAGAAATCACACTGCATAACTGAGACTCGCTGAGGCTTACAAGAGAGAAATGTTAAGCCTTATTGAGTCTCGGCTGTGCTGTTGTACTGAAAGTTTACTCATGTGAAGGAGATCTCTCCCCACATTAATAATAATAATAATAATAATAATAATAATAATAATAATAATAATAATTATAATTATAATAATAATAATAATAATAATAATAATAATAATAATACCGAATGTTTTCTTCAATGGAACTCAAAGAAGAGATCCGAAAAGATTACTAACATAAAAGTCGAAATAGAAATCAAATTTTATTGTTGAAATTTTAGATTCTCTGCATCCTATACCATTATTAAATCTCTCCTTATTTTAGAGAATTGAACTCAGGTCTGCTGCTATGCATTGGAGAAATTTCTGCCCACTGAGGCAAAGATTGACATCAATATCAATCTCCCAATGGTTTATTGTTGTTGAATTGTTCTTGTAGCATTTTACTAGCACAAAGAGCTGCTCAAAGCACTAGCAAGATAACTACCCACCGGACATGCAGTCACCCCCTGGACAAATATCCCTTAGGACCTCTATCCATAAATTAGTGCATGAAATGTAAAGTAAAACAAAAGGAAAAAAGTATATTTTTTTCACTTTTTTAATTCAATAAATATGTGTTCAGGGGGTACGTGTCTGGTGGGTAGATGTCCTACTGGAGTATTTGTCCAGGGGGTGACTTTCTGGAGTTAGTTGTCTGGCGTGTAGTTGTCCTAGCTGATACCTACCGCAGGATCAAACTCAAGCTGCCCAAGGTGCAAACGTGTGTGTGCCTAGAGCTTTATTAAATTAGAGGTCAGGCGCACTCAAAATCCACTATACTGCTACTACTACTACTACTACTACTACTACTACTACTACTACTACTACTACTACTACTACTACTACTGTATTATTATTATTATTTATTATTTAGTAGTAGTAGTATCTATAACATTTTGTGGTCATTGTTTCAGTGTTAGGAACTCCAATGCCAGACTATGTCAGGGAGGGTGGGGATGCGCGTCTTGCGAGGTCCGGACTGGATGGGAGGGAATGAGGATGGAGGAGAGGGACACCTAGGCACAGTGGTCAGCCTTCTAGACAACCACAGGGTTCGAGTATTGTGGGATCACGGAGGGGAGAACGTCTACAGAGCTGGAAAGGATGACAAGTTTGATCTCAGGATTTTCGACTCTGCACCTGTTGGTCAGTGAGAATTGTGTTCCTGTGCT
The DNA here is from genome assembly GCA_036898135.1 of Oncomelania hupensis. Classification (NCBI taxonomy): domain Eukaryota; kingdom Metazoa; phylum Mollusca; class Gastropoda; order Littorinimorpha; family Pomatiopsidae; genus Oncomelania; species Oncomelania hupensis. The sequence continues at coordinate 38,437,269 of CM072524.1, forward strand.
TGTTTATCGCAACAACAACAAAGTTTTTTAAAATTATTTTTTTTATTTTTGTGTTGGGTTTTAAGGTGAGGTGGGAAGCATAGGGAGTAGCGAGTGGGTTGGGTGGGGTAGGGCGAGGTCATGAAAAAAAAAAAACACCAATAAATTTATAAATTTTATAAGATAAGATAAGATAAGATAAGATAAGATATTACTTTATTAATCCAAAAGCATGGAAATTACATTGTCTGTCAATTAAACATGTCCATTCATTCTTCTTTTACACACACATAAATATTTATACATTATTAATGATCTTCAAACACATGGACATATTTTCATAATGCAGATATTTCAATTAAGCAGTAAAACGGGTTAACGTAAGAACAGATAAATATGAGAATTTAAAACTTATTAGTGTGTAAACATATAAACTATATACAAAAACAGTATAAAAAAAAAAAAAAGAAAAAAAAAAAAGAACAATAATTAAACTAACTAAGCTGCATGAGATTGATTGTGTTTTTCTGGGACTTAAAACTCGAGTGTCCAAATTAATGATTGTCCTATCCTATCCTATCCTATCCCGTAATTCGGAGATTGTTGGGGCACCACAGATGATCGTTTAACCAGTATACTCCATCTTTCCCTGTCTTCAGCAACCCTGATGGTTTCGCTCAGTTTCAAACCAGTCCATTCTCGAATGTTGTCCTTCCACCTCTTTTTCAGTCTCCCTCTTCTTCTACCTCCCTGCACTGTGCCTTGCAGGAAGGTCTTTGCAAGACCTGATGATCTGGTGACGTGACCATACCATCGGAGTTTCCGTTTTTATACCACTGTGAGCAGGTCATCGTGTTGTCCAATGGCTTGTGTGATGATCTGTAGGACTTCGTCTTTGTTGATGTGCTGGGTATAGGAAATGCCCAGAAGTCTTCTGTAGCACCTCATCTCCATGCTTTGTATTCTTCGTTGTAGATCTGCTGGAGGGTCCATGTTTCGCAAGCGTATAGGAAGATGAAGATGACAAGGGAGCGCAGCACTCTTACCTTAGACTGATGGTCCTGTCTTTCCAAATTGGCTTCAACCTCGCCAGGGCAGCAGTTGTTTGTGTGATCCTGGAGAGGACTTCATGTCGGGACCCATTGTCTGATACAATGGCTCCTAAATATTTGAAGCTATGCACTGTGTTGAGGGATTGGCCTTGGACTTTGATGTTCGTGTTGATGCCATTGGTGTTGTTGGTTATCATTTTGGTCTTCTCTGCACTTATTTCCACTCCATAGGCTCTGGAGGTGGTATCAAGCCTCTGTACCAGCTGTTCAAGTTCTTGTTCCTCTCCAGCCAATCCATCAATGTCATCCACAAAACAAAGGTTGGAGATTGCTCTTCCCCCTATGCACACCGACTCAACCAAAGCTTTTAGGTTTTGAAGTTAGTTCAGCCAGGCTAGCTATAAATAGCTTTGCCGGTGCTCTTCTCTCCTTTCCTTTCACTGGAAGGGAGGGTGTAGGCAAGCTATAAATAGCCCGCAGCCAGCAAAATGTGGGGGAACCTAAGAGTGCTGCTCACATAGGCATTGAGCTGGTGTGTATGCTGACTGTGCCTTCGTGATCTGCAAGGGCATCTGACATAATGCGCTCTAGGAAGATGTTGAAGAGTGTTGGATAAAGTAGGCATACCTGAAGCACACCAATTGTTGTTCTGAACCAGTTTCCGATGGCGCTGTTGTGGAGGACAGCACTGGTAGCCTTGTCATACAGGCCTTTGATGACTTTAATTATTTTAGGGCTGATGTTGTACACCCTCATAGTTGCATGTCAGACTCGGTCAAATGCCTTTTTGAAGGATGCCTTTTTGCCTTAATGATTGTACATAAGAAATATATCAAGGCTATTGTACTCTTGACTAATGTAATACCTGAATAACTGAATGCATAATTAATTTATTTATAAATTATTTGCTGATTATTTTATGAGTAAACAGTTCTATCGTTGCATACATATATATAATGTGTAATGCATAATGTATTTGTGACAGAATCATCAGTAAAATTATATTGATTGTCTATAAGTATAAAGGAAGAAGAAATGTAATGCTTATTAAGTGTTGTACATTTTTTTTGGTTATTATTTTCTGTATTTATTTTGTGTACATTTCCTGTTCAAATGAGTCATTTAGTTCCTAGCAACATAATGTTTTGTTTGGTGTGTGCAGGTGTCCGCCACCCAGACGCAGTGTGTGCCGGTTGTGAAGAGAAAAAGGTCTATGGAATGCTGTGGCGATGTAAAAACTGCAGATCCTGCAACCTCTGCTCTCTCTGCTATGTCATGGACAAACATGACATCAAGCATGAGTTTCTGCGATATTCAGAACCCAGCTCTTCAGGGTAAGGAAATATAGTATAGCGCAGTGGTTGGGAGCACTCGCTACTGTGTCGCAAGTTAAGCACCGTCCAGTGCGGTTAGCACTTGGATGGGTGACCGCAAAACTTGAAGCGACAAATAACAACGCCCCCAGTTGACTCAACTGTGACCGAGTACCTACTCTCTTAAGGGTGGGGAAGGTAAAGCAGCGAGGGAGAGAGATGGGCATCACCCTCATTACGCTGGCCCAAGATAAGTGTAATCTCCAACATCACGCTCCCCTACGGCCACAAGGCTATGGGACTACCTATACCTATACTCTCAACTTGTTCAGTGGTAAAATGTTTGGAAACCTATTTTCAAAGTTTTGCAAATCGGTGAGTAGGTGACATGGCAATTAAATTTGATGGTGAAAAAGTCCTACACACAGTTCTTGATGAGATTGTATGTAATTCCTGTTTGACAGGGAGCCAGTAAAAAAGAGAGCAGTAAGCCTGAAGGTCAGGGCCATTGGCATTTTCCCTGGGGCAAAGGTTAAACGAGGAAAGGACTGGGCGTGGGCAGATCAAGATGGTGAGTCTTTGTAATTTTTGTTATTTTGGAATTATTATTATTTTGTAATTTTTGTTAGTTTGTTATTGTTTTTTTTTTGTAATTTTTGTTATTTACCTATTTGTTATAATTGAGGTATACTGGCCCAACTTTATTACATAAGTCATGCTGATTGACAAGTTTTGTGTATTTAATTTAATTTAATTTAATTTGATGGTGAACACACATTTTCATGACAATACACTCGGGTTTCACATAGGGTGCAGAGATGCAAAATCAAAAGCACAATGGACGTAACTCCATTAGTACTCAAATGGAGGTTGGGGAGTGGGGGTGATGATGATTATGGTGATTGTGATCTTATGTAACACTTATCCACATTACTATAGCATGTCCAGTGTGTTTTGTTATTGTGGCCTACAGGCGGTGTAGGCAATGTGGGTGAGGTGGTTGGGTTCGAGAACGTGGCGCCCGATTCGTCGCGAAACATTGTACGCGTGCAGTGGCCTCATGGCAAGATCAACAGCTACCGACTGGGTTTCAACGGCAACGTGGATCTGGCTTGCGAAGAGGAGGAGGCGGGCACTTATTACTACAGGGACCATCTGCCTGTCTTCAGTGAGTTGTTATCAAGGGTAAATTAAGGAGAATGTGCCAGAGCAGGTGAGGGGGAAGTGGAGTTTTCAGGGAGAATAGTGGGGGGGGGGAGGGTTGGGGTTGTAGTGGGGGAGGGTAGAAGAGATGGGGGTCATTTCTGATGGTAGTGCTAATTGTCAACCAAAAATGTATTATTTCTTTTTAGTTGTTTTTGACACAATACAGCAGTATCTTTATATGTGTGGTATGATGAAGGTATGCTCTAACACAAATTAAAACGAATGTGACCAAATTATATACATAATGTGTGTGCGCGTGGGTTTGTGTGTGCCTGTTGGGGAGTCACTTTTGTTTATTACTGCCCCTCCCCCAACCCGCTTTGATTTGTACTGCCCCCATCCTCTCTCTACGTGTATTGTACTAATGTTTAATGAGTGTGAACGCGTGAAAGAGCGCTTGGAGTTGTTTCTTACTAGGAAAGCACCTTATAAATGTAACTAATAGTATTCTTCTTCTTCTTCTTCGAAGGAGCGCTTTGAGTTGTTTCTTAATAGGAAAGCACCTTATAAATATAACTAATATTCTTCTTCTTCTTCTACTTCTTCTTCTTCTTCTTCTTCTTCTTCTTCTTCTTCTTCTTCTTATTATTATTATTATTATTATTATTATTATTATTATTATTACACAAATATTATTGCAGTCAAAAGTGACACACAGAGATATTACTTCCGGTATGTTATGTTTCAGGCACAAAAGGAGCTGCAGCATCCTCACCAGCTGCTGCAGCAGCCTCTTCTTCGGACAATGCTGCCATCTTCATCTCCAAATCCTCTTCTTCCTCCTCCATCTCCAACTCCCCCCAAGGAAGAGGAGCATCTGGAGGGGGAGAGAAAGAGGAGGAAGAGAGAGAGGAGGTTTCTGTGGGGGATAAAGTTGTGATCCGGGTGGATGAGGACAAGTTGAAAGAGCTGCAGCTTACTTTTGGAGGCCACACTGCTACCATGCTGCAGGTAATGATGATGGTGATGGTGATGATGAGGATGATGATGATGAGGAGGATGATGATGATGAGGAGGGTAGTGATGGTGGTGGGTACCGGTATTACAAAATACTTTTAGATTTGTTAACTGAGACGTTCTTGAACGCTGGCCATTATATTATACTGGCGAGTGGAAAGTGCCAATGTCTGTAACAACACAGTTTTAAAGACTGTAGTTTATATTACATGACTTTTCCTGTGGTAAGGAGAATCAGATAAAATATTGATGTGTACAATAAAGGATAATAATATTTATATGGATTTATAAAGCGACCGTGTCTCCCAGTTTAAAAAATAATTATTCAAGGTGCATAATAATACAATATTACATCAATTTGTATAGCGCACATATCCTATACATAAAAGAGTGATTCAAGGCTCATTCTCAAGCATTTGCACACAAAATAGAGTAACGGCAGAGCCTAAATCTACCCTGCTGATCAGCGACTCTTGAGCTGCAAAAGCGCCATATAAGAACAATAAAATAAATATACTAAAACGGACATTTTAGTACAAGACTTTGAAGAGAGCTCATCAGCTGTCGACTTTGTACCACCCCAAATTGTAACTGTTTGTGAATTATGTTGTGTTGAATGTGACAGTCCATTGGTAAGACAGGAGAGGTGGTGTCGCTAGCACTAAACGGTGCTGTTGCCATCAAGTTTGATAAGGTGTCCTATCGCCTCAACCCTCTAGCCATCACAAAGGTACACCATCTGTTATGTATTTATTTCCTTTTTTAAAAATATTTTATTTTTTCTTTTCTGGTTTGAAATACATAATTTACTTATTGCACCAAATTGTCTCTATAAACTCGATTTGTGTAAAGTAAATTTTATTGAGAGTGTCATACCGATTCTTTTAAGAACATAACATTTTGACATAGGATAACTCTTTTATTAATTCACTGTCAAGCTGAACTGTCCAAGTGTGCCAGGTTGGCGTTGATCTGAACTAGAAACATGTATTTGTTTGTCCAACATTACCATCCTCCCCCCCCCCCTTCCCCTCACCAAAAAATAAAATAAATAAATTAATTTCAGGCTTACGTGTGAAAGAAAATTAAACTTGAACCCCAAATTGCTTGACAAGACAGTGTTAATTTATTATGTGTATTGATTCAAAGTTTATTGTTTGATTGTGCAACATTGTGTGTGTGGGTGTGTATGTGTGTGTGTGGGTTCACTCTGTTTTCTTTTGCTTTCTTTCTTTAAAAGAAATGAATTAGTTATTATTATATTCATGCTTGCAATTGTAAGCTTTAACTTTCCAGGTGCCATCTCTCAAAGTGGGTGACATGGTGCGCATCAAGCCCAACCTAGAGAAAGTGAAAGTGCTCAACAAACGCATAACATGGAAATCTGGCATGGATGAGGTATACTTATAATTATATTGGGGGGGGGGAGGGGATGGAGGGGGGGAATCAGGAATAATTGTATGGCTTTTTCTCTGTTTATTTATCTCATTGATCCTAATGGTTTCGCTATAGTGAATTTTACTTGCAAATATAAAATGAAAATTTAGTTCAACATTTTGATCATAGTGCATAATAGCAGAATCATGGGTGTACTTGTTTTAAATGTTTATAACTTTTTGTTGGCTAACAAATTCCTGGGCCATGTCATTCATTTTGGTAAGTAGATATCTAAACTTGTGGTGGTTGAGGCACTGAAAATGCAAATTGCTCTCACTATTTTATTTTTGCAATCAAAATGTACTAAGGGAATAATTGTATGCTTAGTCTGCCTTTTGCATCTGTGGATGTGCAATATTAAAGTTCTTTCCTTTTCCTGTCATAAGAAAATAACACTTCCTGCAGAAGACTAGTATTCACACTTTTCTGCTATCCTATGCACCAACGGGAATCCCCTCAATGAAACATACTTCCGGTTTTTTTCTCCGCGTGTTTTAGTGAGTTATTTCCAAATATTTAAGAATAATAACATGTGTCACTGGCCACCTGTATCGTACCCTCACATATTTTTATTTTTTTTGCTGCAGTTTATTATCCCTTTCTATCGCCAGTGGCGCGCCTAAACCCTACCTACCTAACATTATTTGTGAATTTTTGAAAAAAAATCGGAAAAACATAACGCCCAGATGCTGGCTCGAACCCACTCCTGTCAGGCGCCATTGGTTTCTGACTTGTGGACAAGGCAAGTTAGTCCCGCCTTAGCCCACTTGGCCACAACGCTCACCTAACATAGTCAGTTACTTCGTGTTTTGTGAAGGTTGCGACGGCGAAGCTATGGAAAACTACAAGAGTCTTCAGGTCCTGTTTCACTTTCTGTCGATGATCGACGCACCTCCGAAGTCGCCACAAATACAGGCCTCTACGATTGTTTTTTGAATCCTTTCACTGAGCATGTACTTCCTCCACCGTTTTTATACTTATCCCACTCGTTTTCTGGCTCTAACAATCGTCGTTTTCGGCAATTTGCCATATTTAAAAGTCACGCATCAAGCTTTGATAAAAGCAAAACAAGCTAGACCGGAACTTGGTTTCATGCTAACCTCGTTTTAATTTATAATGGCGATACCCACGAGTTTTTATGAGAGGTGCCGGAAAGTTGTGAATAGTCATGTGTTCCAGATTGTTTCACAAAATGAAGCACAAGAGGTTAATAACATAACTGTGTGTGTTCAATAATTTTGCTTTCATTTAATCTTATATTTCACATACACAATTTTCTCTCATATGTTTGTCTCGTACATTTCAGACTGTTGGAAAGGTTGGCCAGGTGACAAAGATCGACTCCGATGGCGATGTGGTGGTGTCCTTTGGCCGAGTGGCTTTCATGTATTCACCTGCCTGCTGTATCCCTGTGTCATCCACCACAAGTGTTGATTCCCTGAACACAAGTACTGGCAATGAATCGCAGGTATGTGTGTAAGCTGTGATGTTTGTTTAGTGAATGGCAGGTATGTGTGTAAGCTGTGATGTTTGTTTCATGCAACTTTTATTGGCTCCTTTGGAATTGTTTTCCATAAGTTAATAAGTTTAGCAAGAATACTGTTTATTTATTTATTTTGTTTGTGCATTTTTTTAAACAGCTTTTTGAGCTTTAAGTGTGTAATATGAGAACAAGTCGATTATTTTATTTCAACTTTTTCTCTCAACATCTGCTATAGCCATATACTGTTGTTGTTTTTTCCCTCGAAGGACTTTAGGTTAGCAATCATTGAAGCTTTGCTTTCGGTTTGTTAGTATTCTGTTTGAATTACAGCTATGTTTAACCCTAGAATTATGCTTTTTACAAAACGGGTAGGATTATATCAGCTATTTTAGTTATGTTGTCTGAAAAGTGATGTTTTATTATACATACCATAAATGTTGGTCTATTGAGCGCACTGGTATATAAGCCACATCCACTAAATTTTACAAAAATCTTAACTTTATTCACAAATAAGCCACACAGGTTTGTAAGCCGCAAATATATATAAAAAAAAAATAAAGCTCAAAGTACCTCTATTGAGGATAGTCATCGTCCTTTTCACTGAATCAACTTGAAATTAGCTGCATCATAGGCATTTTGTCTTCTTTTGTTTGCTAACAAATGAGATGTGTGCATGAGCAAGTGTATGCAGCATTGATTAAAAAATGTTAACAGCTAACTCTGTAACAACGTGAATAGTTGACACTTTAACGTGGGGCTCATACAAAAATTCATTAACAATAAATACGATATGGTGAGCTACACACAGCGGCTCAACCAAAGCTTTTCAGATTTCGAGGTTAGGTCAGCCAGGCTAGCTATAAATAGCTTCGCCGATGCTTCCTTTCACTAGAAGAGTGGTGCAGGCAAGCTATAAATAGCCCGCAGCATGCGAAACGCGTAGGCACTGAAAAGTGCTGTTCACATAGGAATTGAGCTGGTGTTTACACAGAAGCTAAGAATAGACAAGGGCATGATTCTCTTGGAATTGGAAAAATCCGCAAACAAGCCACACTGTTGTTTAAGCTGCAGAGTTTAAAGCTGGGGGGAAAAAAAATCACTGCTTATAGTCTGAAATTTACGGTACATGGTTTCTGTTGTAGGGACTCTTTCCTGTGAAATTCTATGCCTCTGATATACATGCGTCTATTTTTCCTCATAACAGTGTGTTTTTCTTGTGCATGTTTATGTCATAGCAATGAAGCTAGGTTTCTGTTTTGACAGTCCAGTGGCAGTTCTTCGGGAGGTTCCAATCAGTCCTCCTCTTCCGACACCAGCGATGACTATGGTGGTATGTTACCATTGTGGAACATTTTGATCATGTTTTCAAATGTATGCAATGTGGAAGAATATTTGGGCACCAAGTTTTCAGGTTCCTATTCTAAATTTAATTGCATTAAGTGTTCCATACAGTTTCCACAAGTAATTTTGGACATACATTACTGGAGTTTGTTTGGTGTGTGCATATAGACAAACAGATGAATGAAACTATAATCAACTCACGTCTTGGCTATTGTAGATGCCAATGTAACCAGATCTTCTAAATCGTACCAAACGAATCCTTTATTGGTTTTGAAATTGTTATCAGTTGTTTTTAAGTATGTGTGTTTTCTGCTGTGTATTGGCGTCATGTACCACAGACGTATGGTGTCTAACTATACAAGTTATGAGTGAATGAATGAATAAACAAATGGACGGGCTCAAGCCTATTATACTGCTACTGTCCATGCCACTTAGACGTACGTATGGTGTCTAACTATACAAGTTATGAGTGAATGAATGAATAAACAAATGGACGGGCTCAAGCCTATTATACTGCTACTGTCCATGCCACTCAGTGCAAATTGCTGTAATTTTTCTTTACAACTAAATTTGTCTTTTTTTGGTCTTTTCTCAGACCTACACCAAAATTTGATGAGAATGCTGGCCCAGATGGTAGGGGTAGATTTTCAGCGTGCAGCAAGGGGAGGAGGAGGAGGGGGAGGTGGTGACAGCAACACGATGGGTCAGCTGATCAGAGCCATTGCTAAAGGGGATGTGCCAACTGTACGCGCTATCTGCCAACAGGACAAAAGTCTGGTGAGTGTGCCGTTCTCAAAAGTTTTTGCTGTTTGTTCATTTATTGTTAGACAATTAGTCAAGTCAACATATTACTCACCATTTATTTAATCAATCTTATAAAGCGCTTTTCCAGCTCAAGAGCTGCTCGAGGCTCTGGTCGATACAGGATCTAACTCAAGCCGCCCGAGGCGCCCACCTGCAACCTTTCGGCGCATAGTCTGTTACCCAGATGACTGAGCACAATCCTGGGCGACTGAAGATGGGGAGAAGGGACCTAGTGTGTGCTGGGTGTATTTGTGTAGCTGTCACTCACCCATCTAGTACATGAGCACCAGGACCTTTAAAGTCCATGTGATGAAATGTCTGTATGCAGAGACTAGATATTGGTTTATACTCTCATCTCAGTGGGGCGCATTTTCTCAGGGTAATTTTATTAATGTTTTAAATTAATTTTTTAAAATGTATTATTATTAATGGTTTTTAAAAAAAATTATTATTTTAATTTTTTATTTTATTTTATTTTATTTTACTCCAGGCTGTTAACGGAGTTTGAGCCACTGCCTGTACAGGTCACAATGTTATGCAGCCCTGAAAATGAAAAAAAGGTCCCACTAGCCTTTGGCTAGTAACTTAAAAATTTTACAAGCCAAACTAAAAATTTTACTAGCCAAACTAAAAAAAAGTTCATTTAAGCGCACTCGCATTTGGCGACTAAAGTTTTTTTTTTAGTCGCCAATTTTGTTTTTCACTAGCCATGGCGACTAAATTAGTCGCCATTTTCAGGCCTGTTATGGCCTAAATTTTGAGTACACTGCATACACCACTGAGCCACCATAGAGAATTAAATCCAACATACTGTGCCTTTGAAAAACTAATCTAAATTAAAGAATAACGTATGAAAATCACAGACTACTAGTTGTAGGAATTTTCAATTTGAAACTAGCAAAGTTGCAAGTTACGTAAGGCAACATCACAATCAATAAATTCGAAAAACAAAATTGCTCAATCAAGACTAAACATTTTAAAGACATACGTCATATTTTAAATAAAAGTCAGCAATTGAGATGCTTTTTGATGTTTGTTTCGAAGCATGTTTTATGCGTTTAATTTTTATAAATGGCTCACACGTAGCTGTCACTCTTTACACCAACTCTATACTTTACAATGGGGCGGCATTATGGTTTTTGTTGGTCGATTCCTCCTTCCATCTGTGTGTTTGTCCGTGCTTTTTTTTTCTCAGAATTGGGTGGACACATTTATATAATTCTTGGTGTACGCCTGCCTCATGCTATTACCTTGCCATCCTTTAAAAAATAATTTTTTTGTGGAGCAGGCTATTAGAAAACTCATATTAGGGAGCAGCAGGTAGAATGAGAAACAGTATTTTCTCGCTGAAGAACCATGCAACAACCAGCAAACCATTAGTGTGAAGACTATCACTGTGAAGCTGATCTGCAATTTTCACCCCAACACAGTGGTTTATATTACCAACAACTTGCAAGGGTGGTGCACCCACTTTTTTGTTCATCAACACCATCCTAGGTGAGTCATTTCTTGTCATTAATTTTTCAAAGGGTTAAATGTACGCTTACATCATGTTTACAGGTGAACAAAGTCCACCAAGGCCTGACACCGCTGATTGTGGCTGCACATGAGGACCAGAAAGACGTCTGTTCCTGTCTGCTGGCTCTGGGTGCTGACATAAACGGTCAAGGTGAAAAAGGCAACACTCCACTAGGGGTAGGGGCTGCCCTTGAGGGGTAAGGCATTGACTCAAACAGTGTCAGACAGTGACATGACCAGCAGGTACTTTCAGGCAGTGAATACGGTGCAAAGTCATGCAAAGCAATGCCTAAATAATGTAACCACGGCTTGTTTCATCCAGTTAATTGTGCCTCTTTTCCATGCTGGATGGAGTATTCAACGAAGGGACTTAACAGTGCTGTACAATGTCCCCCAGCGCTTATACATGATCGGCATTTCCAAGCTCTAGCAGCCTGACACTGAAAATAGTAATAATAAACAAACAGCAAGCCATTTAGATATATTTCCAGACACACAGACATACACACACACATACACACACCCACACACGTACACAAAACACCAAAACTGGGTTTTACTAAGAATGTAAGAATCGGAAAGTGATTTTAGACAGAAAAGGGTTAGGGCAAGGGTTAGTTGCAGCGCTGCAACTAGCCCTTACCCTAACCCTTTTCTAGAAAGTTGACCTATTTCGTCTCCTATTTTTGTTCAAAAATTCTTCGGAAATTCACTGTATTTTCTCCGTCCCGGATAGAGCACTCCTGTGTACTAAAAACACTCTCATGCACTACAACTGCACTCCCATGCACTAAAAGAGCACTCCCGCGCACTTAGAAAAAAGTGGGTGGCTGGAAAACTCTGGGTGACTGATACACTCACCCATTTTCTGCATAAAAAGCAAGGTCAGTCACCCATTTCAAGGCTTATGTGTACGCACATGCACTCACACACACACACTTACAGAGCTGAAAATCACCATTTTCAAAAGTGTATATAGTATCATTGGACTGATCGCTCTTGAAGACTTCAAAATATGTAGTTTACAATGTATTATTGTAGACTGTTCAATCATTTGTGTTTTGAGCGTGGGGAGAAATAAGAAAGTGAGAGAGAAGGAGACAGACAGAGACAGAGAAATAGAGAGAGATATTGGTCAACGAATTTATGAAATTCCAGTCCACACTTCTTATTTGTGTTAGGAAGCGAGAGTCCCTTGCTCTGTATCTGCTGGAGAAAGGAGCAGACCCCAGAGTACGAAACAATAAACAACGAACTCCTTTACATCTTGCAGCCTACCACGACTTGCCTGAGGCCGTCAAGGTCATCGTACAGAAGGGGGGTGACCCTAATGCTAAGGTATTGATAATAATTACTATAGATTATTATTGTCTGTGACTAGCTTCCATTTGGTAATACAAGTGATCCATGTTCTGGAAACATAATGTGAGTATTTGTCAGATCAATGTTTGTCACAATAACTTCAATTTGGCACATGCAATTACCCCTCAAATTTCATGACCCCACAGACCATCATGATCAAGCTAACAAGTTTTGTTGTTTTTTTTACAGCTCTAACATGCTTTTATGTGGGTTTTTCTCTTTCAACAGGACCAGTTTGGTGACAGCCCACTTCACGACGCCATTGACCAGCACAGCGATAAGGCAGTGGAAATGTTATGCCGGGTAAAAACCATTGACCTGCAGGCACAGAACAAAGATGGTTTCAACATGCTGCAGAGAGCCTGTTTGAAAAATGATGCACAGTCAGTTTGGATCATTTTTTTCAATTTGCTTAAATTTTGCATGTCAAAATACAGATGGTAAACTTTGAAGGTGTTATTTGTTTTTACTTTTTTAATACATATGTAAATTGGCTGTCGATTTTTGCCACAAATGTACATCCTGCAGCTTATCTCCTGCTCATAAAGGTAAACCCTGGCCATGTATGAGAACCCTGAACACTATATTTGCTTTCTGTGCAACAAATATTTCACTTCCAATTATCTGTACTTCTCTCTAAAGTATGAAACGTAACATATGTATAATTATGTGCAGTCATCCCTTTTAGACCTATGGAGATCACTGATGCTCTGTTTTCAGGAAGCATACTGGAAATGCACACAGTTTAGTTCAGTGTATAAATTTACGTCCCCGGACACAACCTCCTTTATATGAGAGTATAAATTGAGGTCTAGCACGAATTCCATTATACTGATTTTAAAGGTCCTGATGCTCATGACCTAGACAGGTGAGTGCCGGCTTCACAAATACACACAGCAATCATGTTTCCTTTTACGGCATACTCGGATCACCCAGGTTAAGTTGTCTGGGTGTCAGGTGAGGCGCCCAAAGACTGCGAATAAAGTGGGTACCTCAAGCAGCTTGAATTAGTTCCTGCATCTGCAAGCATCTTGAGCAGCTCTTGAACTGAAAAAGCGCTACTTTGATTGACCAATTACTTGGTTATTTTTAACAATGATTGTGTGTGTGTGTGTTTAGTGCAGTGGAAAAGATCTTGGCAAGAGATGCAGGACAGGTGGATAAATTGTTGGATGGAAAATATTCAGCCTTGCACATTGCGGCCAACAATGGTCATGTGGACTGCATCAAGATGCTGGTACAGAATGTATGTACTGTTTATTTTACTTTTTTCTCACCACATGTATATAGTCAGAGGTCACTTAATAGGCCGGTTTAATTCCTCTTGGCCCCAGGGTCAAGCGTTATGACACAGCACAAGAGGTGTAGGCTACTGTATACGCAACCGTTGGACGTGATCAGTTTCAGGATATGTAGCATTATGCATTTGCTGGCAAGCCGTTACTGGTGGGGACATTTCTGAGTAGAAGCAATGAATATTTGAAGAAGAAATTGTGAATAAACATCGTTGTTATGGCGTCTTCACACTTGATTCACTGCATAAAGATGAACCTCGCATGTAACGAGTTTACTTTATTTATCGCAACCCTACTGTCGCGAGCGCATTTTTAAAACACTGTGGTAAACACAATACTCTCAGTACTAGACCATTCCATTATATTTAATATCTCTCTCTCTCTCTCTCTCTCTCTCTCTCTCTCTCTCTCTCTCTCTCTCTCTCTCTCTCTCTCTCTCTCTCTCTCTCTCTCTCTCTCTACCCACTTTAATTTCAAAGTGCATGCATGGGACAGAGTTGATAGTGAAGAAAACACACATAAGCTGCAACTTACACAATAGGCTCCCCATAAACAACAATTAACCAACAAGATATTTATAAATCAACAGTACAGTACGTTCTTGCTGTTTGCCAAAAAGGTATTTTATATAACATTATGAGTAAATATGACACCACCATGCACAAGCTCCTGCAATGACAACAAGGCGCACACACATACAGGCTTAACACCGTTTCAGTCCCACGTACGTTATATAGGGACTGAACTCTTCCGTGCGCGAAGATGTCAAGGGAAATAACTAGCAGCATGCAACAGGTCTATTAACACTTTAAGTTGTGTGTCCCAGCATGAAGCATGAAGGAAAATTTGCATTCTGAGTCAAAAGAATGAGCATAATAAGCAAAATGTTGCAACATGCATAACTCAGGTATTATGTCATGTTATTGTGACATTTTACACTGTGCAGGATATATAAGCCAAACTGATCTAGTGTTTATTGTCTGTTTAGATGTTCTTGGGCTGTAGTTCTTTCCTCACTTTTAAAAAAAAAAATCCCATATACTCTTTTTTATTTTTGGAGGGGGATGGAAAGGGGGGGGGGGGGGGGGGGGCAAACTACTAATTAAAGCATTTATTTTATTTGTGTTTCATTTACTTTTCATTAATGAATTAATTTGCTGTTTTGACAGGGCAATGCCACCCTAAACTTGGAGGGTTATAAGAAATTAACGCCATTACATATGACCTGTGTCAAAGCACACTGTGACTCCATGCAAGCTTTGCTTGAGCTCGGTAAGTTACATATTCACAACCACATAGTTGCTATTTGTTACACAGAAATTGGCCTTTCAGTTGTCCTATCCTATCCCGTAACTCAAAAGTAGTTGGGGCACC
Organism: Oncomelania hupensis; assembly: GCA_036898135.1. Classification (NCBI taxonomy): domain Eukaryota; kingdom Metazoa; phylum Mollusca; class Gastropoda; order Littorinimorpha; family Pomatiopsidae; genus Oncomelania; species Oncomelania hupensis. The sequence goes on from CM072524.1 coordinate 38,452,390, forward strand.
ACAGATGATCGTTTAACCAGCGTACTCCATCTTTCTTTGTCGTCAGCAACCCTCATGACTTCACTCGATGTTGAGCCAGTCCATTCTCGAATGTTGTCCTCCGACCCCTTTTTCTGTCTCCCTCTTCTTTTGCCTCCTTGCACCGTGCCTTGCAGGATGGTCTTTGCAAGGCCTGATGTTCAGGTGACGTATCCATACCATTGAATTTCCGTCTGTTCACAACTATGAGCATGTCATCGTGTTGTCCAATGGCTTGTGGGATGGTCTCTCGGATTTCGTTGTTGGTGATGTGCTGGATATAGGAAATGCCCAGAAGTCTTCTGTAGCATCTCATCTCCACGCTTTGTATTCTTTATTGTAGGTCTTCTGTAAGGGTCCATGTTTCGCAAGCAATATGTGTCAAAATCAAAATCAATAACTTTTCAAAAATCAAAATAAATAAATATGACATAAATAAATATCAGAATGTAAAATACTTACTACACACGTATGATGTGTAACTGGCTGGCTTAATCACAAGTAATTTCCAGAGCTTTGCGCATCAAAGCATGGACGTAAATTTACATTAGGTTTCAATGAACATAAGTATGCTACTGATGGACAATTTAGCAAGATCCGCACGAGAAACAACATCGTCATAGGAACCTGGAATGTCAGGACCCTAACTGCGGAAGGAAAATTAGAAGAACTGGCCCACGAGTTGGACCACTATCGATGGAACGTTCTAGGCATCAGCGAACTGCGCTGGAAAGGCCTAGGTGAAACAACGACCGACAAAGGCCACAAGCTCTATTTCAGCGGTAGATGACAGGCACGAACACGGCGTTGGATTCTTGGTCCACAAGAACATTCTAGCGACTGTCATGGGTTGCCGCCCAGTCTCCAGTAGACTCATTACCATCCGCCTGAGAGCAGCCCCTTTCAATATCACCATCATCCAGGCCTATGCCCCAACATCAGACTATGACGACAGCGAAGTGGAGGATTTTTATGAAAATCTACAGGCGGTCCTTGACCAAGTGCCGAAGAAGGACATAGTCATAGTGCAAGGCGACTGGAATGCCAAGGTTGGCCAAGATGCGCACCACAACTGGGGAGACACATGTGGACCCCACTGCAACAACGAGACAAATGACAGGGGTCTGAGACTCTTGGAGTTTGCCAGATACAACAATCTGGTACTGGCAAACACGCTTGGTCTCCACAAAAACTCCAGACGATGGACATGGCACAGTCCTGGCGGGGAGCATCACAACCAAATAGACTACATCATGGTCAAGAAACGCTTCAGATCAAGCATCAACATTGGCAGGACACGTACTTTTCCAGGAGCAGACATCGGAAGTGACCACGATCTCGTGATGATGTCTTTCCGGCTCCACTTGAAGAGAGTAAATACAGCAAAGTGCACTAGACTGAAGTTCGACCTGGACAAACTGCAAGACCCGGAGGTGGCAGAACTATTTCAGGCCACAATTGGAGGGAAATTTGCACCACTGCTCATTTTGGGGGCTGGTGAAGTAGATGTCAACACCATGACCACCACCTTCAACTCAGCTGTGACAGATGCCGCCACTGAGATCCTTGGCAAGCACCGACCAAAGAAGAAGCTGTGGATCACACCTGAACTTTTGGATCTGTGTGATAAACGAAGAGAGATGAAAAAGAAAAAGAACACCTCACAGGGAGCTGATGTCTACCGAAAAATCAACAATGACATCCGAAAAGGCATGCTCACAGCAAAGGAGAACTGGATAGAAGATCAATGCCAGGAAATAGAGAACAGTCTGAACAAGAACAACAGCAAGAAGGCCTACCAGACTGTGAAGCGGCTGACAAGTGTCAAACAGCCCAAAGTCTCCACTATCCAAAGCAAGTCTGGCATATGCCTTACAGAAGAACAAGAAGTCTTGGACAGATGGACAGAGTACTGCTCTGACCTTTACAACCATACACCAAATGGAGACCCATCAGTTCTAGCATGTCCCGAGAACAGAGAAGAAGAAGAAATCCTCCCAATTCTCCGGGAAGAAGTTGAGGCAGCAGTGCAAGCGCTAAAGAAAGGGAAGTCAGCGGGAGTGGACAACATACCCGCGGAACTGCTACAAGCAGGAGGAGAAGCGATGATTGATGCCCTCACCATTATCTGTAACAAGATCTGGCAGAGTGGGGAGTGGCCTATACCATGGACCCAGTCGCTTGTCATCACTCTTCCCAAAAAAGGTAACCTTCAGGAGTGTGAAAATTACCGCACCATCAGCCTCATCAGCCATCCCAGCAAGGTCCTCCTGAAAATAATACTCAACAGGTTGAAACCCCAAGCTGAACAAATCATAGCTGAAGAACAAGCAGGATTCAGGGCAGGGCGAAGTACCACTGAGCAGATTTTCAACCTCAGAATAATCTGTGAGAAATACCTACAGCACCAACAACATCTATATCATGTGTTCATAGACTTCAAGAAGGCGTTTGACCGAGTCTGGCATGCAGCTCTATGGGCAACAATGAAAGTGTACAACATCAGCCCTAAAAATTATTGAAGTCATCAAAAGCCTGTATGACAAGGCTACCAGTGCAGTCCTCCACAACAGAGCCATCGGGAATTGGTTCAGAACAACAATCGGTGTGCGTCAAGGATGCCTACTCTCTCCAACACTCTTCAACATCTTCCTAGAGCGCATCATGTCGGATGCTCTTGCAGACCATGAAGGCACAGTCAGCATAGGGGGTAGAGCAATCTCCAATCTTCGTTTTGCAGATGACATTGATGGATTGGCTGGAGAGGAACAAGAACTTGAACAGCTGGTACAGAGGCTTGACACCACCTCCAAAGCCTATGGAATGGAAATAAGTGCAGAGAAGACCAAAATGATGACCAACAACACCAATGGCATCAATACGGACATCAAAGTCCAAGGCCAATCCCTCAACACAGTGCATAGCTTCAAATATTTAGGAGCCATTGTATCAGACAATGGGTCCCGACAGGAAGTCCTCTCCAGGATCGCACAAACAACTGCTGCCCTGACAAGGTTGAAGCCCATTTGGAAAGACAGGACCATCAGTCTACATTCCAAAGTAAGACTGCTGCGCTCCCTTGTCATCTCCATCTTCCTATATGCTTGCGAAGCATGGACCCTCACAGCAGATCTCCAACGAAGAATACAAAGCATGGAGATGAGGTGCTACAGAAGACTTCTGGGCATTTCCTATACCCAACACATCACCAACGACGAAGTCCGACAGACCATCACACAAGCCATTGGACAACACGATGACCTGCTAACAGTGGTGAAGAAACGGAAACTCCGATGGTATGGCCACGTCACCAGATCATCAGGCCTTGCAAAGACTATTCTGCAAGGCACAGTGCAAGGAGGTAGAAGAAGAGGGAGACCGAAAAAGAGGTGGGAGGACAACATTCGAGAATGGACTGGTTTGACACTGAGCGAAGCCATCAGGGCTGCTGAGGACAGAGAAAGATGGAGTATGCTGGTTAAACGATCATCTGTGGTGCCCCTACGACCTTCGGGTTACGGGACAGGATTATATTCGATGAGGAGGGAAAAAAAAACAATCAATATTCAAAGTACATGATGTTCATCAGAGTGTGGTACTAATTATTATGTATTCTCATTCACAACAGTGATTTTAGACATTGATACACAAATAAACTATAAAACATATTTCTTTATACAATCATTTATTTTGAAATACACAAGGTTATGAATAAATACAACTTTTTGTGAGTTGTAGTATCTTAATGTTTTTCTTTTAAATTTGTTTAGTAAAAAGTTGGTCATTGCAGTTAAAAGGATATGAGCAAGTAAAAAAATAACACTTCCATAAGCAAGAAATAATTTATCTAAATTTTGTTCTTAATGATTTAACTTATTGTTACACTCAGTTTGATGTTTGTGTTTTCTATCAGTATCTGATTCAGCCCCGATGACTTGGAATTCTGAAGTTGTGTAACTCAGATTCGTTTATTCACACAGCCCGTCAAACAGCATACAAGTCACAAAGTCGACGTATGAAGTTTTCCACTTTTATTCAGCACACATCAACAACTGCATACAATTCTCAATTCAACTCAACAACTTTCACAGCAACTTTCCAAATCACTATCAACAACTTTACTCTCTCAATAATCTCGGCACACGATTAAATAACCTCTCTCTTTTCCGGAAAGATTTCGAATACTGTAGAAATGACGCACTGCCACCAATCGAATAAAAGATCGTCATCACTGACTTACGTCAATACATATTTTTATATCTTCCAGAACGACCTCTTGCTTCGACATGTATCGGGAAATTTCTATCAAGAGTAAACACGCATATCCAGAAGATTCTCAAATAATATCGACTAACGCAAATTATCAACGTTATACAAAGCCTCTCCTAACAACAATGCAAACTCAAATCAAAGGTAAATAAACACCATTATTGAATACTTTGCAAAACGAAACGATTAGATCTATCGTGCGCGCTTCCGACATACTTTCGTTCACGTTTCAACGTAACATAACCCCCCACTCAAGAAGAAATTTACCCAATTTCTTTCAACAACGTTGAAACGTAATGCACAAACAAAATCCTCAATTGAAACTAATTTAAGACTTTCTGAATACTGTAATTGCGCTCAGCTTATCTACACAGAGTCAATGGTTTTCATCTTCAAATCTGCCTGGATAATGTCAATGTTCACAGTTCATTCACACAGAGTCAAAGTTTCTCATCTGCAAGTCTTTCTGGATACTGTCAATGTTCACAGATCATTTACCCAGTCAACGTTTTTCATTTTCAAGTCTGTCATTACCAATATTCTTAGTTCGTCCACACAGTCAATGTTCTTTCGTTCGCAAGGAATCGACGCCCTCGTCAGTTGCGGTCGTCATCGGCCCAGGGTCAAAGACGATGATCACGTGGGCTTCCTGGAATCAGTGCGTCCTCCGTTGTCTCCTTCTTCCATCGGATGTCCGACGCAGTCGACGTTGTCAGCTCCCAGAATGCATTCGCTGGGTCTCACGGTCAGGTTGGCTTCTGCGGGACGGTGGAACAGCTCCCTCAAGGTCTGCAGATGCTCCTTCCAGGTCTGGGTGTGGACTTCATGTTCGACCAAAGTCGTAGAGCCTGGGACATCGCTGAAGCTATGGGGAAATTCGCCCATAAGGTCCTTGAGCTCCAACTTTTGACCTTCCGTCAAGCTGGTCCTAGCTTAACATCATCGATGCCTTCTTTGCTGTGGAAGTCTCCCAGTTCCAACAGTTCTTCGCTGTCAAAGCTGTCGTCGGTCACAGCTGCTGTGGCTGCGTGCACAGTCTCTGATGGCCTTTCCACGTACAGCTTAAGGAGGTTGGCGTGGTATATCTTGGAATGCTGGCCGACCTTCACCTTGTAGTCGTTGATCCCCACCACGGTCTCCACTTCGTACGGGCCTTTCCACTGCATCAGCAACTTATTATGATCAGTAGGTAGCAGCACCAGCACTTTGTTGCCAGGTTTAAACTTCCTGTTCACAGCCCTACGATCATAGTAGTGCTTTCCACAGTCCTGGGACTTCTTCAGGTTTTCTCTGGCTATCTCGAGAGTCTGCTCCAGCTTCTCCCGTAGCTCAAACACGTACTGGTAGCTGTTCTTCACCTCTGGGGTGTCTACTTCTTTCGTCCACAGTTCTTTTAGGATGTGCATCGGCCCTCGGATGGTTCTTCCGTACAGCAGCTCGAACGGAGAAAAGCCGGTGGACTCCTGCGGTACTTCTCTGTAGGCGAAAAGTAAGGCGTTGATGTAGCGATGCCATTGTCTGGGCTGCTCGCTGCACAGTTTCTTCAGGGTGGACTTCAGCGTAGCATTGAACTTTTCGACAAGCCCGTTGCACATCGGATGGTAGGGTGTCGTAGTCAAATGCCGGATGCTCAGCAGTCTGTTGACCTCCTTCATGCAGTCAGAGACGAACTGCGTCCCGAGGTCTGTCAGAATTTCTTCAGGCACTCCAAGTCTACTGAACATGTCCACCAGTGCCTCTGCTACAGTTTCAGTGTCAATCTTCTTCAGTGGCACTGCTTCTGGGTACCGAGTCGCATAGTCCACTAAAGTCAGTACCCATCGATGACCTTCTTCACTCGGAGGTCTTATTTCGCCGATTAAGTCTAAGGCCACCCTCTTGAAAGGTCGGTCGATCAGAGGCATCCTCTGCATAGGCACTTTCGGGACCCTTCCTCGAGGTATGGTCTTCTGGCAAATGTCACATGATCGGCAGAAACGGCTGACGTCCGCATGAAGTCCTGGCCAGTAGAACACCGCCTGGATTCTGTCCGACGTCTTCTTGATACCCTAGGTGACCTCCCATGATTGAGTCATGCGCTACTTCCATCACCTGGCGCCTTAGAGGTAACGGTACCAATACTTGACGTAGTGGTTTCCCTCCGTTGACCCTCGGGTGCTGGAAGATTCGATACAGGATCTTGGCCTTCACCTCAAAATAGACCGTACCACTGCCTTTGGTCACGTGGTCTTGGCGGTTCCTGTACTTGTTTAAAGTGCTATCAGCTTCCTGGAGCTGGATCAGCTTATCTCTGTCCACGATGGCAGCTTTAGAGTTGTCGGCGACCTTCAGTGGCGTAGACGTCTTGTCTCTCTTGGCCTGGGCCCTGGTAGTAACAGCACCGACGATCTCTGGTCGGCAGGGCTGAGCCGGAGTAACCACATTGTCCCGTAGCAGCTCTGAAAGGTCTCCATCGGGAAATGGCAATGGATCCTCCTCCACAACTTCGACGTGTTGGGTTGAGGCAGGACTCCACTCTGGATCGGGGTCGTCGGGTCGTCTCGCGCCGTCGATATTCCCGATCATCAAATCGTATACAGCGGCTTCTTCAGGCAAACCGCTTCGACTTCGCCTATGTAGAAAGGGGTGTTGACATGAATCTTCGCAACTGGCGCTCTCACACATTTGCTGTCGGCCATAAGTGTCCATTTTGAATCGCCAGTGAACTGTTCTTTAGCGATTAGGTCTTCTCTGACGATGACCCCACTGCAGCCAGAGTCTCTTAAAACAGTCACTTCATGATTTCCGACGCGTCCCTTTGAAACAGGCATGTTCTGGACGGTCACAGCTGCGCTGGCGACGACGGGGATGGATTTTCCGTTGGCAAGGAGAAGTTGGCCATCGGTCATGCACTCTTGCACGTCCGCAGGAGTAGCTGTGCGCTTGGTCTCACTCGGAAGAATGACGCTCCCGCCGCACACCTGATGGTCAGATCTACTGGTTTGCCGTTGATTGGAGAACCGCCTCTGCCGGTTGCCCGCCGCTGCGTTGTCCGTACTGCTCCGCTGTCCGCTACTTTTGTTTTGAGGACAATTAGCCGCCCTGTGGTCTGTAGCGTTGCAGGTGAAACAGCCTCTTGAATGCCCTTCCCTGGGAGGAGGCGTGGAGTCCGTCTGTCTCTGGCTCGTCTGGCTCCCTTGGATCTGGTTCCCATGGTTTGCAGTCTTCTGAAAATGTTTCGTCGCGCTGGGTGGCCCCAGGGTTTTCCCATGAGCGATAAGATATCTTTCAGCAGCCTCAGTCACATCTTTAAGCGTCTGCAGCTTTTGTTCTTCTAAGTGGGTCGCTAGGTCCTTGTGACAGGCATTGAGAAATTGTTCCTTCACGATCAGGTCATGGAGACTGTCGTAAGACTTCCTTTCGCCTGATAACTCCACCCACTTGTGTAGATATGACGACAGGCGCTCCACAAACTGCTTTGGCGTCTCGTCTGACTTAGGCCGGCATTCACGGAAGCGTTTACGGTAGCCCTTCTCTGTAAAGTTGTAGCACTGCAACAGGGCCTCTTTCAAGACGTCGTAGTTTTTGGCGTCATCGTTCGACAGTCTGGTGTAAACTTCGAGAGCTTGCCCCGTCAGAAGTGCACTCAGTCGAATTGCCCAGTCTTGAGGTTGCCAGTTAGAGCTTTCAGCGAACCTTTCGAATCTCGCCAGATAACTGTCAATCTGGTCCTTCCCGTCGACGAAAGCTGGCAATTTTGGAGCCGTATGGTCGTTGGTGACTTGTGGCGCATGCTGATTGTTTTGGATACGCGCCAACTCTAACTGGTACTGACGCTCACCTTCAAGACGCTTCAACTCGAACTCTCTTTCTTCACGGCGACGTTGTTCTTCCCTTTCTTCCCGTTGACGCTGTTCTTCCTTTTCTTCTCGGCGTCGCTGCTCCTCTAATTCTAGACGCTTCTGTTCTAATTCTATTTCTTTTTCTAGACGCTTCTCTTCCAATTCTCTTTCTTCGCGCCTTCGCTGTTCTTCTCTTTCTTCACGCAATATTCTCTCCTGGCATTTGACGTACTCCGTCAGCTGTTTGCCTTTTAGATTTAGTTCAACCCCTTTCTGCCAGAAGTCAGCCATCTTGATGCTTCTGGAAAGTTCTTTTCTGGAACGTTCTTTTTCTAGAAAGTTCTTGACTGTAGAGTTCTTTTTTTTCTGGAAAGTTCTTGACTGTGCTGTACCTTTCTAGACTGTTCTAGAACAGCACGCTTTCTGCAGTAGCGCTGATGCTTGTCACTAGTCGCCTTCGCTGACGCAGGCCCCGCTGTCCTCGTCGTATGCGACGCTGCACCACGCTGGTGTTGATGTATACGCTCCTGTGCTGAAGTAGACGCGACGTTCCGCTCGACGCTCGCTGTAACACTGGCGATGTAGCTCCGAGACTGTCCCTTGACGTAGTCTTGCGGCAGCCACGTAGTCCCGCTCTGTTGTTCGCTCACGAAGCAACTCTTCGGCGACTACACGCCCTTGCAGTCAACCCGAATCTATCGGATGTAGTCCCAGTATGTTGGCCCCTCTCGACGCAACTCGTTGGCGGCTACCCTCGATGACTGCCTCTCGTAACGTTGACTCGCTTGTTGTAGCAGTTGAACCCTTGGCTATGGCGTGAATCGCGGCTTGACCCCCAAAATGTTACACTCAGTTTGATGTTGGTGTTTTCTATCAGTATCTGATTCAGCCCCGATGCTTGAATTCCTGATAGTTGTGTAACTCAGATTCGTTTATTCACACAGCCCGTCCAAACAGCATACAAGTCACAAAGTCGACGTATGAAGTTTTCCACTTTTATTCAGCACACACCAACAACTGCATACAATTCTCAATTCAACTCAACAACTTTCACAGCAACTTTCCAAATCACTATCAACAACTTTTTTCTCTCTACAATAATCTCGGCACACGATTAAATAACCTCTCTCTCTTCCGGAAGGATTTCGAATACTGTAGAAATGACGCACTGCCACCAATCGAATAAAAGATCGTCATCACTGACTTACGTCAATACATATTTTTATATCTTCCAGAACGACCTCTTGCTTCGACATGTATCGGGAACTTTCTATCAAGAGTAAACACGCATATCCAGAAGATTCTCAACTAATATCGACTAACGCAAATTATCAACGTTATACAAAGCCTCTCCTAACAACAATGCAAACTCAAATCAAAGGTAAATAAACACCATTATTGAATACTTTGCAAAACGAAACGATTAGATCTATCGTGCGCGCTTCCGACATACTTTCGTTCACGTTTCAACGTAACAGATAGGATTCAATGAACACCTTGTGGCATAAACAATTATCCTTTAGCATTTTAGGAAAAAGAGTCTTGTGATAAGTGTTATATTTCTTGTTGCTGTTACTCTAGTTCATGAGATACTGTACTTTTACTTTGAACCACAAATGCAGTAAGTAGCATGTATGTTAGTTGTTTGTTGGCAGTGGACGTTGTATCTGTAGAGTTGCTGTGCTGTGTTTCTCCAGGTGCTGAAGTGAATGTTAAGGATGATGATGGTGATACTCCATTGCACTGTGTTGTGGGTATCAAAGTCTCCAACCCTGATGTACGTACTATAGCTGTCCAGTCTCTGCTAGTCTTACTTTTGAAATGTGAAATGAAATGTTCATAATGCTTTTCCTGCTTTGGATGTTGTAGCAGAACTCATGTGGTAAAGCTTATGCAGCAAGCTTGTATTTCATAATAATAATAATAATAAGAAGAAGAAGAACAAGAAGAAGAACAAGAAGAAGAATAGAAAAATTGATTCATATGGCACACATATGTCTGGGTCTATGTGTGGGATAATATTAAGAGGGGATAGTTGGTCTTGCTTATTATTGTGGTGCAGCATTGTTACTGTTGTGTCTTCGGAAGATAAAGGTGTCACACCTATAACTTTTAAATGTTACACAGCTATTGCTGTGAGCTTTCGAACTTTTTTTTTTTTTTGTATTGCTGATCATATAGCTGAGTTGTCAAAAGCAGTCAAGGGGTATACTGTGTTTTATTTCAGAGTTTGGTCGGCCAGCTTGAACTGAAGCAAAGAGTGCGCATGGCATGCATTCTCCTGAGCAAGGGAGCTTACCCTGACATCACCAACAAGAAGGGGGCAGTACCCTTGCAGTGCTGCAGCCATTCAGGGCTGCGCATGGCCGTTGAGCAGTTTATGAAGGAGAAGTAAGAATACCTTTTCTTTGCTAGTGGGACCAGGTATAGCTCAGTTGGTAGAGCAGCTTACTAGTAACCGAAAGATACATGGTTTGAATCCTGGATTGGCCAACGTGTGACCATATTATTTTCCCCTTACATCATCTGGTTAGCTGGTGCCAGAATAATGTTACCAGTAGTAGCCTATACGCTCCAGTGTCGTGCGACTATAATCTACAATTACCCTTTTAATTACCTTTAAAAAAAAAACAACAACTTATAAATGGTTTCTAAATGTCTTATAGAAACCACAAAACTATTTCTCTACTTCCCAGTTGTAGGAAAACACAGGGTCATTACTCATAGGGCGGATCTTCTATAGCGCAATGGTTGATAACGCACAGCCTTTGCATTATAAATAGAAGGGGACCAACTGAGTGCTTTCCAAGGTTTAGAGTAGTAATTTGCATATGTAGCCCAGCGGAGCATTTGACTCCCGTCTCTCAGCCACGACCTTGAGAACATTGCTCCACCCGAACTGTTATTTTCATTTTATCCCTCAAAAGAGGGACATAAAAATATTTGCCCTGCAAGGCGGTGAAGCGTGGTTGGTAGGAGGAACAACGAAGCTTAACGTCCTATTGCATCAGCGTTAAGGACGATCACCACGTCGCCACCCTGACTATAATGATCAACATCATCATATCAAAGATGAGATCCTATGGATCTCTAACGTAGTACCTGGTTGCCGGCTACTAGTGCCACGCACTCTACTGCAAAGTCGCTGCCACTGACCTGGGGCGAGTTTCAAAACAGCGAGATCTCGGTAGATCCCGGTAGATCTTGCTCATTGGGTCGTTTCTACGGCTGCTCGCTCGCTAGTCAATCGCAAGGCGAGGCGAGAAAGAGCTAGGAGCCTCTTGGGGTACTTTGCCTGCAAGATCAAGATGGCGGAAAGTACGCGGTTTATGCTACTTGGAATCTGTTACGGTGATAATTCGATGGTAAATCTTCGAGTTTCAACCAGATCATGGGAGGGGGTGAAGAACTGTAAGTGAACAATTTTGCTTTTAATTGATTTTGATGATACATTTGATTTTTTTAACTTTATTTGATTTTATTTTCGCAAATCGTCCAACACATTCGAAGGAACCGCCGTTTGTGTACAAATTGAAAACGAGGCTAGAATGAGGCAGCATGGTGGGTAGTTTCATTCAATGATCGGTCTGACTCAAAAACGAGATCTTGTGACCTAGATAGTCTCGCTGAATTGAAACTCGGCCCTGCATAAAATGCCTGCCGACAATGTGGTCCCGCTCGCCACCAAAAGCAGCAGGCGAATGGTCAGCCAGGGAGAACATATGTCGTGTTGCCTTGTCCTGCGTAACCCAATGGCATACCCAAAGGATTCTGCAAAGCAGGAGCCACCCAAGGCTAGTCTAACCAAGAAAATCAAGGTAGACAATTTCTCTCCCAAGCCTCAACCAGTCGCCTCCCTTTCCGCTACAGATCCCACAGCTCAAATGGAGATTCATAGCACATAACACCTTTTTGCACCACTACAGTGACAACAGATGAATTTTTCCACAGGCAAAATCAATAAGCCGTATTAACTCTACTTGGCCTTGAAACATCCTTACACCGATCAAACATAGACCAATAAAGCTACCCTTTCAAAGCCAGTGATGACTTTATTTGCTTGTTTGCTATTGTATTTGTTTGTAATTATGATGTACAGAATTACGCCTGTCAATGTATATTAAAAAAATTACATTCAAAATTTTACACAAGACCTAATTTAACAGTCCTGCAGCAAAAATGAATGCAGAGTACTATTAGCTTTTGAACTTCCAATTTGAAAAACATTAACTGGTACGATATACTTATTGTTATGTCATAATTTTAGCGTGTACCAACAGTGTTGTGAGTGCAGCTTGCTGCTATGACAAAGATTGAATTTATAGCGATAGTACTCTGTAAGCCCCTATCTATTTATAATCAAAGGCTGCCTGTTATCTACTGCTGCCCTAATAAGAATCTGTCCAACATGTCATGCCCCTGTGAGGAAATTCAATTTTGCTACATTTCAGAAGACTTTGCTTCTGGTCGTGATTTGGCTCGGAAGAGTCCGCTGGACCTTAAGCAATAATCATGAAATGAAATGAAAGACTTTGCTTGCAAGCAGGTTAAGATTCTTTAGTTTTTTTCACAAGTGAAAATGCCAGGTTCTGATGCATAAAGTGTATAATTTTGGTACTTATGTAATTCTGTTAAATAAATCTGTTGGAGAAGTAACATGCTAGCATTATGCATGGTGTCCCACAGCCCTGGAGTGATCAAGAAATGTGGAGCCTCAACGCCTCGTGGAGCATCTGGGGGAGCGCGTTTGGGTGGAGGTGGGGTCGGAGTGGGTGCTCTGCTCCAAGGCATGACCTTGCCCTGTGGAGCTGCCGGATGCTCCAGGATGTCGGACATCACGCTGATGCCTTGTGGGCACAAGTCGCTGTGTCGGAACTGCTGCCTGCAGAGAAGCGAATGTCCGCTTTGTCATGCCAACATTGAGAGACGCATCCACAAGAGATCAGGTATGTTAGGTTTAGAAAATTTGTGATAATCTTATTTTTTTTGACTCACATAAATAACAGGGTGAGTCTGTGTACTCATCTCCCAAAATGTTTTACCAGATTTTCTCAAATCTGTGCGATATGAGTCCTAAATGATCCCAAAAATGATTTTTTTTAAAAAAATGTCCATCTGTCTGTCGGCCCTCAGCCGTCTGTCTGTGGCAAAAATTTAAAGTGGCTTGAGTACTCAAGAGTCTGTTTTAACTATCATAACCAAACTTGGTAAGATCATGTATACCTATGAGACTTTGAAAATGACCAGTGAATGAATGACTTCACTTCAAGGTCAAGGCCACAGGGTCATTAAATGTTAGTAAAAAAAAAATTACCAATTTTCACAAAATTTTACTTTTTTTTCTAGGTTATTAATATTGAACATATGATTCTTTGATGCATTATAAAGTGCAAATTTGGTCAACCTCACACCAAGTCAAGGTCACTGGAGCTGTCCAAAGTCGGTTTATTTAGAGGCACCTTGAAGTGACCTTGACTATAAGGTATGAGAGATATAAAGTCCAAACTTGTTGTATTTAGAGATGATAGATTGATCTTTCATATGTATTCCGTATTTGTGTTGATCTTGAAGGCCAAGGTCATTTTAGGCCTTGCAAAAACATACAAAAAATAAGTCATCATACAGTGGAATGGCTGTTTATTCGGTGACAATGACAATCCAAAAAGGAATGCTCACAGCAAAGGAGAACTGGATAGAAGATCAATGCCAGGAAATAGAGAACAGTCTGAACAAGAACAACAGCAAGAAGGCCTACCAGACTGTGAAGCGGCTGGCAAGTGTTAAACAGCCCAAAGTCTCCACGATTCATAGAAAGTCTGGCATGTGCCTTACAGAAGAACAAGAAGTCTTGGATTGATGGACAGACTACTGTTCTGACCTTTACAACCACACACCAAACGTAGACCCATCAGTTCTAACATGTCCCCAGAACAGAGAAGAGGAAGAAATCCTCCCAATTCTTTGTAAAGAAGTTAAGGAGCAGTGCAATCACTGAAAAATGGGAAGTCAGCGGGAGTGGACAACATACCCGCAGAATTGCTTCAAGCAGGGGGAGAAGCGATGATTGACGCCCTCACCATTATCTGTAACAAGATCTGGCAGAGTGGGGATCGAGTGGCCTACACCATAGACCAAATCGCTTGTCATCACTCTTCCCAAAAAGGGTAACCTTCAGGAGTGTGAAAATTACTGCACATCAGCCATCCCAGCAGAGTCCTCCTGAAAATAATACTCAACAGGTTGAAACCCCAAGCTGAACAAATCATAACTGAAGAACAAGCTGGGCGATGTACCACTGAACAGATTTTCAACCTCAGAATAATTTGCGAGAAATACCTACAGCACCAACAACATCTATATCATGTGTTTGTAGGCTTCAAGAAAGCGTTTGACCTAGTCTGGCATGCAGCTCTGTGGGCAACCATGAGAGTGTACAACTTCAGCCCTAAAAATATTGAAGTCATCAAAATCCTGTGTGACAAGGCTACCAGTGCAGTCCTCCACAATAGCGCCATCGGGAACTGGTTCAGAACAACAATCAATGTGTGTCAAGGATGTCTACTGTATCCAACACTCTTCAACATCTTCCTAGAGCGCATCATATTACATGCCCTTGCAGATGACGAAGACACATTCAGCATAGGGGGTAGAGCAATCTCCAACCTCTGCTTTGCTGATAACATTGAAGGATTGGCAGAAGAGGAACAAGAACTTGAACAGCTGGTACAGAGGCTTGATACCACCTCCAGAGCCTATAAAATGGAAATAAGTGCAGAGAAGACCAAAATGATGACCAACAGCACCAATGACATCAACACGGACATCAAAGTCCAAGGCTAATCCCTCAAAACAGTGCATAGCTTAAAATATTTAGGAGCCATTTTATCAGACAATGGGTCCCAACAGGAAGTCCACTACAAGATCGCACAAACAACTGCGGTCCTGACAAGGTTGAAGCCTATTTGGAAAGACAAGATCATCAGTCTACATTCCAAGGTAAGGCTGCTGCGTTCCCTTGTCATCTCCATCTTCCTTGTGAAACATGGACCCTCATGGCAGATCTACAATGAAGAATACAAAGCATGGAGATGAGGTGCTACAGCTGAAGACTTCTGTTCATTTCCTATACCCAGAACATCACCAACAATGAAGTCTGACAGACCATAACACAAGCCATTGGACAACACGATGACATGCTCACAGTTGTGAAGAAAGGGAAACTCCGATGGTTTGGCCACGTCACCAGAGCATCAGGCCTTGCAAAGACCATACTGCAAGGCACGGTGCAAGGAGGCAGAAGAAGAGGGATACAGAAAAAGAGGTGGGAGGACAACATTCGAGAATGGACTGGATTGACACTGAGTGAAGCCATGGGGGTTGCCGAGGACAGAGAAAGATGGAACACACTGGTTAAACGATCATCTGTTGTACGTGGCCCAACGACCTCCGAGTTACGGGATAGTAGAGGATGTTTATTTAACCCATAGTATGCAACAACCTTGGGTTGTTTGATCAGATGTGCATTAGAAATCACGTGAAGGTCAAGTTCAAGGTCATCCCAATGTCACCGTTTTGTGGTATAATACGTTTGTTGTACTTTATTTGATAGTACATGAGTGCATTTGGAACCGAAGGTCAATGTCATCTCAAGGTCAAGAGCATAGAAACATGGAAGTTGGTATTACTTTGCACATTAATGCCACCATTTCATTTTGTTTTTTTTCTGGGCACTCATTTTCGAGTTCGTTAGGGACTTGGGAGTCATATGGGTTTTGCCCTTCTAGTTTTGTTTTTGCACATAGTATTGTGCAGTGCGTACAAAACTTTATGAATGAATGAATGAAGATTGGAGTTTAACGTCTACACCCACCATTGGCGATATGGCAGACAGGGATAACCATCCCAGGGAACAAGGGGTAAGAACCTAAATCAACACTGAACCACCAGAGTAATCGTACTGCTAAGGGAAACAGTGAAAACCTGGGTCATCAGTGTGCCAGGCGAATGCTCTACTATCGACATATGGCGGTGGGTCATAAAAATATTATTATTATTATTATAAGAGGTTAGAAGAAATTATTATATTATTATTATTATTACCCTAGAAATGATCGGCTGGTTGATCATGATCCAATGTCAAATGGAAGAAAAAGGTGATAATGGTCGTGATGGTAACTGTATCACAGATACCGGAGTGGAGGAGCTGGCTGATGCTTGTCGTCAGATGTGAAGTACAGAAGGCTGGCGACCGCAGTGGTTCAGTCCATGGAATACCCACCACCTGCCAAGCAAGGGGTGCCAGAGACCTGTGTTCAATTCTTGACCGTGACGCGAGATTTTGTCAACAAGAGCTGGCTCTCTGGAATAACTCTTTGTTTGGTGAATCACATCCCAACTCATCAGATCATGCCTCATAGTGAGAGAAAAAAAATGTGAACAAGTTTTTGTTGGAGAACAACGTGAAGTAATAGTTTAAACCAGTCAGTTTGCAGAAATTTTCAGACGCCAATTTCCTACTTTTGTTGGTCAATCTTGATTGCTTTGCATTCATTTAACGAAAAGATGTCTTGGCTCTTCACTTTTCTCAGTATTTGGTAACTGACATTGTTTGATCATATATTATGATCACTTATGTGCAGATTTTAAACAAATAAATAAATATATTCAGTGAAAAAGACATTAAAATAAACCAAATTGATTGCTTTGTCAAGTTGGTTTGTTCTGTTTGTTTCTTATCTTTGTTATGTGTGCATGGATCAAATAGTCTAGGCACATTTGTATTAAAAAATGGTTCCTTGTACTACTCAGCATTATTTTATTTTATTTGGTTTAATTTTCTTTCTTTTATTAATTTGCTTTAAAAAAAAAAATTAATTAATTGATTATTTCTGTGCGTTTCCTATTCTATCTCAAAGTAGGGAGTGTTCTCCCTTTCATTACTCACATCTAGCTACTGCTTATGTATTTACTGTTCGCAGAATTATTTTCCAGTTTGTCATACTCATCCTGTAAACATGCCAGGATTAGACTGTTGGCGCATGTATACACAATATAAACATTTGTAATCAACATTATTATTCTTTATTGTTACCTCTAGTATGCCATAATAATTATTATTATTATTATTTTTGTATGTAGCAAGTACCGGTAAAGTTGTACTCCTATACTTGCTTTATTTACAATCTATAACAGTTTGCATTGTATTCATAAATAAAAGATAAGAGATTTTGACTATAAATTTTGTGCATTTGATATGAATGTAAGATTTTGCATTATGACAATTTATGATGCAAACACTACATACTTTAGTGGATGCTATTTTAAGCGATTTTTGTGTTGTAGTAAATTAAGTTGGAATGACGATGTACATAGACTAAATAATTATGTGCATAATGACTTTTTTATTTTTTATTTTTTGTGCAAAATGTTTGTTATATAGATCATGACAACCCCCGTTGGGGTGCCGGGGGTTTCAGTGTAAATAGTATCCCCACTTTCTGGAAATTTAGTGCTTTAAATTCCCACTGTCGCTGTCTTTCTCATTCCTGCTCTGTTCTATCAATCTGCTATACTATCGTCTTCTTCGCTAGACCAGTCTCCTACCTTTTTTCTTGAAAACTCTTCCGGGACACGACTCCTTATTTGTGTATGAGGTCTGTTGGATCAGCTTGGGAATATTGGACGCTTTCTGCCGGGTGGTCACTAGGGCTTCCTATGATGTTATTATTTAGCAATGTAGGCATTTTATATGTATGTGTTTTGTTGATAATTTATAATGATGTTTGTATTCTATTTTGTTTTTGTAAACGGGGGTTCGATAAGTTGGGATGAAGCCTCAGCCGTCCCCTGCGTGGGATGTCTTTATTGTAAAGTGACTGGCTGGTGGAGAGCTTTCGGTTTTACCACTAGGGCTGTTTCGGCAGATTTTTTATGTGGATCGGGGGTTGTCCAGTCCTGATTTGGCTCGGAAGAGTCCGCTGGAACTTAAACAATAATAATGTAATGTAATGTAATGATCATGACAGAAGGTTGAATTTGGAAAAATAAACAGTTGATGATTCATTTGTTGTGAAATTGTTATTGACAAATCAATATCTTGGTTTCATTTGTACATAGTGATGTATTTTGCTTGCAAAAAAAATTGAAGCATTTAATCAGTGTATATTTTTGTGGACTTTGCCTCATAAGCAAAAGATTTTACTCACACACACAAAAAAAAAAAAAAAAAAAAATTATTGTGATGACAATGTTAATGGAGCCTAATGGTAAACACATTTTTGTAAATTACAAAAAAAAGCAGATAAAAAAAAGTTTGACTTAGACCAAGCTTATGTTTATGTAATACATAACTGTGGAAGAATCTGATGCAATTGCTGACAATTTTTTTAAAACAGTTTTACCAGCCGGCTTTGGTCTCTGTGCCATAAGAATTCCATGTGTTCATACCTGTGAGTGTCCTGCAGACTTGTCATGTGATCACATGCAAGCATTGGCCATAGGTGGTGGTTACAATATAGTATGTTGGGCGCCGTTTTCAAGTTGAACGCACTCTGGTAATAAACCTATACAAGAAATGTTTTTCTTATTGAATTTCTGTTTTGAGTCTTAAAGTTTTGGACTGTTGATGCTCCACTGTTTTATAGAATTGGTTGACAAAATGACTAATGCAGCTAGATTTTGTGTAATTAGTTTTTAAATTGACTGGTTAGTATTATCAGGTTTAATAGTACAGTAGTTAGTGAAAATTCTGTGTATAATTGGCAATTCATGTGAATATAGACATGTTGGTGCAAAATGGCTAATATAGCTATGCTTTTCTATAGATTTTGCATATCATTTGCAATGATTGCTAATCTAATGCATCATTATAGTAAGAAACTTTTTTTTTGTATGCATTGTGTTGTGGTAATTCTTATTTTTGGTGCTAGTATATTTGAATAATAATTGCTAATACATTTGTGGGGGAAAAGGATTAGAATAAGGTCACTTTTAGTCCCTTTTACACACCAGCTCAATGCCTATGTGAGCAGCACTCTTAGGTTCCCCCACATTTTGCTGGCTGCGGGCTATTTATAGCTTGCCTGCACCCTCCCTTCCAGTGAAAGGAAAGGAAAGAAGCACCGGTGAAGCTATTTATAGTTAGCCTGGCTGAACTAACCCCAAAACCTAAAAGCTTTGGTTGAGTCAGTGTGTTTAAATTTCTTAATCAACATAACTGTATTTGTGGAAGCGTGTTGTGATTCTATTTCTGCATCAAATCCTTGAAGCGAGTTTTTGTCAGCAAGACCGGAACATTTAGATTTTGATATATTATCATTATAGAATATTGTGACATTTACTTATACAAGATCCGGTATAGTTATGTATTATGATATATCGGCGTTATAATTTTTTTCATGCGCCCGAGGAGTCTTAATTCCTGTTTGGGCACCCAGATCCAAGGGACGCACGTAAAATCCTAAAAGAAAGTTAACTCACTGAAGCTCCATTCAAATAGTCAACAGTGTAATTAAAGATTGAAGGAAAACTTCAGAGTTACAGCAACCAGAAATAATCCGTTGCATGCCACATTATAATTTTCTCCATTCACTTTTGGTTACGATAGTCAGGAATAGTCTCCCTTTACGCATGAAAGATGAGCTTTCTGATTGGCCAGTAATTTATTCAATGACCAATCAGGGAGTCAGATGCTGTCTCACGCGTTACTCTTGATAGTTTTAAACACTTTTTTTGGGTTCAAGTGTCAAAAATAATACTTTTTTTTAGTACAACCCAAAACACATTATTGGTTTGTTTTATTTTTCTCATTTTGTAACAGTTTGGTTAACTTTCCTATTCTATCCTATCATATCCCATAACTAGGAGGTCGTTTAACCAGCATACTCCATCTTTCCATGTCCTCAGCAACCCTGATTGTTTCGCTCAGTGTCAAACCAGTCCATTCTCGAATGTTGTCCTCCCATCCCTTTTTCGGCCTACCTCTTCTTCTACCTCCTTGCACTGTGCCTTGCAGGATGGTCTTTGCAAGACCTGATGATCTGGTGACGTAGCCATACCATCGGAGTTTCCGTTTTTTCACCACTGTGAGCAGGTCATCGTGTTGTCCAATAGCTTGTGTGAGGGTCTTTCGGACTTCGTCGGTGGCGATGTGTTGGGTATAGGAAATGCCCAGAAGTCTTCTGTAGCACCTCATCTTCATGCTTTGTATTCTTCGCTGTATATCTGCTATGAGGGTCCATGTCTCGCAATAGGAAGATGGAGATGACAAGGGAGCGCAGCAGTCTTACCCTGGAATGTACACTGATGGTCCTGTCTTTCCAAATTGGCTTCAACCTCGCCAGGGCAGCAGTTGTTTGTGCGATCCTGGAGAGGACTTCCTGTCGGGACCCACTGTCTGATACAATGGCTCCTAAATATTTGAAGCTATGCACTGTGTTGAGGTATTGGTTAACTTTAAAAGAATGGAATCTCATAGGAGGGCCCTGGTGTATTTCAGGTAATTTGTCTTTGGGCACTCAAAATGTTGGGGTGCACCCAAAAGTTTCAATAAGGCACCCAAAGGCACCCTTGTAAAAAAAAGTTAATTTCTAACGCTGTATATGATATTGCTGCCCAGAAACGATATTGTTGGAAGTCAACCTCATGTGATAATAAGGTTGTAATTTCCATAAATATGCAGACGATACTGAACTGTCCAAGAGTTCTCAGCCATCAGACTTTAAGACTGTGCAGTCAGACATTCAAACTTGCATCCATGATGTTCTTTCCTGGATGGATAGCAATAAGCTCAAATTGAACACTGAAAAAACTGAAATCATGCCTGTAGGCAAAGCCTCGTGTCTCAGGCAGGTTGGCAGCAACTCCCTAGTTGTAAATGGCAGCAGCATTCCGTACCAAGACTCCGTGTGCTATCTTGGAGTCAAAATCGACCAAACTTTGTCAATGCAAGATCAAATTGGTACTATTTGTCGTGCTACTTTTCTCGAAATGAGGCGCATTGCCTCTATTCGACCGTTTTTAACCGAGTCAGCGTGTGCAGCTCTTGTCAATGCTTTTGTGACATCACGGCTTGACTTCTGCAATTCTGTTCTGGTTGGTCTTCCAGGTGAACAGATAAATCGCCTTCAACGCGTACAAAACAAGGCAGAGCATCTTTTGAAACGGAAGAAAAGGGATCACACCACCACTCCCTTACTATGCAAGCTTCACTGGCTGCCGGTGAAGTTTCTCATTCAATTCAAGGTCTGCGTTTTGGCTTTTCGGTTCTTTGAAGGCACACTACCATCCTACCTAGCCAATGCACTTGTAGCCTATAAACCAACTCGGGCACTACGTTCTTCGTCTGAACGTCTTTTGACAGCGCCACGCCGAAATATGAAAACTTTCGGAGAACGTGCATTTTCTTTTGCTGCGCCTACTCTCTGGAATTCACTGCCGGCAAACATGAGAGGTGTACCTGACTTGGTGACATTCAAATCGCAACTGAAAACGTATCTGTTCAAGCTTGCATTCAAATAATTATTATTATTATTGTTGTTTTTATTTTATTGTAATATTATGTTATATGTGTTGTAATGACAGGATGTACAATGGATGAATGCGAGTGGGTGCGCAATGAGTCACAATGTGAGATTTGCACGATATAAGTACCATTCATTATTATTATTATTACTGGATGGTAATATCTATAGAATTGATTTAATGAAATCCATGTGCACAACAATAACTTCATAAAAGTTAAAAAAAAAAAAAAAAGTAATAAAATTCATATTTTAAAAATATTTTCCAAAAAATCTTGTAACATGTAAAATTACAGCGGAGTGATCTTGTGGTCAACATGCAGATTTTACGGTTTCTTAATTTTGGTGTATATATCTGACCTGTGCTTTATATTCCTCAATTAAAAAAAACAAAACCAACAAAACATTATGTCAATTCTTGGGGTTGTTTTAGTCAATAATGAATGATGAGAGCGATTGGTACAGTGACATTTTTAACAAAGCTCAGTTATGCTGATAATGAAACATTAGCAATGCAAAGAAATTACATTTATTATGTGGACTTGTAGTAGAGATTGTTATTCTTTACAAAGCCATGCTCAAAGTCAAATCAAAGTGTGATGATGGACTTTCACAACTTTCAAGAAACTCCACAAGACTCGTCTATTTAATAAGTACCTTTCCCGAGTCCCTCACCTTTGGTTGTCTGCTACCCTCTCCCTCATATGAGTTTTACTTAAAACTGTTATGTTTTTAAGTATGCATTCATTTATCTCATGCATTTTATCTGTTTTATGCTTGCTTTTACCTTCCTACTTATTTGTGCATGTGTGGGTGTGTGTGTGTGTGTGTTCATTATCTGTCACATTTTATTGTCTTTATTACTATTATTTTTAAACCTGAGTATTTTTAATTGTTATCCAATTCATTGTTATTGTGATTATTCATTACGGTTGTCTATTGTTATGTTTATATGCATTTTTTATGTTTTATGCGCTTTGAGCAGAAATGTTGTCTGATATGTGCGCTTTATAAATAAAATTATTATTATTATTATGGAGAGGCGTCTTCTTCGCAAAAAGTCGTGATCAAGGGAGAGACCTATGCAACCAACAAATGCACATTTATGTTCCTTTCAGGTTTATTTACAAATATCATCCGCCTGATGTCAATAGTAGTAAGTTGATGCTGCGTTGGAAAACAAATTATCTCCCCACCCCCCACCCCCCTCCTACCCCAATTTTACATACACACCAAGCAAATATGAACACTGAACATCAATTCAATATAAAATGAAGTCCAAATGTCAATGTTCATGTTCTCATTATGGTAAAACGGACATTGTTGAGTTTAACTATAATTAAATTAAAACAATTCCAAATGGATTTTAACACTTAAACAGATAAATATAATTACATTAAAGAATAACCATTTTTAAAACATAAAAATAAACCACCAAAATATTCATACGTAATATTTAGGCATTGGTTTTTTCATTGTCACTATTTTAGGAAAAGCACAAAACATGCACCTTACAAAACAAAACCACCCCACCACCCTCTCACTCACTCCCCCACCAAAAAAAAATAAAAATAATAATATTGATACCATAAATAAATATTGTAGGTACTTCTAGAAAATTGATGGTCCCAATATGAATGAAGTGGATGGATGGATGAATACGTGCATGTAAGACTGTAGATTTGAAAATGAAATGAAACGGAACAACAGCAATACAATATCGTGGTGATGACGATGATGATGATGGAGAAGATAATGATGCCAATGTATAATGTGCATGTCTCCTCCATTGACGAAACAAGTGGACGTACATCAAGAAAGTGGAACCTCACATCATCGAAGTGCCACAGGTCATCCCCATCATTACCATCCAATTTTAAAACACATTCTCACTCTACAGTTTCTTTCGTACAACATTCAATCTCCAAACTCCACCTGCACCAAAACCAACTTGAACTTTTTTGAGTTTCCATCGATCAGATGTACAATCTGCACTGGCGCCCATTGTGTAGTACTGCAGAGAGCATTGTACACCTAATGTAAAACGCTACGTAATATGTAGATATTCTGCACAACACGTTACACGTGTATATTCTGCAGTATGAATCTGCACAAAAAGTGCACATTCAGTCAAGATTACACATGTGTACCTATTTTGCTGCCCACGTCTCTGCCTTAGGATCTTTTGTATATTTCTTTAGCTTGTGTTGAGCGGTCACCCTGTCAGTAGGTCGAGTCATTTGCTGCAGTCAAAGGTAAGTCCACTTTTTTTGGCTTTTGCTTTGTTTTGTACTGAAGGGGTTTTTGCAATAGATGGACATTCTTGCGATTCTGCGTCAGCTGGCCAACTCGGGGGTTACTCAGATCCCGTGTCTTTTATGTTTAGTTTTCGAGTCTCTAACCACCAACATGCAATAAACAGAATCCTCTTATTGCTTATCAATGTTGGACCTTAAGTTATTTGTTTTTCTTTGATACCGTAGCCTGGGAAGAACACTGTTATAACTCAATCATAATTATTATCAGAATCCTTTTGAAAACGGAAGGAGACAACTGCTCTCACTCAAATCAGCCATCTTGTATAACGTCCCTTTGCAAGGAAATCTAATATCTGGGTGGTGGGGGAGGACCACCAGGTGGGCCAGGTGGTGGTGGTGGGCCTGGTGGTGGTGGTCTCATGCCGGGTGGAGGAGGCCCTCGCATGCCGTGTGGTGGTGGGCCTCGCATACCAGGAGGCATCGGAGGTCCTCGCATACCTGTACACATTGCAACAATACTTCATGAAGCCAGTTTTTTTTTTTCCCATCCAAGTGATACGCAGTCTTCAACTTCCAATGCAACCCCTTACTCCTCTTGGGCCATCAAGCGTTCTCAGCCATGTTATACAGAACCGACATGACGCACATTCTGAAAATGCACTCAAAAACCATTCTGAAATTAACATTACTGACACATTTTCAAAACAATATTTTTACACAGATGCGGTCATGTTGGTTGAAGTGCGCTGGTTCACATGAAGAGAAGGTGTTGAATATAGAAAAAAAAAAAAAAAACTCCCAAACGCTCCAGGAACAACTTTTAAAAGAAAAAAATATATATTAACACCAACTGAAAGAACTACAAAAATATTTCTTGTAAAAAAATATGTTTAATTTTAAGTGAGATTTGTGTGTGTGGCACATCTCGCTCTTTCAATACACATTGTTCAGTCTCACATCCTCCCATCTCCTCCAAGACAGAACTAGAAGTGCATGAATATTGACAAAGACTCACCTGGGAAGCCACCAGGTGGGGGTCCTCTCCAGCCTGGGGGTGGCCGCATGCCTGGAGGAGGTGGAGGAGGTCCACCAGGACCCCCCATACCCCAGCCTCCCATGTTGGGTGGTCCTCCCATCATATTCTGATGGTGCGGTGGACCTGAGAAACGGGGTCACCAAAAATTACTGAATAAATCTCCAAAACTTACGATCCAAATAAAGGTCTTATTAGTCCAATCTTCCACAAGGTGCATGAGGAGTTCTAACTGCAGATTTTATGCTGTATTACCTTCCCCAAAAGACTTGATAATTTTAGAACATGATTTAGAATATTTCAGAATCAGGTTAAAAGAGTTGAGTTGATAATACATTAGAAGTAAAAACGACTTTAAATGTATTACTATTGGGACTCGTCTAATTAAATAATATTCTAAACTATAGGGACCTATTAAATAACTACAAGAAACAATTAAATTTAGTTACACCTTTTTTGCCCATCCATCAGCCATAAGAAAAATAAAATACATGTAAACAAAAAAATTGTAATATAAATCATCAAAAAATTTACCAGCATAGAAGAAAACAAATGTATTAATAAAATCTTACCATGGTTGCCCATCTGTCCACCCATGTTTGGATGGTTGCCCTGCATGTTTGGGGGAGGAGGACCCTGGAAGTTGCCCGGAAAACCTGATGGAAGAGGACAAAAATCTATGTTTTTGGCATCTATGGGCAGTTTTTATAACGTATTCCTACTTTTGGGAATTCCAAAGAGAGAGAGAGAGAGAGAGAGAGAGAGAGAGAGAGAGAGAGCGAGAGAGAGAGAGAGAGAGAGAGAGAGAGAGAGAATGATGAAGTTACATACATAGGTAGCAATAATAATAATAATATATAACAATAATAATATGAAAAGGAGGCAAAATTGAGAATGTGATGGTGATAATAGCAGTAGTAATTGTAGCAAAGCGGTAGTACAAATAAGAGTGGTAGTAGAAATAGTAGGAGGAGGAGTAGTAGTTAAAGCAGAAGGTGCTGTATGAGCAAAGTAGTAGTAGTAATAATAGTAGAAGCAGTAACTGCAGTAGGAGCAGCAGTAGTAGTAGTAATAATAGTTGTAGGAGAAGTAGTAGTAGTCATCACAGCAATAAAAACAACAACAAAAAACAAAAGAAAGAAAGGAAAGACAAAAGACACAACGTGCCCTTTAGCTTCACAACCAGAAGTCAACCACATAAATCCACTTTAAACGAACCCAAAATAACACACAGAACTCAGATCACTATAAAAAGGCCTGAAAACGGTAAAGCACATCACTGACATTAGTATATATTCTCAAGAACTTTACATCTGTACAGCCAATGATCAAAGCAGTGCATTCCACAGCTGGCAAACCACAGAAGTGAAGGAAGGATTGGAGGGAGGAGGACGAGAGTAGAACAAAAAGGGAGAAGGAAAGGGTGAGAAGAGGGAAAGGAGGGGGGGGGGGGGTGGTGAAGAGAGAGAGAGAGAGAAAGAGAGAGAGAGAGAGAGAGAGAGAAGCTAATCTTGACAATTTTTTTTCCAGATTCACCTGTCCACACACAAGGAATGGGGACCCGAATCAGTTATGATTATGATGATGATGAATTATTATTATTATTATCATCATTATTATTACTATTATTATTATCATTATTATCATATATTTACGAAATGTACTTTGTGTACTATCACTTGTTTCAGGAGAAAAAATAGCAAGCAACTATTCAACCCACGTTGCTGATTTCTAAAATTAATGAACATATTTGACCGTGTGTCTAAACTTGTGAACACCATGTTGCAATGTTTAAAAATCGGCACACAATAAGAATCGGCACAAAATATGAACCTTGGATGTGCTTTAACATTTCAAAAAAATGGTTTAAAGTTTGTGAAAAATCGTACATCACTGATGCAGTGATGGGAAAAATGTCCATCATTGATTAAAAAAAAAAAGAAGTAAATCAACGATCTCATAAATGCATGCAACATCTTGTCAAAGTGATGTGGATATTAGGCACAGCCCGTTTAAATCAAATGTCCAGTTCACGGCCGTGCAGCCCTGTGTAAAACTTGACTCTCTGCCAGCATGTGCATGCTATTTTTAGCGAAGCTTGGAGCCGAGCGCATGCAGATCCAGATGCAGACACCCGCGCCACGCTCTAAGTAGGTACTCCAAGCCCTTCATTGGCTCTTGTCCGCTCGGCAGTTTTGACTCAGTTTTCACTTCACTTTCAACACTTATTATTAATGTAAAACTGCATCAAAACGAACAGTGGCTGTATTCAAATAAAAATTGAAAGCTTTATCTTTACATCTGTGTTGTTTTTAATGCATGTTTATGCGAAAGATTCCGAGAAAACAGCTTTTGAATACGCCCCTATCCGAACGCTGAATGCCGCTGCGAAAAAATTGTCACCGTCGTTTGCTGAGAGGTGACTCGTTTCAAACTCTAAGCGCTTTGCGATACTTCATTGGATGGCCTAAAAATAATAACCAATGAGAAGTTCGGATACTTAGCTTCATTTACATATAAGTATGGTGGGCTCTCGTGTGTAAACGTTTTGTTACGAGCCGAACAAAGTGGATAAAGCGGTTTTGATGTAAGTTTGATTTTAACTAGAAGTTTAAAACTTAGCAAGAAATAAAGAGCAGACTTTCCTTTATAAAACTAGGGTATTTATTAATTTGTGCATTACTGTATCGCGGAGCGCTTTGCCGTAGAAAAGTCTACCCAAACGGTGTTCGGGTTTTCTTCCGGCCATGGCCTACTCGTAGGCCTATTCAGCGACACGAGTGCTGAGCGTAGTAGCACACCATTTGCCGGCACGCACTGCGAATTTGATGATTTCCCAACTTTGAAGCACCAAAACGGCTGAACATTACATGGGATAGGCCTGAAGAAAATTGGGCTTGGAGTATAACATATGAAGGGGTTACCTGTCAAAAATCAGCTTTCTGGTATCAATATTGGCTTCACTTTGAGACTCCAAAGTTGTCAATTTCTTCAATTCCAAAACGTTGCCAAAAAAACACCAACATTCGGCATTTTCAAACATTAATAACTTTTTACCTATTTGTCCTATGGGGAAAAAAAATATACCACTGTGTTCAGAATGAAAAGCTCTTTAAATCTATGTCAGTTTTGTGATGAGGAAATCATTTTTTAAAAATGGCTTTTGACTACCTACTCTAAGCTAAGCACCGCAGTACACAGCTATGAGGAGTACGCGTGGAAACGTATGGCTCATCATCTTATTCTTGTGTACTAAAAGTGATCGTTTTATGTGGAATATCCTTTGTATTGTGTTAATGGTTTGTATTTAGTTACTTCCATATCTGTGTTTTGTGTTAGCATAATCTAAAACCACGAACTCGATTTGGTTTGTGTTATATTAAAGTCGATTTGACGGCACTAGCTGTCTGGTCCTGCACTGTAAGCTTACTAGCAGTGGACCGGTTTTAAGTTTTCGAGTGTGTATACGTGTACATTGTAATTACACATTTGAATCCTTCTTACAATGTTCACCATTTGAAGTCACTTAGTACAAAGTTTGAACTTTCTGGTGATGTAGTCGACATTATAAAAGCTCTTCTAGTGTTTGGTTGCTGGCCTCTGTAATTGCAGCGAATTTACGAAAGTCTTGTGGTGCTAATGGTGCAAGCAATAGGCACTCAATTGCATGTAGCGCAGCTGTTGTTTGTAGATTATAGTCACACGACACTTTCGCATATAGGTGACCACTGGACCGATTTATACTGACACCAGCGGGGGGGGGGGGGGCCAGTTGTTGGTAAAGGGGAAAATAATATGATCACACGTTGACCAATCCGGGATTCGAACCAGCGACCTTTCGGTTACTAGCAAGACGCTCTTACCAACTGAGCTACCCGGCCCCACTGTAGCGCAGCTGCCCGGCCAGCCCCCTGTTATAGGTCTGGCTAGCAGCACAGCATGCATGAGCTATAGGCCTACCTAGAGCTTGGCGCGAGGTTAAAGTAATTATAAGCTTTCAGCCGAGTGCCAGTTGCATAGCTTGTGCTGTGGGTCGCTGGCCGTTTCTCAGCTGGTTATAAGCAGTCCAGCCTGCGTTAAGGGACCCTACGAGGCGAAACTAAGGGTGTTTTTAGCCACAGCCTGAAAGTACTTGAATGCACGGCTGTGACTGTGTTACATCTGGAACACTGAACATTAAGCAGCAACCCAAGCAATAGTTTCCAACAGCGTTTTATCAAAATAATCCTGAACCAACATTGAAAGAGACAAAACACCATGCAAATAAAAGAAATATAACGAAATGCCAAAATAAACAAAAGAAAAAAAGAAATAATGATAGGGATTTGTTTTACTCTTGCATTTTTATATCTGTTTTTGTTTTGTGTGTGCTGTTTTTGGTTTGTGTGTTTTTTCTTCATGAGTGTGTGCGCGCGCGCGTGTGTGTAGAAACCCAGCCAATTAAAAAACAAAATGTATTGCTAATCTGTATTGCAGGGGTCCTATGACAAAACTGAATTGTATAAACATGTGCGTATTCTTCTCCTCCAGTACGAGTGTGTACGAGTGCCTCAGAACAAAGCAGAAGAAAAAAGGAAACCATTGAGCAACTGTTTAACTCCCGATGCAAAAAAAAGGAAGAACAAAGGAATAAACTGTGTATTCACGTCTCATTGGAGGTCCGTTCTGCCGATTCCAACCTTCTGATCACACAAAACATTCCATTATACACTGTTACTCTGCCCTTCCCTGTTCAATGAACGATATTGGGACTTCAGCTTTACAATCATAAACTTGTTAAAAAAAAACTTTCCTTACCGAATACTTGAATAATCAAGCAGAAATGGAATTCTAACTCCCCAAAAATTTTTTTCATTGTCAAAGTCTAGTTAAGAGTTTGAACGAACGCTACGTCTACACCCACCATTGGTGATATGGCAGATGGAGATTACCAGCCCAGGGAAGGGGGCATGGACCTAAATAAACACTGAACCGCAGAGCTAACATACTTAAATAAGTCATTATTAACACAAGTAAACAAAACAGTAAGACGAAAGAAAGTATACACATGCAATGAAGACTGGACGTATTCCAGCAGCTGCCAATCTGGCATCTCTTAGCTAATTATCTTTTATTTATATATTTAGTATTTATTTTTAAATTTCTGCTTTACAAAGGCAATGTCATGTGTAACTAGAAGATACAGTTGATTTTTAAATTAAATGTTAATTTCCATTTTACAATGGCAAAGATGCAACTAAGAACAGACAGTTCAAGTTATATAGCACAATTTAAAAGCAAGTGGTACAGTGGAACCTCTCACAACAACCCCCCCCCCCCCCCCTCTATAACGACTCCCCCGCCACAACGACCCATTTTATTTTAACCGATGTATTTCCTTATATTGCTGTCATCAAAAGCGGCCAGCCCCTACTCGTATGGGGTGTGGATTTCATGTGATTCACATCACATGTGCGGCACAGACAGATGTCTAGGCCGTGTGGCGAGAGAGAAAGAAAAGGAGCAAAAGAGAGAGAGAGAGAGAGAGAGAGAGAGAGAGAGAGAGAGAGAGAGAGAGAGAGAGAGAGAGAGAGAGAGAGAGAGAGAGAAATTTGAAGAGCATACATACATGTACATAATTCTTTATTGACTTTAGTTTGAGATTTCCAATTTTATTTCTATTTTTATTATTAAATGCAATGTGCTGGATTCAGTACACAAACAGTTTTACTGAGTGTATGTGTGGTGTGTTGTAAACAATACACAGTTGAGTTTATTTCTTTAATACATGTAACAGAAAAAGATGTAGTGAAAGGTAAACTCTCTACCCCTCTGTAAAGACCCCTTTCTATAAAGACCGATTTTTGTCAACATTTTCAAGGTCGTTGTAGAGAGGTTCCACTGTATTGGACTACAAATGTTATGATGTTTTAATTGTCCAATGGACTATATATATATGCGCAAACAAATGTAAATTAAAATAAAAAAAGATTAAATTATTATTGTTTGAATTTTGTAGTGATTGAAACCATTTTTTGAAATTTGAACTTACAAGTGGGCTTGAAAAATTGTCTACTCTTCACTGTAAAAGATGTGTATACTGCGTGTGCAGTAACTACACAAAGATACAAAAGAAAAAAAAAGGTGGAAAATGTAGCAGAACAGTTCAGACTGAAACCACCACAACTGCACAAGACACTACGCTACTCCATCCACACCAAACTACAGAAATATTGCAACCGAAGTGCTAATCCTTTCACCGCATGGAAGGAAAAGCTTGGTCTGGACGACCTAAAACTTGTAGTTCAGACCTACCCTTACAACACAGACATAAAACATACCCATGGGCGGCCGCATGTTTGCCATACTGAATGGCGGCATACTGCCGGGTGGCATGGGAGGGGGTGGCATGTTGGACGGCACAGGGGGCGGTACAGGTGGCGGTGGTAGAGGACCTGACGACACTGACATCATACCTGGAAAAAGAAATATTAAAAAATATCTCCAAACATTAAAAAACCCGGTTGATACATTAAAACATTCCACATGTAACGTACATATGAGCAGTATTTCATTCAGGAAAGATTACTAACATGTGAAATATTACCTATTAGTTATATATACAATATTGCAACCATGAGAGTGTACAACATCAGCCCTAACATTATTAAAGTCATCAAAAGGCTGTAGGACAAGGCTACCAGAGCAGTCCTCCACAACAACGCCATCGGGAACTGGTTCAGAACAACAACCGGCGTGGGTTAAGGATGCCTACTCTCTCCAACACTCTTCAACATCTTCCTAGAGTGCATCATGTCAGATGCCCCTGAAGATCACGAAAGTTCAGGATCGAGATTTAAGAAAAGGCTAAAACATACTGACAATTATGTCACAACACACCTGCATAAAACATGACATAATAATATTCAGCCAAACGAGAGGAAATGCACAAAGCCTTATTAAATTCAGGCAGCTTTTGAAACAACGGGGCTGGGTAAATGCAACTATGAGCGACAATTGGGTGGAGAAATAATCCCACCAACATGCTGCCCTAATATAACTGTGGGATGTAAACAAGGGTGAATAATTGCCACGTCGACCAACACTGAGAAACATTTGGAAGGGAGAGAATCCTGTCACAGGATGTGGAGACCAGTTGACCGTTTAAACACGGTGGCGGACGTTTTTTCCCCATGGCGAAAATGGATAAACAAAAATTCTGTCCACTCACCAGGCATAGGAGGCATGCCAGGCGGAGCTGCATTGCTGGAGGGAGGTGGAGGGGGAGGTATAAGGGGGTTGCTGTTTGGAGGGCCAAGAGGGTTCATGGGAGGGGGCGGAGCATCGGCGAACAGCTGGTGAGGTCGGTCTGTCAACGACAGTGGATTCTGGGCTGCCAGTAATCTCTCTGCAACACAAAACACCACAGTCTCATATTTTTTAATCAATATTAGTCTAATTGTAACAAACAGAATAAAGCGAAAAAGCCCAAACACACAGAAAAGTCCAACAAGTGTGGATGCAACCACCATCTTAACTTGGTTTTACTGTGCAGAATAACGTGCAATTGTTCACTGTAAACAAAACGTGAGCATTATAACAAATCTGTACCTATATTTCTAGAACGCGTGTTCCAAATCTAAATAAACCCCTTACGAAATTACAGCCCAAATTATATTTACAGTTTTACTAACCTGCTGCTGAGCCATGTCTCTCTCCTTTGGAGTCTTTCTTGAAGGCATAGGAGATGGTGATTGGGCGGTTACACAGGTACTGTCCGTTCATGGCCTCTATAGCGGCATCAGACGCCTCAAAACTGGCAAAGTTGATAAAGGCGTAACCCTTGGAGTTGCCTGTGTCTGGATCTCGCATGATCTGTTTTGAGATTACAAAACCTCAGAGATTACATACAACTATAAACATTATATAAATGTATGGACTTTGGGGGTTACGAGCACCTGAAGCCATATGGAGTGTTTTCTTTAAAGGGACAGGTTTTTTTTTTACAAATACTAATCACAGTCATTTAGCTGCACCCGTCTTTTGAAGACTTCATCACATTTACGATTTTCATTAAATGTTGCTATAAAAAAAACCAACAAACTACAAAAAATACTACACTTCTCGTAACTGCTTTGATAGGCAAATCAAAAACAACCATTCCATCAATACTTAGTCTGCCCTGTTGGCACAGTGTAATTTGTAACGATATATTAGAAGAGACAGAAAATAAATCCAAGAGTCATATATAAAATCAAAAGTTTCACATTTATTTTCATGGTTTTTGTCAGGGTAAAAGGTTGCCACATAAAACGTAAAATAATATTTTATCACTGGCATTAGTCTTACCTTTGGTGTCTGCAGGATGACGCCAAAAGCACTGAACGTGTCATACAACAGTTTCTCATCCACCTCAGGGTCAAGGTTGCCGATGAAGATGTTGGCGCCAATGTCCAGGTTCTTCTGGTGGGCTGAGGCCTGCATATAATCCAAGTTTCAAATTCTGAACCAAAGTTATTTTAACCCAATATGCAACAAAAATTGTGAAATTTTTATTAGGATACCATCCTTGTCCTGAAAAGGCTTTTGACTTTTAAAGTTATTATTTTTTTGTTGTTATTATTAAGGAAATTGACCAAATATTGCTTTGCTCAAACCGCTGTGTGCTGTTTTGAGGTTTCAAAGGTTCATCCATTAACATCTTAGAAAGTTAAGAGTTCAACAACAACAAAAAAAAGGGGAAAAAAAGACCCCCTTACTTATTCTTGTTTTATTTCTGCTTATTACAAGTTCTCAAAAACTAGAAATCTGGTTGGGAGTGTGCCAGATTAAATTTTCAATGAGATAATAAAGTATTTGAATTGGTGAAGAAGTTAGTGTTCAAATAAAATTCCTACCTTGTTGACTCTGATGGGTTTGCCAAAGAGTTTGATCATGTTCATGATCTTGATAGCATAGTCTGCATCCTCCTCCCCCATGAACTCCACAAACCCATAACCCTGGTGAGCTTGTGTCACACGATCTTTCGGCATGTGCACATTCACTGCAATATGCAATTGATAACAGTAAATAATCATAGTAAAATACAGCGAATATTATGGTAGAACTATGATCATCCTGTCAATTTTCACACTAAATACAACAGGCACCTTTGGTAAAAAAAAAATTAAAATTAACAAACTTAGTTTTTTTCATGGTAGACTACTTTCTGCTAGTGACATCAGCAATTGTGCAGCTCATTAGTATGTAAGGGTGAAAGGTCATAAATCCCTTGCATACAACTTGCGTGGTTTTGTGAACCCGGGCATTCCCAGGAAGTTGACTTTGTGGGTAATATTTTGTTATTATGTTGGTTGCATGACATCCAAAAAGATGTGTGTAAACTGTAATGGACTTTACTCAACCCTTTATGATGAGAAAATGGGTATCTACACTCATTTTGAGACTTAAAATGTAATTTGAAGCATTGTGGAAGTAGGTAAATCTTTCGAATACAGGTCGTTTCGGCGACGAGCCGTTTCGGCGATGCAGTTGGTCGTTTCGGCGTGTGGTCGTTTCGGCGGCAGTTCAATTGGGCGATAGTTCGTTCTACTAGACCTGCTTTGGAACTTTTAAGTTTTTGGGTCTTGACTCGGGATTAAGTTCTTGATTAGATACGAATCTGCGGACTCTACGACTCTGCGGAAACTCGTAAAAACTGCTACTTCCTGTTTGCGGTAGTAGTCGGAACATGTGGGTTTGTTTGTTTTTTTAGAGGAGGGGGCGGAGCGGTGGGGAGGAGGGGTTAGGGTTGAATGACCGTTGACAAGTCAATGCTTATTGCATAGTTAGTTATTATTTTTTTTATATGTTTGTGTGAGTGATTTTTTTTGGGCGTTTCGGCGGCTGGCCCTTTCGGCGGTAGACCTATGTTTCGGCGGTGTCGCTGAAAAAATTACCGCCGAAACGACCTGCTACCAATCTTTCTGCTACAACCATTCCAGTTGCGTAGGAACTCACGTTGCAAGCTCTACGAAAAGTAAAGCATGACGAAGTAGGGATTGAAGGTTCTCTAATATATTCTGTGATATGTACTCTATCAGTCTATGGCTTTTGCAAGTTGAAATAAGCATTAAATTACTCACCCACAGGTCCTGCCTGTAGAAACAGCTCCCATAATATGGCCTCTGTTACTTTCTCATCCAGTCCTCCAACATACACTGTGGCATCTGCAAAAAGAGTATATCTATCACTGTCGGTATGTTTAACATAAAATAATTTCAGTTCCGACACAATTTTAAAAAAGAGCTTCAGACTTCTACTGTTCTAGTTCTACATAATTTCTACGTTCCTCACATTGATGATTGAATCAATGAATGACTGACTGACGGCAACAACTACTTCACAGAAAACCAGTAATAAACAAAAGATCCAGACAATTATTAAAATGTGCTTTAAATGGTAATTAAAGGTTTTGTTCCAGAAATATTAACAATAAAAGCGGTGGATATAAACCTTGATTTCGTTCTGCAATCGGCGCCGAAGACATCCTGACGCTTTCTCTATGCCATGCGAATCAAACCGGAAGTAAGAGTTGCGTCCCTTTAGCTTTTCAAACGATACTAGACTAGTGCCATCGCGGATCCTGCTAAAAGATAAATAGCAGTTGTTTCCCTTGACCTCCACTTTTATTTTCTAAAAAATATTAAAATAATAAAATTGGTTGCTCTGATCAAGTTTCAGAATTAAGATAATTCTAAATTTAAAAGAGTATTTTTATTTCGTGTTTAATGTCATTTATCAAACTACTGAAAGAAAGCGAAGACCCTGCAAAAAACGTCTGTCAATCTACAACTATGAACTCCATAACTAAACAAAATTGAAAATAAAATGACACTCAAGATCTCGAAGTGAATTTTAGTTCTTTAAAAAATAATAATTAAAATTTATAATTTTAATTAAAACTCAAGATCTATTCAAACATCACAGAAAATGACCGAGTTTATAAGGAACTGCAGAATTCAATTTTATTTTTAAAGAGTAGGCCTACCACTTCCAGTCCAGGTGTCCTTGTGTTAACTGTCTTTGTTGACACTATATTGCTACATGTGGAACGAAGAAAGAAGTTTTAAAATTTTCTGCAGAGTTTTAAGCTATTACTGAAAGTAAAATTAAGTCGTGTGAGTGTTTTATTTCATAGTGTTTGTTTGTTTACGCAGTAGCAGACGACAGGAAGTGCAGCAGACGCTTTGTTTTTGAACTGAAGGCGTGTTATTGCTGTGTTGTGTGTGTCATCGTCTGCTTTGTGTTAGCACGTTGAGTGGAATTCCTCGGAGATTTTACCGATGGTGGTATAAGCAAGCGGCAGGCAGGTAAGTTGAATGAGGCTAGTTCTGTTGACCACATGTGTGTGTTTCCTTTGAGTTTTACCTGATAAGTGGGTGCGGCTTTGCCAGGATTGAACGAAGAAAAAGTATCGCGGTAGTTGCACAACTTTTGGACTTCCATGCTTACGCTGTTACGGAATAGGTATTGATTTACTCATTTATATTGACCACCTTGATAAAGTTGACTGAATGATGCATCAAATCATTTCCCAGCAAAAACATGATAACCTTACATACAACATTAACTTAAGTTGAATTGCATTGATTTAGAGGTTTGCTGTTGTTATTCTTCTGTCATGTATACCATTAACCATATATTTATCGATATATTTCAGTTCACCTGTTACCTTTTGTATCATTTGTTTTTCCACCAAGATGCTCATTAACTGATTGATTGTAAGAAGTGGATGAGGGGGGAAAAACAGAAAGAGAGATTAAAAAAATTGGGGGGGGGGGTCCATTTTCAATTTTCAATCATACTGTACACTGGGTTACAATTTAATAGTTCACCTCGTTTCCCATCCACAATAAATAGTTTTGTATAACTTGACCCCCAAAGCAAGGAAAGATCCATGAAATGATAGCCTCATAAACAGATAGCCCAAGTGAGTGACAAAATGACCCACTAACCATTTGGACAGTATTACAGGCTCTTTGGTCGACTATACACTGCATGGCTGTGACTTGACTTGGCCTACTCCCTCTCTCCAGACTTGGTAGACTATGAGGATGCCTTGGTATCTCTTTTACCTTGCGCGATGGACGATAGACATCTTGCTGCTATTGGGCTGTTACTAAGGTTATATTTAAAGCAGTTGGCCTGAAAGTGATAATGACCCCAATTTGAGTGTCAGCGGCTTTTGATCTCTTATACTCTGCTAGTGTCAAGGTGGCCAAATGGAAACTGGCCTATTGAGCCAGTCAGCTGTCCCCAACTTTCTCTCTGTTGCAAGAGAGGAAGGGCATTTAGACCATGCAATTGCTGAAGAGACCATTTCAAGCAAAATATATACAATATTATCTGCTGATACAAAATAGTAGGAGTAGCTTCACCAGTCTCAGATATGCTGTATGACTGACCTACTGACATGCTAGTCACGCAGTGTAGGGACAATCTGCAATCTATAGGGTTCACTATTAAGATTGATCCCTGCAGGGACCTACAGCTTTCTTCCAATTTCTGAGTCTTGTTTGTGACTGTGTGATTGATGCACTGAAGACTCTTGTGTGATAGTACTGTTGCGTACTTACTGACTTCTCTGTTATTCTCATCAGACAGGAGAATGGTATGGTGTAATATGGGATGTAGTATGTCTTCTGAAAAAGAAATGTCACCTCGCCCAATGAAACAATTAAATCGTACAAATCTACCACATACTCACCCACAGCATAATCCACTGAGTCAACTTTCACACACGCAAAATAACACAACACAGGTTTTTAGTTCAGTGAAATATGGGAGATTTATTGAATACAAGTACAAACTGTTGTTTTATTGTCCTCATACATTTAAATACAAGGAGACCCATTTTTTAGACTGAGATGACGGACCGGATGGCAGCAAGGAAGATTGCTAGTCTGGCAAGTCAGCTGTAAGGTTTAGGGCAGCTGAGAGAATGTTTACTGGCAATTCACGACTGGGTGAGTGCTTCCAGTACCCCTGCAGCTGCACTAAACATTGACTCGCAATTCTAGTGCTATGTAATGTTTTGCTTCTTTTTTTTTTTTAATGAAACAAAATCACACAGTAGTGACTACCTAGATCTCACTGGAGCTGAGCGGCTGGCACAGCAACTATGGGTGCACCAAAGTGTGTGGGTGTGTAAAGGTGGGGCACTCACCCTTCACCAAATGTTTTTTTGTTGTTGTGTTCTGTTCGCTCATATGATAGGGAATCCAGTGTTTCCCAAAAAAAAATTTCTATCCTATCCCGTAACTTTAAGGTCGTTGGGGCACCACAGATGATCGTTTGACCAGCGTACTCCATCTTTCTTTGTCCTCAGCAACCCTCATACATGGTTTCGCTCAGTGTCAAGCCAGTCCATTCTTGAATGTTGTCCTCCCGCCTCTTTTTCTGTCACCCTCTTCTTCTGCTTCCTTGCACCATGACTTGCAGGATGGCCTTTGCAAGGTCTGATGCTCTCGTGATGGCATTTCTTCCTTCACCAAATGTATAATATATACCTGTTTTGTTGTTGTTGTTTTCTTTTTACTCATATGATATGGAATCCAGTGTTTCAATTTTTTTTAATGTACCATTATTCTATTATGTGCAAATGCATTAGAATGCGCCTTGAAGAACTCTTTATTTGTGTGTTATGTGCGCTATATTTATCTATTTATTATTAATAATAATAATAATATTATTATTATTATTATTATTATTATTATTTTATTATTCAATTATTATTTTTGTAATTTTATTATTAGTAGTATTTTTATTATTATTATAAAATGTAATAAATTAAAATAATGAAAGACAATACGTAAAACTGTTAATTTACATAAAAAGTAACATGCTAATATTTTACTTGCAAATATGGTAAATTAAAAAAAATAGAAGAAAACAAAAACACTTATGTATGAGTGAATGAATGACTTCATTATCGTGAACATAAATTGTTGTGTGAAGAAGAAAAACATTTTGTGTTCTACCAATATTAGTCACGGTTTAGAAAGAGATAGATCTATACAAATAGTAAATACTGTACTTAGCGCTGCTTTAGTTTAAAGGTTAAACCTACTCATTTAATCTGACTAGCCTCAGGTACCATGCTGCAAAACTCTTCTCTTTGCATTAGGAGCTGTGAATCCTGTGACACAGCTGTAGAGACCTAGGCACCACCAGATCCTACGTTGTTCTTTTGTGTGTGAAACAACAACTGAAAATACCTGGATTATCCCTCTAGGTTTGCCACAATGCCTTGAACGTTTTACTTATCATTCTGTGGTTAACTCTAGCAAACTACTTCTTCACATCTTATGATTATTTAGTTCAATTTCTACACTGTCCTAAAGACTGTGTGCGAAACAGAGCAGCAGGTACCTGGGTCATCACTTCGTGCCTCAGTGCCTTAAGAGTTTTCTTTCCATTCCGTGATTAACATTGGCAAAGTACCTTTGGACAGCTTATCTTGTAAAATTATTGTATTGTTCTTTTGTTTGTGTGTGAAATAGCAGCTACGGATACGTGAATCATCACAGTGCCACAGTGTCTTGAACAATTTTCTTACCATTCTGTGATTAATATTGAAAAAAAAATTTTTTGGACAATTAAATATTAGTAACAAGTATCCTATAGATATAATATTTAAATTCTGCATTGCTCTATTATGTGCAAACCTGCAGGTGCAGAAATCTGAATGACCACATAAAGTACTTTTGTGACTTAAGCTTTGTTAACTGATGTTGATACACGCACTGAACTATCATTGCTATAGTGACTACTTTTGAACTTCTACTGACAATTCTGTGGATGACATTGACGTGACATAGGTAAAAAAGAAATACCCCTGTGGATAACCTTTTAGTGGATTCCTGGGTCTTAGTAGACACTCAGGGCTGAGTGGCAGCTTCTAAGTTGATGCCCCAGTCTATGTGGACAGCGCTGGACATATGAGAGCTGTACACTGGATTACCTGAAGAAGGTAAGCCTGATATACTTGTCTTGATAGTCACTAAAGCTTAGTGATAGTTGTGATCGAGATTGGGTGGCTTTTTTTTTACTGATCTGCCTGGGAAAAAGTTACACTTGATTTGATGATCTATTGCGATTTTTGAAACGTGCATAGCAATGTATTCACCCTCACCCCAAAAAGAATTTCAAGATTTTTGCAAATCAGTGCGAAATGAATCCTAAATGGTCCCAACATGATATCGAAAAAAAAAGCCAGTCTGTCAGTCCGCTGTCTGTCTGCAAAAACTTTAAATCGGTTAATAACTCAGAGCCTATTTTAACTATCACAACCAAACTTGGTAAGATGGTCTATACCTACGAGACCTCGAAAATGAACAGTGAATGAATGACTTCACTTCAAGGTCAGGGTCCCATGGTCACCAAATGTTAGTAAAAAAAAAAAAAAAAGACAATTTTTCCAAGTTACTAATATTTTATACGTATAAGTTATTAATATTGAACATGATTCTTTGATGCATGATAAACATCAATGAAACACACATACTGTGCAAATTTGGTCAAAGACCATCATGCAAGGTACGGTGCTAGGATGCATAAGAAGAGGGAGACAAACACAGAAATGGGAGGACAACATTCGAGAATGGACTGGCTTGACACTGAGCGAAGCCATGAGGATTGCTGAGAACAAAAAAAGATAGAGTACGCTCTGTCGCTGGTTAAACGATCATCTGTGGTGCTCCAACGACCTTTGAGTTACGGGATAGGAAAGGATAGTTTGTGTGTCTTTGTGAGGATGTTTCTGTGTGTGTCTCTCTATATCGTATGTCTGTCTTAAAACCTTTGTCCTTGGTTGCCCTGTTCTTCTTGCGCATTGAGCATATGTACTGAGTTGAATACGTACGGTGCTATAAAGACCACACCATCATCATCATCATCATCATCATCATCATCATCATCATCATCATCATCATCATCATCATCATCATCATCACCATCATCATCATCACCATCATCATCATCATCATCATCATCATCATCTATTCTTCACCTTTATATACATGTGAGACTTGTCAGGTGACCTAAAGCTATAAGAAACGTATTTTGATTGTTTTTTAATTGAAACATTCCTGCATTGGTTTAAGTGAAGACTTCCTTTCTTAACTCTTCGTGTTCCGTTATTTTGCAAGTTGTAAGTTGGAACTTGAACCATATATTGTAAAGGAGACTACTTATGCTTGTTGGTATTGGCGATGAAGGTTTTCCAAGACGTAGTCAATTTTGCTTTGGATTAGTGGAAGTGGACAGATGTTTTTTTTTTATTTTTTTAAATCAAAGTCTTTGGGATTTCTTATTGAGATCGGTTGTTGTTAACTTGTTTGTGTTGTTAGGTCAATGAGGTACATCAGGATCCTAGTTTTGGTTGAATCACTGGGAATAGAAGAGATTAACTGTCAGTGCCGTAAATAGCTCTTTGAGTCGGTTTATGCAGTAGCAATTACACTACGTTTTACTGTACATTCCTCTGTGCACAATAGACTAGAGAGTACTTTGTAAATGATAC
Source organism: Oncomelania hupensis (assembly GCA_036898135.1). Taxonomy (NCBI): domain Eukaryota; kingdom Metazoa; phylum Mollusca; class Gastropoda; order Littorinimorpha; family Pomatiopsidae; genus Oncomelania; species Oncomelania hupensis. The sequence continues at coordinate 38,493,852 of CM072524.1, forward strand.
AAAACGTTAGTCTTGAGATCTATTCTTTCTCTTACGGGAATGGTAGGACGGCTACTGACTGTATTCATAAGCTTTTGCCTTACTGCAATATTCTGCGAGTTCCTAATGCTTTGGTTGGCCAATCAAGGCAAGCCAAATTGCGTTGGTCTCATGAGCCGTTGCTGGCAGCAAAATGCATTCCCAAGTTGTTAGGGGTTTTTTTCCGCCACATACATTCCAAGTATTGACCCTGACAAACCCTATACGCAGTTTACAAAAAACTGTGATGTAATGTTTGGATTTTATATATCAACTTCTAAGTTGATGACGCTGACAGTAGTAGGCGTGCTACACGTGTCTTTTGTAAAATGGTACGGCGCTGGGTTGGAAAAAAGTTCATGGAATGTCAAATAGGAGTTTGCTAATAAATTAGTAATAAAATGTATTTGATGTGGACTAGTCCATTTGCCCCAGATCGCTCCCACACCCTGCCCCTTTCCACTCCCCCATGCCCACCCTGTCTCTCATAATCTTTGCCGGTGTTGGTCCTGTGGGAATAGCAGCAACGGCAACAAGCAGTAGAGAGGTTAAAAGTCGCTTCCGAGATGTCTGACCTAGATAACACTAGAAATATGGTCCATTAGTCAATGATGATTGATGATGATGATGAGAGTTGTTGTTGATGTTGATGATGATGATGATGATGATGATGGTTGATGATTGTGATGATGAGGGTTGTTGTTGATCATATTGTTAATGGGCGCCAACTCCTTGAGGGCTGAAGGAAATTATGGATTGCTTGATTTTTTTCGGGGTGTGGTAAGGGGTGGGTAGATGAGCAGTTATTTGTTGCTCTTTCTAATTGGACATGGTACAGGCCCCAATTCTATTCCATTCTGCTTTAAAGGATATATGATATATGAGTTTCTTCAATCTTGTTATGCTAGATACACAGCGTAGCTGAACATGATGAGGCCTACTCCCTATTTTACACAGTTCGTTAGAAGCGTTTGGCCTTGCTGTAAGTTAAATGATTTTTGACTTACATGCGTAGCAATGTGAGAGTCTATGTACGCACACCTCCCTCCCCCTCTTTCACTCCTCCCCCTACCCACCCACCCCCCCAAAAAAATCCCAGATTTTCGGAAATCTTTGCGAGATGATACCTAAATATTCCAAAAATGCTATCGAAAAAAAAATTTCCGTCTGTCACTCTGTCCGCATTCCGCCGTCGGTCTGTGCAAAAACTTTAAAATGGCTAAGTACTTACAGCCTATTTATTGTTCCGTTTTTGCGTTGATGTTGAAGGTCAATGTCGTTTTGGGCCTAGCAGAAACATACAACAAATAGGTAATCTCACAGTGGAATGGCTATTTATTTAACCCATAATATGCAACAGTGGGTTATTTGATCAGACATGCATGAGAGATCACGTGAGGGTCAAGGTAATGCCAAAGTCAAGGTCACTGAAGGTCAAGGTCATTCCAAGTTTACCTTTTTTTGCACAATACAACGTTTGCTGTGTATTTTAAATGATAGTACATGAGTATTTGGAGCCAGAGGTCAATGTCATCTCAAGGTCAAGAGCATAGAAAGATGAAAGTCAAAATTACTTACAAGGGCATACAAAGATGAAAGTCGGTATTACTTTAGTTTGCATTTAATGCCATCATTTATTTTTCTGGGCACTCTTTTTTTATGTTATTTATTGCGAGTTGTCACAAGGAGCATGTGAGTCATATGGGCTTTGTCCTGCTAGTTTTAATTATTTTGTCCAACGAAAATTATTATTCTTATTGTTATAACAAAAGGATGGCATGGCTCTCAGTGGCCCAGAAGAGATTTTTCATATAAGTGCTCATATGAGCAACTATATGATATTATATATGTTACGCCTAATCCGTGAAATTGCCGATTTCACGAAATAGGCAAATTGCAAAATGACAGTTAAACTGTTATTTTGAATTTTGCCTATTTCATGTACTGGGCAAAATGTGTTTGCCTATTTCATGAAATCGGCAAGTGATTTGCCTATTTCATTAATTTGGCAGTTCATCTGCCAATTTCACGTAATAGGCAAAATGTTGCCTATTTCATGAAATCGGCAAATACATGGATTAGGCATAACATATATAATACCATCCCTTGCAATTTGGGGAAGAAGAAGAAGGAGATATTTCACATAGATGCTCATATAGCCTACACACTGTGACACACACATACATCTATCTCTTGTAACTCGGGGAAGAAGAAGAAGAGAGGAAAATCTGCTGTTTGGTGTTGCATGAGAATCATTTCCATCTGTTTGCGCTTCTATGGAAGATAGATACAGTTCTCGTTCGCTTACTGTCTGTCTTTATTTCTTGATTTTATTTCTAGGTTCTTTTATTTAAAGTAATACTTTCTTTATATGTGGTTGGGGGTGTAAGAACTTTCTTTCTTTCTTTTTCTGTATAATTTTTAAGTTCTCCTTTTTTCTCCATTTTTTCGCTGCTTCCTTCTTCCCACACGGAACGAAAAGGCGGAAGTCTTCGAGTTGTGTGTCATCACCTCCAGTGTAGGGCGAAGGAGGGAGGAGGTTCTGAAGAATCTCTCTTGCTACAAAATATTCGCCATAGAAATTTTATAACTGACGATGAAGACTTTTCGCTAATGGCAAAGGAAATTGATGTAATCTTGGCATGCGACGTGCTGCATGCGACCCTGACTACCCGCTGCTAGTGTAACATGGAAGAGAAAGTGCCAGAGACATGGCATTCCTTCACTAGTTGATTGAATCATTCTGGTTGGTTGATTGGATTATTCCGCTCTACTTCGCTCTCCGGTGTAAACATTCTTTTCCCATCCTTAAACATGCACTAAGATGCACTTTTCAGATTGCACGACAGATAATATATTTAAGGAATAGTCTACACTACCGCACAGAGCAGCCGAGCCGGCTGAAGTACAGGCTCCTCACTAGTCATTGTAAGGCGTATGTCTCAGCAGACACGGACACTCTGCATGCTGCGCAACACGACGCATTCAACATGCAGATCACATAGCAGACACTTTTTCTCTCTACCGAGAATGGGGTACATGCATTGCAGCTCACGTACCTTTCGCATACTTTGCATTCTAGTAATTCTACGTGTAGGCATCAATGCGCTGTGCAGTTACATTATGTTCTTGAGGTTGAGGTAAAATTGTCTGTGCCTCAGACGGTGCGCCCATAGGCTGCATGTGAGCGCCTCGAGCTGCTTGAGTTAGATCCTGCATGTGTAAGAACGATCAAATAAATGAACTAATAAATACAATTATTAGGTTAGATTCTGTAGGCAGGGCAGGATGCCTACACTTTTGGCATAGTCATTTCAGGGTTTTGCAAAGAACTTGCATCTGGGTCTATAGTGTTAGGCTCCTGAAATTTGAATATAGATGATCTATTTATGGAACTTTTAAGTTGAAATTCGTTTTCGTAAAATGAAGACTTTGGAAATATCTAGCAGACTCGGTACAGTATTTTTCTCTTATTTTTTCCCTTCTCTCACCCCACTCCACCCCTCACCCTCCATTCCCACTTCTCCCCCTCTCTTCCTCCCAACCTACCACCGTCTTTGAATTTTGTACCAAAAGTATAGCCTAACTTTCGTATAGAGCTCAGAAAATGACAGCATTAGACCATGGAACATTGGATGTGATTGCGTTAGTCCGTGTTTGGAGTTTGATGAGAAGTAAATTGGATTTGCTGCAGGGGTTATCATCGTTTCTTACTCTCCCATCATCGGCAGAATTTTATAATTTTTCGGCTCCTAGAATAGTGGTGTTGACATCTACCTCACCAGCTCCAAATATGGGAGCTGGTGAAGTAGATGTCAACACCATGACCACCATCTTCAACTCAGCTGTGACAGATGCCGCCACGGAGATCCTTGGAAAGCACCGGCCAAAGAAGAAGCTGTGGATCACACCTGAACTTTTGGACCTGTGTGATAAGCGAAGAGAGATGAAAAACAAAAAGAACACCTCAAAGGGAGCTGATGCCTACCGAAAAATCAACAATGACATCTGAAAAGGCATGTGCACAGCAAAGGAGAACTGGATAGAAGATCGATGCCAGGAAATAGAGAACAGCCTGAACAAGAACAACAGCAAGAAGGCCTACCAGACTGTGAAGTGGCCGACAAGTGTTAAACAGCCCAAGGTCTCCACGATCCAAAGCAAGTCGGGCATATGCCTTACAGAAGAACAAGAAGTCTTGGACAGATGGACAGAGTACTGCTCTGACCTTTACAACCACACACCAAACGGAGACCCATCAGTTCTAGCATGTCCTGAGAACAGAAAAGAAGAAGAAATCCTCCCAATTCTCCGAGAAGAAGTTGAGGCAGCAGTGCAATCGCTGAAGAAGGGTCCCGCGGAACTACTTCAAGCAGGAGGAGAAGCGATGATTGACGCATTCACCATTATCTGTAACAAGATCTGGAAGAGTGGGGAGTGGCATACACCATGGGTCCAGTCGTTTGTCATCATTCTTCCCAAAAAGGTAACCATCAGGAATGTGAAAATTACCTCACCATCAGCCTCATCAGCCATCTCAGCAAGGTCTTCCTGAAAATAATAATAAGAGGTTGAAACCCCAAATCATAGCTGAAGAACAAGCAGGATTCAGGGCAGGGCAAAGTACCACTGAACAGATTTTCAACCTCAGAATAATCTGCGAGAAATACCTACAGCACGAACAACATCTATATCATGTGTTCGTAGACTTAAAAAAAAAGGCGTTTGACCGAGCTCAGTGGGCAACCATGAGAGTGTACAACATCACTCTTCAACATCTTCCTATAGCGCATCATGTCAGATGCCCTTGCAGATCACGAAGGCGCATCAGCATAGGGGGAAGAGCAATCTCCAACCTTCGTTTTGCGGATGACATTGATGGATTGGCTGGAGAGGAACAGGAACTTGAACAGCTGGTACAGAGGCTTGACACCACCTCCAGAGCCTATGGAATGGAAATAAGTTCAGAGAAGACAAAATGATGACCAGCAACACCAATGGCATCAACACGGACATCAAAGTCCAAGGCCAATCCCTCAACACAGTGTATAGCTTCAAATATTTAGGAGCCATTGTATTGACAATGGGTCCCGATAGGAAGTCCTCTCCAGGATCGCACAAACAACTGCTGCCCTGGCAAGGTTGAAGCCAATTTGGAAAGACAAGAATTATCTGCAGTTATAAGAATAATCTGTGAGAAATACCTACAGCACCAACAACATCTATATCAGGTGTTCATAGACTTCAAGAAGGCGTTTGACCGAGTCTGGCATGCAGCTCTATGGGCAACAATGAGAGTGTATAACATCAGCCCTAAAATTATTGAAGTCATCAAAAGCCTGTATGACAAGGCTGCCAGTGCAGTCCTCCATAACAGCGTCATCGTGAATTGGTTCAGAACAACAATCGGTGTGCGTCAAGGATGCCTACTCTGTCCAACACTCTTCAACATCTTCCTAGAGCGCATCATGTCAGATGCCCTTGCAGATCACGAAGGCACAGTCAACATAGGGGGTAGAGCAAACTCCAATCTTCGTTTTGCGGATGACATTGATGGATTGGCTGGAGAGGAACAAGAACTTGAACAGCTGGTACAGAGTCTTGTCACCACCTCCAGAGCTTATGGATTGGAAATAAGTGCAGAGAAGAAGACCAAAATGATGACCAACAACACCACTGGCATCAACACAGACATCAAAGTCCAAGGCCAATCCCTCAACACAGTGCAAAGCTTCAAATATTTAGGAGCCATTGTATCAGACAATGGGTCCCGACAGGAAGTCCTCTCCAGGATCGCACAAACAACTGCTGCCCTGACAAGGTTGAAGCCCATTTGGAAAGACAGGAGCTAGGACCATCAGTCTACATTCCAAAGAAAGACTGCTGCGCTCCCTTGTCATCTCCATCTTCTTTTATGCTTGCGTAGCATAGACCCTCACAGCAGATCTACAACGAAGAATACAAAGCATGGAGATGAGGTGCTACAGAAGACTTCTGGGCATTTCCTATACCCAACACATCACCAACGACGAAGTCCGACAGACCATCACACAAGCCATTGGACAACACGATGACCTGCTCACAGTGGTGAAGAAACGGAAACTCCGATGGTATGGCCACGTCATCAGATCATCAGGCCTTGCAAAGACCATTCTGCAAGGCACAGTGCAAAGAGGTAGAAGAAGAGGGAGACCGAAAAAGAGGTGGGAGGATAACATTCGAGAATGGACTGGTTTTGACACTGAGCGAAGCCATCAGGGCTGCTGAGGACAGAGAAAGATGGAGTATGCTGGTAAACGATCATCTGTGGTGCCCCCACGACCTCCGAGTTACGGGACAGGATATGATAGGATAGGAAGACCATCAGTATATATTCCAAGGTAAGACTGCTGCGCTCCCTTGTCATCTCCATCTTCCTATATGCTTGCGAAGCATGGACCCTCACAGCAGATCTTCAACGAAAAATACAAAGCATGTAGACGAGGTGCTACAGAAGACTTCTGGGCATTTCCTATACTTAGCACATCACCAACGACGAAGTCCCACAGACCATCACACAAGCCATTGGACAACACGATGACCTGCTCACAGTGGTGAAGAAACAGAAACTCCGATGGTATGGCAACGTCACCAGATCATCAGGTCTTGCAAAGACCATTCTGCAAGGCACAGTGCAAGGAGGTAGAAGTAGAGGGAAACCGAAAAAGAGGTGGGAGGACAACATTCGAGAATGGACTGGTTTGACACTGAGCAACAGCTTTTTTTGAACACTCATAATTTCCATCAGAGTTCGTAGTCGGTAAGGGGTAGGCCAATGACACAATTGGCATCAACACGGACATCAAAGTCCAAGGCCAATCCCTCAACACGGTGCAAAGCTTCAAATATTTAAGAGCCATTGTATCAGACAATGGGTCCCGACAGGAAGTCCTCTCCAGGATCGCACAAACAACTGCTGCTTTGACAAGGTTGAAGCCCATTTGGAAAGTCAGGACCATCAGTCTACACTCCAAGGTAAGGCTGCTGCGCTCCCTTGTCATTTTCAGCTTTCTATACGTTTGCGAAGCATGGACCCTCACAGTAGACCTACAACGAAGAATATACAAAGCATTGAGATGAGGTGCTACAGAAGACTTCTGGGTATTGCCTATACCCAGCACATCACCAAACGACGAAGTCCGACAGACCATCACACCAGCCGTTGGACAACACGATAACATGCTCACAGTGGCGAAGAAACGGAAACTCCGATAGTATGGCCACGTCACCAAAGCATCAGGCCTTGCAAACACCATCCTGCAAGGCACATTGCAAGGAGGCAGAAGAAGAGGGAGACCGAAAAAGATGTGGGAGGACAACATTCGAGAATGGACCGGCTTGACACTGTGCGAAGCCATGAGGGTTATTAACGACAGGGAAAGAAGGAGTACGCTGGTTAAACGATCGTCTGTTGTGCCGCAACAACTTTCTAGTTACGGGATAGGATATGATAGGAAGGGGTATGCCTGTAGGTAGTGCCATCACACGTGTTGTAAAATTCCATCACAGTTTCCAGCAGCAATTTGTATGATGAAGCGTTAGCACCATTACGAAACCGCCTCAGTCTAGCCTCTAGGTCATAAAAGAACAAAAGTACAGTATATAGACATAGCTACCATTTGCAGTAATGGGGTAGGCCTACCAACCCACGCTAATTTCTATCACGATTCCAGCAACAAGGGCACGAAATTCAATGCTTGTGTGTGTATGTGTGTGTGTAGTGTGTGTTTGCGCATGTTTGTGTGTGTGCGAGCTTGTGTGTGGGTGTGTGTGTGCGTGCGTGTGTGTGTGTTTCAAAATCGATAACACAAGCACTCAAAATAAAGTTAGCCATAGACAGTGATTGCCATCAACATATAATAGGTGGATTCCATCACACACATCAATATGTAAGAGTTGGATTCCATCACACACAATCTGAGTTAATCACAGGTCCAACGTCAGCTTATGACGGGACGATATAATGCTAATATGCTATCACGAAATCTCTCCTGTCTAGATCATACCAGTAGAGACAAAGCAATTTTGTAAGCCCTATAGGCATGATTATCAAGTTATGACTGCAATGTCGGTCAGGAGCCTCACAGTCCATACCCTGACCGTCTTGAGCAATTCTTTGAGCTAGTGCGGTGGTGCGCCAAAGAGTTACTTTACTTTTCCTAAACATCTACCGATGTAGCGTACCAAGCATGCCAGTAGTGGTTTCGTTCTGTTAAAAGTGTTTGGTCCGAAGAAGGGGAGGGGGGAGGAGCAGTTGATAGTGAGCTGGTTTCCAGTGCCGAATGTCGTGGGTTCGAACCCCCGCGTCGGACCAACTTACGTGATTTAGGTAGGAGGCTTTTCAGGACACCGAGGGTTTTCTTTGTGTACTCCGGTTTCCTCCCTTCCCTCAATAATGGTAATAGATGCTGTCAATCTAAAAATTAAAAAAAAAAAAGATTTATATTCCTACTTCTGTAATAGTGATCTCTCCAGATCGCCGCGATTTGAGTTCGATTGAAGAAAAAGCGCGTGATAGCATCCTGTATTATTATTATTGTTATTATTATTATTATTATTATTATTATTATTATTATTATTATTATTATTATTATTATTATCATTATTATTATTATTATGTTTGCCAACGATAGGTAATGCCACGCAACGCGTTAATAGTATGGAGAAAATTATCATTCCAGTTTGGCGCTTTCACGGTTTGGCATGATTGGTTCCACACGGTAAAAGCTGGCACACACGTTTTAGGGAAATATTAACAAGGAGGTTAGATACCTCCTTGAATAATAAGTATTTGGAGTTAGATGGTAAAAGCTAACACTCAAATTTCAGTTAGTTACTGTCGGCTGTGAGTGTTCATGATGTGCGTGGTGTGTGTGTGTGTGAGCGTGTGTGTTTGGTTTATGTTTGTATGGTAGGACATGTGATTATGAAATCGTGTGATAAACTTTTAAATTTCACTTTAAAAAAAACACACTTCTTTATGTATTTATTTTTTTTAATAATATGAGCTGCTTCTAAATCTTGTAATTGCCCTATGTGGATAAATAAAGTTGTATTGAATTGAATTGAATTGAATTTCAGTTAGATACTAACAATTATTTGGACGCGGATGGTAAAAGCTAACCCACACGTATTCCAGTTTGGTATTAACGTCATTTTGGACTAGACGGCAAAAGCTAGCGCTATCAAGGCGCCATGGATTCTTCCAGTTCCATGCAAGGGGCATAACCTCTACCATGAGAAGTGTGTCTCAAGAGAAAAAGGTGTCAGTTTCATCTAGTTTCATTCTTTACTCTCAGAATAAATTTCATGTGTTCCAGTGAGAGTGAATGGCGGTTATGTGAAGGTCTACTGCATCTCTATCGCTATAATTAATGAAGCAGACTACTCTTGTGAGAGATAGTAGTCAACTGTGAAAGAGAAAACAGTGTTATATTGCCTCTCTTTCGCCCTTGTATTTGGACTTGCGCTTTGTGAACATTACACAATGTCATAAAATTATAGCGGTTTAATAGAAAGTAAAGTTTCTATCAGATTTTGCTAGGGCAGGTTAAGAATTATTATTGCATATATTTGTATTCTTGCTTTTTTTCCTTCCCTACCCATCCATCTACGCAATGTGCCCAGTTTGTAAAATTGCCACAAACGTCATAGTGTTTTTGTTTTTTTTACTAGACATAGAGCGAGCGAGAGAGAGTTTGTGTGTGTGTGTGTGTGTGCGTGGGTGTGTGTGTGTATGTATATAATGAAAGAATACATTAACTAAATTAGGAATAATTTTATTTTGTCTTGTAATGATTGACTGGGCAATATCGTGGTTAAGTCCTGTTGATGGCTCTGGCGCAGTAGACCTACAAAAGATGTCACACTGGGGTTGTTGAACAGTGGGTACAGCACGTCACAACGTTGATGGGTGAAGGAGCCACTCTCTTAGAGTATGAATATCGTTAAGACCAGTGAAGTAGGAACAGAAGAATGAAGAGGAGGCGCGGGCAAAAATATTGGGATTGAGAGTGGGAGGAGAGAAATAAATAATAAAGAGAAAAGGTTTTTTTAATCACCCGTTTGAGGAAGAAAGAATGTGACTTCTAAGAAAAACAAAAATGAGAGGCCAGAAGTTTGTGTAGAACACCAACGATACAGGTGTCTCGTCTAAAGAGAATGGGGAGACACCTTTAACCATTGTGTTCGATGCAAGCGTTTGGTCTCCCTTGTTCAACTCGCCAGCAGACACTTTGTAAGCAAAATCTTGTAAGGAAAAACAAATGATTTTGCTCCTTTGTTTGAATTACTTTACCCTTGCTAAATAATTATGTCTTTCATACAGCCTTCTCCTTAGAGAAGTCGGCTGGCCGCGTGTAGGCCTAACTTTGTATGGAGCACCAAATCTCCTACTCCTTTCCCCACTCAAATCCAAATTCTCCCCTAACCCCTCACCCTGTCACCTATCCCTTCCCTTTGCGCCCCTGAGAATCTTGCTAGCATGGACGATGCTATGCCTTATAAATATGGACATCGCCATCATCGTCATCATCATCATCATCATCATCATCATCATCATCATCATCATCATCACCACCATCATCATCATTATCATCATGATGTTGACAGCGGTAGTAAAGGAACTTCTGTATTGTCAGAATGTCGTCTGGAAATGTCTTCCCTTTTTGTTGCCAGAGGACCGATGGCCCTACCCAGGGCTTTGTTAAGCCCGTCTGAAAGCTTGGCGTTATTGACGGGCAACTTCTGAGTCAGATGAAATCATGGTGGGAGTGTTTGGGTTAAAATGTCAACACTTTGCGTTTGGTGCAATAAATCGTCTTGTATCTCGTATCTTGTATCTTGTAAAAGAAGAGAGAGAGAGGAAGAAGAAGGAGGATTGGGGAGGAAGTAGATGAAAAATGATAAGGAGTGGAGAGAATAATGACGGAGGGATGGGGATTTAAAGGGTGAAGTGGAAATAGAGTGAAGAGAAGGAGAAGAAGAAGAGCAAGAGAAGAAGCAGATCAACACCATCACGAACAGCAACAACAATCAGAAGAAGGAGGAGCAGTAGGAGGAGGAGAAAGTTCTGTGAAGTCTGTCTGGAATTCTTTGTATGTTATCTCCTCTGAGAACTTTATGAAGTCTTTCCAAGTTGCTGCACGGTGGCCTCGGTTATTGACGGAAAGCTTCTGGGTCAAATGTAGGCATTCGTGGCGCGGCGGTTCTGTTATTAACTGAAGGAAAGGAATGGACAGAGAGGAGGGAGTGGGGGTGGGAGGGAGACAGACAGACAGACAGGGGAGTCTTGCTTGCAAGTCCGAGATTTCGTTTGTGGATTCTTACGTTGGAGACGCGTGCGATGGTAGGCTTACGCGTGGAACGCGTGCGATAGTAGGCTTGCGTGTGTGACGCGCGCGATAGATCTGTTCGTTTTATTTTGCAACGCATGCTAGTTAGTTAAAATAGATTAACGTCCCCGGACACATCAGCGTATAGGGGACGGGTGAATGCAGTAATAGAGTGTATTTATATTTGATTTGTTTTGCGTTGTTATTAGAAGAAGCTTTGTATAACGTTGGTGTTTTTAGTTGGTCGATATTATTTGAGATTTTTCTAGAATTGGTTGTTTACTATCGATCGAAGCGTATGGATAATTCTAGTTGTAACCACGAGACGCTTCCATCCCAAATAAGGTTGTGTGACATGAGACAGTGATGATGAAATTACTTTTGATTGGTTGGGGTGTTTTATGCAGGGGTATTCTCGCTTGTTCTGGAGTATGTAGAGACTATATACGTACCGCACTGTTTCAAAATAAGAGAGAGTTGAAAGTAGAGAGAGTTGTTGTATTAGAATTGAGAAAGTTGTTAAAAAGTGGAAAGTTCATAGTTCAGAATTGTAGAGTGGAAAAAGCGATTGAGCGATTGTATGCAGTTGTTGATGTGTGCTGAATAAAAGTGGAAAACTTCATACGACGACTCCAGCCTTGTTGATGATTGAACGGGTTGCGTGGATAAACGAATCTGAGTTACACCTTATCAGGACTTCAGCATTGGGGCTGAATCAGCAACTGATAACAAAACAACATCTAATGTAACATTGGTCTACTCCGCGATTGTATGCAGTTGTTGATGTGTGCTGAATAAAAGTGGAAAACTTCATACGACGACTCCAGCCTTGTTGATGATTGAACGGGTTGCGTGGATAAACGAATCTGAGTTACACCTTATCAGGACTTCAGCATTGGGGCTGAATCAGCAACTGATAACAAAACAACATCTAATGTAACATTGGTCTACTCCGAGATTTTTATGATGACCTCATATATAACTTTGTTGATGATTGGAGAAAGAAGTTGAGGTGGTGGAGTGGAGTGGGGTGTGATTGGAGGGATGAGGGAGGGATGGACATATTGTGAGATTTTGAATCAAAGAGTAGGCCTATCTGTGCTTGGAACTTGAAATGAAAAATAGGAGGAAAAAAAACACACTGACCCGTATGAAGCAGTTTGTGGAAACACTTACCTGTATGCAGTAATTTGTGCTCATTGGACATAAATCTGAATAAGAATCAAAGATAAGTAAGGATCATTAAGACACAAAGATAAGTAAAGGTCAGTTAGACTCCAAGATATGTATAGATCAGCCGGACACAGAGATAAGTAATGATCAGTAAGACACAACAGATAAATAAAGATAAGTAAGACACAAATGTCAATTAAGCTCAATAAGACACACATTTCAGTATAGATCAGTAAGATACACAGATCAGTAAGACCCAGAGATAAGGAAAGATCTGTAAGACCCAGAGACAAGTAAAGATCGGTAAGAACCCGAGACATGTACAGCTCAAATAAGACACAAATATAAGTAAAGATCAATAAGATCCAGAGATAAGTGTAGATCAATACAGCGATGACCACAGCAATCAGACGTGATGATGGACAAGAGGTGCTGTACACAAGATGTCGTAGTCAGCAGACATTGTTGTTTCCCCCTCTAGCTCTCTTGATAATGATGTCGTGGATTACTGTGTCAATCTGCCCAATGGTGATGGTATGGATTAGTATATCACAGTAGGACCGAAATGGTTCCACTCTGTCAAGTTCGGATCGCCATTGTTCCATAAAGAAGAACGAGGCGGGGTGAGGGGTGGGGGAGTAGTTTTTGGGCAGAAAGTACACTCCCCCCCCCCTACCAGCTCAATACCACCACGTTCCTCACCCGCCCATCCAAACCAAAAAACAAGATGGCAAGCCAGTCAAATGTATTTCCAGACATTACAACACTGCCCCAAAATACGCCTTTTCAAAAGTACTACTTTTCTTGGCGGTGGTGTGATTGGCTTTATCCTAACCAAACAAAGAAATGAAAACATGGATTGACAGGCCACGATCTGAAGTATCCGCAATCCAAAATTTGTGCAGATCTGCTGAGCCAGTATTTAGATGTAACGCAAATCGTTTTTAGGAAATGGTGAATCACAATGACTTCACCTTTGAGAAAGTAAAAAATGCGAATGATGTGAAATGATTAGTAGCAGTATCGGCAAAGTAAACATTATGAATTTCGGTTCGGTTATTCTTGAGGTAATGCAAAAAGATTTGTTTTAAACCTATCCTATCCTATCCCGTAACTCGGAGGTCGTAGGGGCACCACAGATGATCGTTTAACCAGCGTACTCCGCCTTTCTCTGCCCTCAGCAACCCTCATGGCTTCGCTCAGTGTCAAGCCAGACCTTTCTCGAATGTTGTCTTCCCACCTCTTTTTTTGTCTTCCTCTTCTTCTACCTCCTTGCACTGTGACTTGCAGGATGGTGTTTGCAAGGCCTGATGCTTTGGTGACGTGGCCATACCATCGGAGTTTCCGTTTCTTAAAATTCAACACTGTGAGCAGGTCATCGTGTTGTCCAATGGCTTGTGTGATGGTCTGTCGGACTTCGTCGTTGGTGATGTCCTGGGAATAGGAAATGCCCAGAAGGTTTCTGTAACACCTAATCTCCATGCTTTGTATTCTTCATTGTAGATCTGCTGTGAGGGTCCATGTTTCGCAAGTGTATAGAAATATTGAGATGACAAGGGAGCGCAGCAGTCTTACCTTGGAATGTAGGCTGATGGTCCTGTCTTTCCAAATTGGTTTCAACTTTGCCAGGGCATGAGTTATTCGTGCTATCCTGGAGGGGACTTCCTGTCGGGACGCATTGTCTGATAGCCATTGGTGGTGTTGTTCATCATTTTGGTCTTCTCTGCACTTATTTCCATTCCGTAGGCTCTGGAGGTGGTATCAGATCTCTGTACCAGCTGTTCAAGTTCTTGTTCCTCTCCAGCCAATCCATCAATGTCATCCGAAAACGAAGGTTGGAGATAATGCTCTTCCCCCTGTGCTGACTGCGCCTTCGTGATCTGCAAGGGCATCTAACATGATGCGCTCTAGGAAGATGTTGAAGAGTGTTGGAGAGAGTAGGAATCTCTGACGCACACCGATTGTTGTTCTGAACCAGTTTCCGATGGCGCTGTTGTGGAGGACTGCACTGGTAACCTTGTCATACAGGCTTTTGATTACTTCAATAATTTTAGGGCTGATGTTGTACACTCTCATGGTTGCCCACAGAGCTGCATGCCAGACTCGGTTAAACGCCTTCTTGAAGTCTAAAAACACATGATATAGATGTTGTTGGTGCTGTAGATATTTTCTCGCAGATTATTCTGAGGTTGAAAATCTGTTCAGTGGTTCTTCGCTCTGCCCTGAATTCAGCCATCAGCGATCCCAGCAATGTCCTCCTGAAAATAATACTCAAGAGGTTGAAACGCCAAGCTGAACAAATCATAGTGTTTTAAACACAAAATTGGAATTCGGAGCGACGTACCGATCGACTGACCTACTAAGAACTGCATCTGAAGGATGGCCCATGATTTAAAGTACCTGTATACCACAATTCAACAGAATCGAATCAGGCGTTTTACAGATATTGAGCAAAACGTGTGTATTTGTAGCAACCAAATGATTCCAGTGACCTTGACATTTGTAGTAGAGCAAATGTGATGACACGGGAGGCAAGCCGCTAACCTAGGTAATGTTTCTATGAAGTCTGGCCAAAATCCGTTCAGATGATCTTGAGGTATGGCTTTCAACGGACCGACGGATTGACCGACATTTTGCTCGTTCTAATTTCCCCCTCTATTTCATAGTATTTCCAGATATGTCTGAAAATTCTAAAAGTTCATTGGAAAAAGCGGAGTATTTATCTTTTCCTTCCAGCGCCTTCCATTGAATTGTCGATGGCAGAATAGTCTATAAAAGCACAGAGAGGCAAGCAGACAGATACCGCTCTGTCGGTCTGTCTTTTTGTCCGTCTCCTCTGTCTTCCTCTCACTCTCCCTCTCCCTCTCTCTCTCTCTCTCTCTCTCTCTCTCTCTCTCTCTCTCTCTCTCTCTCTCTCTCTCTCTCTCTCATTTACGTACATACCTACTTACCTACCTACCTACCTTGGATAGCTCTGTGGTCAGATCGCACGATTTGTGTGAGTGCGTCTTGGGCGACGTGGGTTCGAATCATGACTTCAGCAAACTATTGTGTGATTGCTGGATATTACGGGCCAGCGCCTTGAGCTCGCCTTGAGTGCGCTATATAAGAGAACTCTTTTTTTCTTTTACCTACCTACCTACCTACCTACCTAAATGCATGCATACATACATACATACATACATATATACATACATACATACACACACATACATTCATGCAAACATAAATACATGCATACTGGTGTAGCCCAGAATGGTGCCATTTGTACATCGCCGCAGTCAAGATTTTGTTGAGGTAAGGCTACGCCTCTACCGGTTCTTGGTGAAAAAGCGTAGAGGGGATATGGATGGGACAGATGTGTGTGCGGGTGAGTGGATAGGGGTGGGTAGAGTGGAGGTGGCAACTTCCCCTCTGTAGAAAATAGTAGAATCTGAGGCTTGGTAACTAAGGTTGGAATCATGCTTTGCTGTGTAGGGTGGGGAAACTGTCCATTCCAAGGAAAACTGAAGAAAGAGGGAAGAGGGGTGGGGAGTGGGGTGGGTGGGGGTGGGTATTGAAATGTTTTTTTTTTGGGTCGGAATCAAACTGCTCCTTTGATGATCCAGCCATGTTTACAATGATGGCAGTCATCACGCTCGGAAAACACACTTGTCTCTTCGCAGTTTTACACGAAGAGAGTCATCACCTCTGCGTCCCATTCATAGCGTTGCTAGAAACGAAGATTCACCATTTCTGCCGAAGAATCAAGCCGTAGCTTAAAAAGGCCTTTTTAAAAATTTTATTTTATATATGTTTGTGACGACACGAGTTTTCAGATGGTAGGGAGAGATACACTTTTTACGAAGTTACACTTCTCCGTATATCTGCTGTACATAGAATAGCGTGACCGATTTACTTTTGCGTATGAAAGTGCAGTTTCGTAGAGTCCGTGCGATTCGTAGAAGACAGGGAGTCGGCCAATTTCGAATAGGGGTACGCGTAATAAAGAACGTGCATACTGACGAGAGCTCGACTGTTTGCTTGTGGCCGGCGCAGATTTTGAAGGGCAGAGTGGTTTGAGATGCTATTGCGTGAGGAAGGAATTCTAACGAGGCAGCAACCCTGTGACAGAGGTCATCGTAGTGTAGGGTACTGTTGGAAGGGTGTGTGTATTGTTTTATAGCCACCCAAGGTCTTATGCCCTCGTCGGGATAAGGATGTTTAGAATTCGAAGGAAGATGGTAACTGCCATTCGCCAGTGAGTGTAGAGTTCCATACTTAAGGTGCGTGTGGTTCTCGATTGAACACCCACCAAGACTTAGTGTCTGTAGCAGAGCTAAGGTGTCCTCATCCTCAGAATAAATGTTATTTGGACAGTGAAATAACGTGCAAGAGCAAGAGAAAGAGACTCTCAAAAGACTAATCCATTGTGTTGTGACAGTGTTGTGACAGTGTTGTGTCGTGTTGTGGTGTTGGGGTAAAGGGCGTCACGAGCCGAGGCCTGTAAGGTAAGCAAACCCTGTCGTTCAATTCTCTAGTGGCGCGCTCCGAGTACTGCGTACGTGTATGAGTGGTAATGAGTGTGGGGAAGGGGATGTATTTTAGGATGTGTAATGAATTTTGTTGATTTTATATGATTTTCCTATGATTTTCTTATTGTATATGTGATGGGGAAAATGTCGTTGCTGTTGTTGTTATGGAAGTGGGTCAAAGACGACGATGGGGAATATAGAGAGGGAGAGAGAGAGAGTGAGGGTGTATGTATGGAGAGAGCGATGAAATGTAGTATACTAAAGAAAGATGAAGTAATGATTATGAAGGAAGCATGTTTACAGTATGGATGAAGGGAGGTAATCGTGATGTGCTATAATTATTGGGGGTGACGGTGGTGATGAAGGGGGGCGGAAAGAATCAGGACTGTGAGATTGTAGTGTGGTTGCGATAATTATGTATATTTATATAAACATTGGTGTGTAAAGAAGATGCGAATTATTTAGCATCAAAGGGTGATTTATATTATTGGAATGTGTGTATAGTATCTTGTATTATTATTATGATATTCATAACTATACAGGTCAAGATGGCGGACGGAGGACGGCGTGTTATGTTATATTATATAGTGTTTATTGTTTGGTGGGCATATTGTTAAGACTATCTATATGTCAACAGGTGTGGGCTGATGATGGTGATGATGATGATTATTACATCTACGTGTTTATTTCTACGCATTATTTCCACGCTGTTGCCTTTGATGTTACCTGTTGTGCTGTACTGATGTTGATGTTGTTGCCGCTGACTGGGTCCTAGCCAGCCTGGGATGTACCTTTGCCTCTAACAACAGAGTAGTGTTGTGGTGATTTCTTACACTGCTGCAGGTTTGCCTATGTATCGAGGCAACACATTTCCAGGAGGTTTTCATACCTAATTCATGCACACACAGACTCACATTACACGCACCTAAAAACATATCCATTTAGTTAGAAGAATCATCCACTTATTGTGCAAGAGACTGTTAGCTCTCTGAGCTACTTGACAAGAACATTGAGACATTACTTCTGTGCCACAGCTTTGCCTAGCTAATAGTTTCTGATTCAACGCCATTGCTTATTCTTTGAAGACTTGCATTTTGAATTGATTTGTTGATTTTGATTTTCTGTGTACACTTTGTAAAGAAACTGTTGTTGTTTAGTTCTATTTGGGGTTTGTTGCAAGGGGAGGTAATTGTTAGTTAGCATTGGGACGGGGGTCTGTTTAGGGGTTGAGGGGAGGTTAGTTCCCATTTGTCCTGTGTTTGCTTGTTGATTGTTGAATAAAAGAGTGTGTGTTTGTACTCTGGCATTTTGTGTTAGGTTATTTTGTTTGAGTTTTATTCTTTTCACTCGCTTTATGAGCTGACGTCACTGAACCCGCTCGGGGGACGTGACATTTTGGTGTCAGAAGTGGGATAAACTCATTTATTTTGTTAGGGTAGTGCCAGATGTTTATGTTGTGTGCTTGAGTTGTTGTGTGAAAGGGTACGCAGCGGGCGGTTGGCGGGAGTGTGGGTGTATTGCACTAGGGAACACACTCGGAGTGCAGCATTAACGGGGAATTGGGTTGCAGGGTTCACTTGCTCGCCTTCAGGGGTACGACGGTGAACGATTCCTCGGCTCCTGTGACTGTTGGGTTGCGTATTCATTCATTCTGTTAGGTGTTTGTATCAGTTAAGTGTTATTCGTTTTGTGTATACTAACATCTGTTCTTCCCTTCTTTTCTGACATGGCTACGCGGGATGCTCGAGCCGCGATGCGCCGCGACGCTAGGACTCGTAAGGAGGAGGCCGAGCAGGAGGAGCAGGACTTCCGTGATGACGGCTCTGTGACAGGGTTGTTGGAGGAACCTTACGCAGTGAGTACTCAGACCACTGTGCCTAAGATGTATGCCAAATCGCCCGGTGCACAGAGCAAAGTCGAGGTCCAGCTCAGCGATAGCGAGAGATTTAGACAGATTGGGGAAGGTCTAGGTCTCAGAGACGGGGCGCTGGCACAGTATATCATGGGCGAGACGAGAAGAGAGGAAGAGCGCAGAGAGAGGGAAGAGGAGAAGAGAGAAGAGAGGTTAGCAAGGGAGGAAGAACGGAGGGAGGAGAGGGAAGCAAGGGCAGATGAGAGGAGGCTTTTAGAGCTTAGACTAGAGACGGAACGGGTAGCTAGAGAGGCGGACAGAAGAGTGCTAGAAATGAAGCTAGAGGAGGAACGAAGAACTAGAGATGACGACAGAGCTGCTCAGAGAGAGAGGGAGAATAGGGCTAGAGATAGAGGGGCAGCATACTCAGTCAAGTTGAAACCCTTGGAGGAGAGGGAGGATGTGGAGGCCTACCTCCAGATGTTCGAACGGGTGGCAGAGATTCAGGGTTGGAGGAGGGAGGTATGGGCGGTTAGGCTAGCGCCTTTGTTACAAGGGGAAGCCCGAGATACGTACCTTCGTCTAACGCCTGAGCAAGCCCAGGATTTCGACATTGTGAGGAATGCGCTGTTGAAACGCTTCAGGAAGGACGCCGACTACTATCGTAGGCAGTTTCGAGAGGCCAAGAAGGAAGCTGCAGAAACGTTTCCTCAGCTAGTAGTGAGACTAGGGTCGTTAGTGAAGAAATGGTTTTCGCTCGCCGGCAAAGACATCACCGACGTAGAGCAGGTACTAGACACTTTCATTGGTGAGCAACTTTTCTCCATTATGACTACCGAGCTAGAGATTTACGTGAGGGAGAATCTACCTGAGACTAGCCATGCCGCAGCAGAGTTGGCGCAGCGTGTGGTAGATGCCAAGCGGGCAGCATCAGCACCGGCACCCGTAACTACCCAGTCAGAGACGCAGTTTTCCCAGACGACCGGAGACTCCTCAGCAACCTAGCAACCGGGGAAGTCAGGGTCAGAAGGTAGGGAGGACGGAAGGGGGTAGTGGGGTACGTCGTTGCTACCGATGTGGGTCGGAGAAGCATGTGGTCAGGGACTGCAAGGTCAAACCTCAGACAGTAGGCCAGGTTACAGTGGGACGGACTATTTCCACAGAAACCGCACCTCGGGCTAGCGTGTGTGCAATCAAACCTTATGATCCATGGGGCCAAGGTAGGGCGAACGGGCAGGACGTTCGAGTATTGAGAGATACGGGGGCGGAGATAGGGGCAGTCGCGAGCAGGTTAGTCAAACCAGCTGATTTGACGGGTCGGACTGTCGAGATTTGCTTGGCGAATCGATCGAACGTGGGTCTGCTACCTACAGCTTGGGTGGAGTTGGATTGTGCGCTGGTCAGGGGGAGAGTAGAGCTGGTGGTTTTCGAGGACGGGCCCGATATCATCCTGGGTAACTGGGTAACGTTTGATAGCGGGGAAAAGAGTCCTGTTTCCTTGTTCGGGGGTGAATGCGCGATGGCTGCAGCAGTGCAGACTCGGACGCAGGTGAAGGCCGAGAAGAGGAGGGAGGTACCCTTAGCAGTGGTCGAACCATCCCAGATCTCTGTTAGCACCCCAGAGTTGATCAGGATGCAAGAGACTGACGAGACGCTCGCGAAGGCGAGAACGTTGGCACAGAGTGGAGGGGCGATAGCGTCAGGTAGGGCGTCAGCTGAGTTTCGCAAGAAGAAGGGGGTGTTGTACCGGGTACACACGAAGAGAGGTAGCCAGGTCACGCAACTGGTAGTCCCGAAACAGTTGAGGGGGGGGATCCTTCAGTTGGCTCATGATCCACCCATGGCTGGGCATTTGGGAGGGAAACGTACCAGGGAGCGGATCTGGGGAACATTCTATTGGCCGGGAATGTGTGCCGAAGTACGGAGGTATTGCGCCAGTTGTCCAGAATGTCAGAAGGTAGTACCGAGGGGACGGGTGAGGAAGGTACCACTACAGCAACTTCCGCTGGTGGACGAGCCATTTCAGAGGGTGGCGGTAGACATTGTGGGACCCATCAAACCCAAGTCAGATCGGGGTAACATGTACATCCTGGTGGTAGTAGACTATGCCACACGCTATCCCGAGGCTGTACCGCTCAAGGGCATAGAGGCAGAGAGGGTGGCAGAAGCGCTGTGGGAGATTTGGTCGAGGGTGGGCGTTCCTAGGGAAGTTTTGACAGAGTCAGAGACAGAGTCAGAGACAGAGTCAGAGACAGAGTCAGAGACAGAGTCAGAGACAGAGTCAGAGACAGAGTCAGAGGCAGAGTCAGAGACAGAGTCAGAGGCAGAGTCAGAGACACCCCGTGACGCAAAGAGGATCCGAGATGCACCACGACCAACGACCAAGCGGCAAGTGCGCTCATTTTTGGGTTTAGCCGGATACTACAGGCGGTTCGTACCCAACTTTTCAGCGATTGCTTCACCACTACACGATCTGACCAAGGGAGGCAAGCCAGGGGCGGTACAATGGACCGAAGCATGCGAAGCTGCATTTTGCACACTGAAGGAGAAGCTGTGCTCTGACCCTGTGTGCTGTTTGCCGGACTTCACCCTACCGTTTGTGCTACAGACAGATGCGTCGGAGGATGGAGTAGGGGCCATTTTGAGCCAGGACAGGGGACAGGGATTACAGCCTATTGCGTGTGCAAGCAAGAAACTGTCGAAACCCGAGAGAAACTATTCGACCATTGAGAGGGAGTGTCTAGCGTTGGTGTGGGGTGTGCAGAAGTTCAGTCAATACCTGTACGGACGTACTTTCGTAGTGCAGACTGACCATATGCCACTGCAGTACTTACAGCAAGTGAAGAACACCAACAGCCGACTGATGAGATGGGCACTTCAGCTGCAACCTTTCTCAATGTCTGTGGAGCACATTTCTGGGAAGGACAACGTTCCAGCAGATTTCCTCAGCAGAAACGCTCCGTAGGTAGCATAGGGGGTAGTTAGAAATTCGCGTCGTAGTTAAGGTTCTTCAAGGTGTTAAGAACTGGGGGGGGGTTGTGTGACGACACGAGTTTTCAGATGGTAGGGAGAGATACACTTTTTACGAAGTTACACTTCTCCGTATATCTGCTGTACATAGAATAGCGTGACCGATTTACTTTTGCGTATGAAAGTGCAGTTTCGTAGAGTCCGTGCGATTCGTAGAAGACAGGGAGTCGGCCAATTTCGAATAGGGGTACGCGTAATAAAGAACGTGCATACTGACGAGAGCTCGACTGTTTTGCTTGTGGCCGGCGCAGATTTTGAAGGGCAGAGTGGTTTGAGATGCTATTGCGTGAGGAAGGAATTCTAACGAGGCAGCAACCCTGTGACAGAGGTCGTCGTAGTGTAGGGTACTGTTGGAAGGGTGTGTGTATTGTTTTATAGCCACCCAAGGTCTTATGCCCTCGTCGGGATAAGGATGTTTAGAATTCGAAGGAAGATGGTAACTGCCATTCGCCAGTGAGTGTAGAGTTCCATACTTAAGGTGCGTGTGGTTCTCGATTGAACACCCACCAAGACTTAGTGTCTGTAGCAGAGCTAAGGTGTCCTCATCCTCAGAATAAATGTTATTTGGACAGTGAAATAACGTGCAAGAGCAAGAGAAAGAGACTCTCAAAAGACTAATCCATTGTGTTGTGACAGTGTTGTGACAGTGTTGTGTCGTGTTGTGGTGTTGGGGTAAAGGGCGTCACGAGCCGAGGCCTGTAAGGTAAGCAAACCCTGTCGTTCAATTCTCTAGTGGCGCGCTCCGAGTACTGCGTACGTGTATGAGTGGTAATGAGTGTGGGGAAGGGGATGTATTTTAGGATGTGTAATGAATTTTGTTGATTTTATATGATTTTCCTATGATTTTCTTATTGTATATGTGATGGGGAAAATGTCGTTGCTGTTGTTGTTATGGAAGTGGGTCAAAGACGACGATGGGGAATATAGAGAGGGAGAGAGAGAGAGTGAGGGTGTATGTATGGAGAGAGCGATGAAATGTAGTATACTAAAGAAAGATGAAGTAATGATTATGAAGGAAGCATGTTTACAGTATGGATGAAGGGAGGTAATCGTGATGTGCTATAATTATTGGGGGTGACGGTGGTGATGAAGGGGGGCGGAAAGAATCAGGACTGTGAGATTGTAGTGTGGTTGCGATAATTATGTATATTTATATAAACATTGGTGTGTAAAGAAGATGCGAATTATTTAGCATCAAAGGGTGATTTATATTATTGGAATGTGTGTATAGTATCTTGTATTATTATTATGATATTCATAACTATACAGGTCAAGATGGCGGACGGAGGACGGCGTGTTATGTTATATTATATAGTGTTTATTGTTTGGTGGGCATATTGTTAAGACTATCTATATGTCAACAGGTGTGGGCTGATGATGGTGATGATGATGATTATTACATCTACGTGTTTATTTCTACGCATTATTTCCACGCTGTTGCCTTTGATGTTACCTGTTGTGCTGTACTGATGTTGATGTTGTTGCCGCTGACTGGGTCCTAGCCAGCCTGGGATGTACCTTTGCCTCTACAACAGAGTAGTGTTGTGGTGATTTCTTACACTGCTGCAGGTTTGCCTATGTATCGAGGCAACACATTTCCAGGAGGTTTTCATACCTAATTCATGCACACACAGACTCACATTACACGCACCTAAAAACATATCCATTTAGTTAGAAGAATCATCCACTTATTGTGCAAGAGACTGTTAGCTCTCTGAGCTACTTGACAAGAACATTGAGACATTACTTCTGTGCCACAGCTTTGCCTAGCTAATAGTTTCTGATTCAACGCCATTGCTTATTCTTTGAAGACTTGCATTTTGAATTGATTTGTTGATTTTGATTTTCTGTGTACACTTTGTAAAGAAACTGTTGTTGTTTAGTTCTATTTGGGGTTTGTTGCAAGGGGAGGTAATTGTTAGTTAGCATTGGGACGGGGGTCTGTTTAGGGGTTGAGGGGAGGTTAGTTCCCATTTGTCCTGTGTTTGCTTGTTGATTGTTGAATAAAAGAGTGTGTGTTTGTACTCTGGCATTTTGTGTTAGGTTATTTTGTTTGAGTTTTATTCTTTTCACTCGCTTTATGAGCTGACGTCACTGAACCCGCTCGGGGGACGTGACAATGTTTTTGTTTAACTTTTGGCAAAAACGTGTTTACCCTAAAATTGGCATTGTTATTACATTACACAACAATAAAGTGGACGTTCGTGGCTCAGACCAACAGCTTAAAGTTTGAATTTTCCATTTCGATTCGGACGGAGTGATTTCCCCTGTTTTGAACGATACATCGCTACTATAGCCGTGTGACCTTTACCCTATTTGTGAGAGAACCACACGGCTTTTCAGACAGCGGTATGTGGTAAGGTAGGGTCAATTGTATCAACCTAAAACGAGAGATTTTACCGAGCAATAGTTTTTTTACGGGTTGTCTTTTACCGGCTTTGGTGTCTGCTATTTTTAGCTCCAGAATGTTGGCTGGCTAGCCCACGGCGGTTGCTATTAATAGGCACACAAACTACGGAATTTATTCATTTACAAAATATACTTCCGAAAGAGTTGGTTTTTGTTGTTGTAAGCTTATTTTTTTCAGTGGGCAACATTCACTGTGAATATTAAAAGGGTCTATCGAGGGGGCCTGTTCATAGTCGTCCCTTTAATAGAACAGGCATACTGATATAAAAAATGCGGTCATTCATTTATTTGGTTATGTCATTTTGTTACACTCGATTGATGTTAGTGTTTTTCTATCAGTAGTTGATTCAGCCCCAATGCTGAAGTACTGATGAGTGTAGCACAGATTCGTTTATCCACGCAACCCGTTCAAACAGCCACAAGGCACGGAGTCGTATAAAGTTTTCAAACTTTATTCAGCGTTCATCAACAACTGCATACAATCACCTTTTCACTCTCTCTCTCTCTTTCACAACACAGTGTGTCCATTATATATTTTTTCTCTCAACTCGAGATAACCTCAGGACGTTCCAGAATGACGCGTTACAACCTATCAGAATTAACTTCGTCATCACTGTTTTACGTCATACAACCTTCCTTTCTGTCAAAAGAATGTTCTCCAATATCTACGCCCATCAAGAAACTTCGATCGACAGTAAACAAGTAAATCTAGAGAATTCTCCAATAATATCGACTAACAAAAATTATCAACGTTATACAAAGCCTCTCCTAACAACAATGAAAACTCAAATCAAAGGTAAATACACTCTATTATTGAATACTTTGCAAAGCAAAACGATTAGATCTATCGTGCGCGTTTCAGACATACTATCCTTCGCGTTTCAACGTAACACATTTCCTTCGAAATGATAAGACTCGGATATATACATTAAAAATGTGTGTAGAGGCCACACAAGCAAAATTGAGAAGTCTCGTTTGGGAAACGAGAATTGGAAAAAAAAAGTATAAATTCTTTCAAACAAATATTTTTAGGAGAGAAACTTTCGGTGCTGAATCATGAAGTGTTTCTAATCTAGACCAATTTATTTCATCAGCTAGCCCAGGAGCCGGAAAAGAAGACAGTACGCCCAGGAGCCGGAAAAGAAGACAGTACGAACGCATATCTTTAAAATAAATAAATAAATAAATAAATAAATAAATAAATAAATAAATAAATAAAACGTGTTCGGATTCGATTCCAGAGTAGGCTACAGTAGATACTTATATATTGATAAAATAACATGTATTGATAGGAATACGATGGCATGATACAAAAGTATCGCCTCTCGGGGGCCAGCATGCAGCTGATGTTGTTGTCTTGTAAGGCGCCCAAGATTCCATGTCACAAAGTCATGCTCAGTGCGCACAAATAGTGAAGGGAATAAAAAAAAACAACTCTGAAACAGGTGGGTTTTGAGTCCTTTCCTGAAGCCTTCCAAAGACGAGCTTTGCTTCAAGTTTACTGGAAGAGAATTCCAGAGGTTCGGTGCTGCATGGACAACAAGGATGTGAGCGGAGTGGAGTGCTGTCTGAAGGTTGGATTCTAGTTAGCAGAGAGAGGGAGAGGGGGGACGCTATATTTTGCATGGACTTTGTAAATATATTTATATATATATAAAGATAAGAATGGTTTGGAACACCTTGAACACTTCTTGTAGGAATAGAACAACATGCATTTGTAGAAATATGATGGGTATTACTATTAATGTATTCATGTCTGAGGGTAAACGACCAGCAAGATCAGCTCAGTAGGTGAAAAGAGATTTATCTTTCGGCTGTCAGCGTGTGGCGATGCGGGCGGTTCTGCCTGAGAAAGCGAAGATCTATTGCTCGGGATCATCCCAGCGAATGAATAATAACAGGCAAATATTTATCTGGACTGGTCTACCAAGGGCAAGGACAGATCCACATCCACAGGAGATGAAGCTGTTCCTCATTTCTTTAGATCTCGCCCTCCTCTCTGTCTGTCTGTCTCTTTGTCTGACTGTATGTCTTTGTCTTTTCATGTAAGGGAATCTTTTAACTTCCGTGCATTTTGTGTGTCCGCATCTCTCTTTCTTTCACTCTCTGTATGCCTGTCTCTCTTTCTGTCTCTCTCTGTCTCGATCTGTCTGTCTCTCTGTCTCGGTCTCTCTCACCCATCCCCTATTCCCCTTCCCTTCGAAACTTTAAATCCGTTTTAATGTTAAACTTCGTTCTTTTTCGTGCTCTATATTCTTTCTTATCCCTGGTCGTTGTGTGTGGATGTGTGTATATGTGTGCGTGCCGTTTTGTGTCACTGTGTGATTTTTTTACTGTGTGTGTGTGTGTGTGTGTGTCAAGTGGGGTGGGTGGAGGAAGATCTCTAATCGTGACAGACCAATAGCCAACATGTAATATTGATATTGAAATAATACTGCGTGCAATCAGAAGAGTGTGGAGAAAAAAAACCCGGGAAGTTGGGTGACCAGATTTTGTTAACTTTAGTCATTTACTAATTGTTACCCTTAAAACAACGTACCTGTCTATTCTGCACATTAATTGTACATCATCTGATCATAGCAGTACGACTACTAGTAGTAGTAATTCACATATTTACCCAGAAAACGATCGAAAATAGCGTCAGTGTGTCACAATGGGTGGGAATGGAAAACGACTATATATTCAAAAGACCCTTGCCTAGAGGACTGCAGAACCGCTAGAAAGGATAGAAATAGGGGATGTACTTAGCCTCAAAAAGGCAGCCAGCATTGGGTTTGGGTGATGACAGTATACTGGGCCTTGAGGAAGAAGAAGGAATAAGGGTAAAAAAAAGTAATAAGAGAGAGGGATAGAGAGAGGGGGGAAGAGGAAATGAGAGAGGGTCCTTTAGCGAGCACTCATTAAATCATTTGCAAAAGAGGCTCTTAGCCTAGGGGAAGAGAGAGAGAGAAAGAGAGAGAGAGAGAGAGAGAGAGAGAGAGAGAGAGAGAGAGAGAGAGAGAAGCAGGACTAGACTAAAGAGGAAATGAGAGGGGAGAGAGAGAGAGAGAGAGAGAGAGAGAGAGAGAGAGAGAGAACAGCGACCCAGGAAAAGACAAATCGACAAAACTGGAAAGGGAGAGTGAGAGGGTTGGAGTGGTGTGGACATGGGAAGAGGGAGGGGTGGGGGTTGGAGGGAGCCAAAAGACGTCGTAAGGAACAGCACACTTGCAAGCTCAAAGAGCTTCTCAAGGCATTGGCCACTAATATCCAGCAATCGCACAACAGTTTGCTGAAGTCAGGATTCGAACCTGCGTCTCCCAAGACGCACGTACGCAAGTCGTGCGCTCTGACCACTGAGCTATTACATGTTGCATATTACATGTATGTTTTTATCATATTTATAATTGTGATGAGTGAAAGATTTCCTTGACGACATTGTAATTTCCATTTTATGGATTTTTAAAGATTATGACTTATGACTTATTCCTGCCGCCAATTGAACAGTAAAGGAAGGCAGTGAATAGCCGACAATACACAACCTATAGACAACAAGACGATAGCCGACAATAAACAATCTATAGACAACAATACGATAGCCGACAATACACAACCTATAGACAACAAGACGATTGCCGACATTAAACAACCTATAGACAACAAGACGATAGCCGACAATACACAACCTGTAGACAACAAGACGATAGCCGACAATAAACAACCTATAGACAACAAGACGATAGCCGACAATACACAACCTATAGACAACAAGACGAGCTGAAACAACAATCATTCCTTCACAGCTTTGGCAGGTCTGCTGTTGATACAGAAGAATATTGTCACTATCTTGAGTATGGAGTGTTATTGTTGTGTGAGGTTAGCGGCATCGTCGACGCCGTGGAAGTAGTCATACACAACATTGAGGTCGTCGTGGTCGTCGTATCGTCATAATCTTTCTTTTCCTCTACATCATCATCATCATCATCATCATCATCATCATCATCATCATCATCATCATCATCATCATCATCATCATTCTTCTCTTCATTGCAGAGGCAGATGCATACACATGCAGCGTAACTGAGATTAGATGAGGTCCTCTCTGTCTCTCTTCCTCTGTCTGTCTGTCTGTCTGTCTCAGGAGGCCTACCAACTAAACCGGAAGACGTACTGAAGTGAAAAAGTTAAGAATTTCACCCCTCTTTTTGGAACGGGAAAGTAATGCGCGATTATGTCAAATGTAAAAAAAAAAATCAGAATCAGAATCTTTTATTGTCCCAACAAACAGCATGGAAAATCTTTACGCCAACAATGATAGACAATAACATTCACGTCACACAACTGTTAGTATAGGATAACACATCAACTCATAAGAAGGTCGAAGCATCAAAATCTGTTATATGCAGTCGTCTTTTCGCTGACATTTAGTGTTGTTTGTAGATTATAGTCACACGACACTTTCGCATATAGGTGACTACTGGACCGATTTATACTGACACCAGCGGGCCAGTTGTTGGTAAAGGGGAAAATAATATGATCACACGTTGACCAATCCGGGATTCGAACCAGCGACCTTTCGGTTACTAGCAAGACGCTCTTACCAACTGAGCTATTTAGTCTGACATTTAGTCTTAACTACGTTCTTTTATACAGTACCTACCTAACCTACTGCGCGCGGCACATTATAAAAGATTTTACATTATAAGATTTGTCACTCACGGCTAAACCAGCAAATTCAGCAAGAGTCAAGTCCCTTTTCACCGTCAGGAAAAAAATGGCGATAGCGAAGAAATGCAATGAATGCACTAGACGCCCGCTACAAACTAGAATGCGATAAACTTCTGTTCTTTCCATTTCCGAGAGATGAGGACAGGTAAAAGTGCACACTTATTATTTTTGTTTATTCTGCATGTAAAAGTACACGATAACAGCATGTGAAATTGCCTTTGTAATTTGGTTTGTGTTGATAGTTTGTAGGCCGTAATCTTACCCGCACACACAGGGCAGACTCTTTATAACTTTATAAGGAGTACAAAGTCTATTACATTCTGAAACCTTATACACACAACTTTAGTCATTTTTATTAAAAAAACAAACATGGATTTCAAAGAAGAAACAAGCATCCCGAATGGCAATCTGTCGTCTGCTACGTTGAAATATCAAATGTTGCAAGGGCAAGCGCATCGTTACCTCACAAATAAACAACAGCGCTGATAAAGCTATAGTTACTAGATCAATAGGCTAGATCTAAATGCATTGCGCGTTCTTCAGGTTTTGTACTTGTCAGGATCAATTCTGCATGTCCTAATAAAATCAAAAGGAACTTTAATTATCCTATCCTATCCTATCCTATCCCGTAACTCGGAGGTCATAGGGGCACCACAGACGATTGTTTAACCAGCGTGCTCCACCTTTCTCTGTCCTTAGCAACCATGATGGCTTCGCTCAGTGTCAAACCAGTCCATTCTCGAATGTTGTCCTTCAACCTCTTCCCAAATGGGCTTCAACCTTGCCAGGGCAGCAGTTGTTTGTGCGATCGTGGAGAGGACTTCCTGTCGGGCCGGACCCATTGTTTGAGACAATGGCTCCTAAATATTTGAAGCTATGCACTGTGTTGAGGGATTGGCTTTGGACTTTGATGTGCTTGAACTTTAATTATACAGCCGTATATTTACAATTATAAATTTTCTTCCGTCTCTCTCTCTCTCTCTCTCTCTCTCTCTCTCTCTCTCTCTCTCTCTCTCTCTCTCTCTCTCTCTCTCTCTCTCTCTCTCTCTCTCTCTTTTGCACTACTCCCTGTAACAAGAGCCGAGATTTAAACACAGCCCTATAGCTTTTGCTCTGTTTAGTCAGTTGTACCACTAATGATAGGCTGCAGCAGATGATACAAGTTCACGGTAAGGTACATACAGTTTTATAGTGACGCCCGCGAAGATAGTGACATCTTCCAGCTTGCGTTAGAGTCGAATTTACAGGCAATCCGAAGAGAGCGAATTTACAGCCAATCGGAGCAGAGAGATATTAGGGAGACCAGTTCTACCTGGTTCAAGCACACAGCTTAAGAGAGTCATTCATGTTTAAAGCTGGGAGCAGTACACAGCTACGCTCTAGAAAATCTCTCCACTGACTGACTAGGGAAGCAGGACTTGTTGAGAATTCGATTCAGTCAAGTTAGCCATGGCCTGACTGTTCTGCCTTGTTCTCAACAGGATGAGAGTGCAGAGAGTGTCACCAAACACATCATACAAACACGCCACCAATAATCTGGGTCAGATCATTTATTTGCAGAATGACATGAGACGCAGTCGTCATCTTGCATGTTCTAGTGTTGTATTGGTGAAATACTGAAAAATAAGAATGAGAAAAAGTCACTAAGCACTTGTTTTCTTCGTCTTTCTATGTTTGAAACAATTTGAAATTAACAAACAATTTACATCCGTTTGATACAAAATCTACAGGCAGCATAAAATCGCTGAAGTGCTATCCACTACGCCACCGCAAGCACAATAAACTCAAAGAGGAAAAATCAGTGTCTAGCGCATAAGAAGACGTAAAACGAAATGAACAAATGACCACTTGTACACAAAACCATCATTATACATCCTAGCACGCCAATAACGGCTTACAAGAATAACGGAGCATTGAAAAGATATTCTCTGCTTTACAATACAAACAATTATAAACTGACCTTGTGTGAACTGAGCAGGATTATCATAAAAAACAAACGAATTTGGCTCTCAGAAGAACTGCGTGCGGCATTTTTACAGGAAGTATGCAAAACGTCTTTCGATACGAATGAAGTACAGAAATATATAAATATATAAAACAAACCGAAATAATTTCTGGAGACAGCACACTGACATTGTCCAAAAGACGAGCATGCATCGTATCGTGAGCCCAACTAGGTGAAAGACAAGAACAAGTCGTCACTGAACGTTGGCCTGCTGAGGCATCTCCTGCACTGAGCCAAGAGAGCCCACCAGTCTAGCAACAAGGAGAAGACTCCACAAGAACACAGCTTATCAAGGAAGCAACGACAACACAGCTCTTCGAACAATCAGGCAAATGCATATCAACGCAGTGCACCAAACCTGTATCACAGGACCACAGTAGTCCACTCTTCCAGAACAATGACCCTTAAAGCAGAAATCATCAAGTGCCCGATGATGATAAAGTAGCTGCATAGACTTATCAAGAAGCAAACCAGTTCAAGAAACATTTGAACTTTTAAGTTGGTATCGTACTTCGCAGATCGTGTATAGAGTAGAGGAAATAAATGTGTGATATTTACTGTTATCAAGTGGCTGGGCTACTTATGTTTCATAGCCGTTTGAGAGCTAGTGTGACAGTGATCTTTTACTTTCTATCTCTGTACCCAAGCCTAAACACAGACCAAGCTAAACAAATAAATGTATTAAGTGGAGTCACATGGAGATTTACTAGCGATCCCCATCGACTTAAGACGAGTGGGTAATAGCATTCCATTGTGCAGAACCCAGCAACAATAAACCCACCGTCACACTCCCTAATGTCTTTACCACCCCCGTCTACTCTCTCTATCCCTCTCTCTCTCTCTCTCTCCCCTTGTGCAAAAGATCATCCCTGCTGTCACTCCTACCTCCCATTAAAAAATCAACAACGCACACACAGATACACAGAGCACAACAACATCCACCACTAAAACAAACGCCCAACAAAACATAACAAAACCACCAACAAGCATCCCGATCTATGGCTGACGAAACAAAAGTGTATTCATTTCAATATGAGTTGAAAATATATCCCAATAATTACACTGTTACTATACGTCAGGCTAAAATAAAGGCATGTTAAAATAATAAATCTACTCCCTATGATTTTCCTTGCAATGCATGAATCCAGACTTCCCAAGGCAGCTTCAAGCTATTGTCATATAAATACACAATATAACGTTTAAAAAGACGTTTTGATGATGTTTAAATGCTGTGAAAAAGACGTGGTATTGATGCAGCTATGTATATTACCGACGCGGTTTTCCTGTCAACCTCAAGGGACGCTACCGAGTAGTTGTACATAACTTTTTATATAGTACAATCCCCAGAGAGAGAGAGAGGGAGGGAGGGAGGGAGAGGTCTTCTTATTCTTCGTCTTCTTCTTCTTTTTCTTCTCATTATTATTATTATTATTATTATTATTATTATTATTATTATTATTATTATTATTATTATTATTACTATCATCATCATTGCATCATCCCACCCTTTCCTTTCCTTTTCTCACAGCCAAATGTTGGCCCAGTACCAAGAAAGCAACTCCAGAGGCCTGAGACTACAGACTATGGTCGATAGATGATTACTCATTCATCTGTTTCCATCTCTCCTAGATCAGAGACAAACATGAGATAGGACCACGCCGACTTGACCTCTCAATAGAAAAAGGCGAGGTGTGGCATACTGGGGTCACTATATCGCACTATACAGAAATCCGTAACCCGTTGTATGTATACGTTTCCCAGGGCTTTGAATCTGTTGACCTAGATACATGTAGTTATTGCGTTGGTTAATGTGTATAGATGCTCAGATGAGTTGAGGATGCTTGCTGCGAGGTTTTGATTACAAAGTACTAGACTATTTTGTATTTTAAAAAAAAAAGTTTCTTTGTTGTTGAATTGAAGTGCGCAATCGGCAGATAAAATAATGTTGACATATTAAACTTTCTTCACTCCCTCACATCCTTTAATTATGCTCCCTTCTGTTGCACTGTCTCTCACTCACTCTTGTATCTTTTCACACACACACCCACACCTACACCCACACAGACACACACACCATCACACACCCATACACACACACGCACGCACACCCACACACACACACACACACTCACTCTCCTCTCTCATTCACAAATTCTCTCTCACACACACTCTCTCTACACTTTCTCTCCTCCCTCTTTCTCTGCTTCTATCTCTGTCCGTGGTATCTGTCTCTCTTTGTCTGTTTGCTGTCTGCCTGTCTGTCTGTCTCTCTCTCTCTCTCTCTCTCTCTCTCTCTCTCTCTCTCTCACACACACACACACACACACGCATACGTTTCCTTTTGTAATTTCATACACAGTCATGCATATTGCAGTATTTCTTCTTTTAAAAAGATCCGTTCTTAATTCTGCTCCTGGTGCAGGCTGCGATATATGTCAATCAGTTCTGGCACTACATTACGCGCTCTTCAATCACATGTATCGGCGCTATAAGGGGGAGGGGGACGGGGAGGGGGAGGGGCGGGAAGAATAGAGAGGAGGAGGGTGGGGGGGGGAGTGGTTGAATGGTGCGACCTGTTGTTCGGAAAATTTTGTGGCGACGCGTAAAGGCGAGTTGGAGCAACATGTATGGGCGAGTTGGGGCGATATGTAAGTACGCATTGGGGCTATTTTGGAGTTAAATAGGGGCGGAATGAGGCGACATTGTAAAAGTATTGAGCAGCATTGAGATTATATAGGTGCTAAAATCGAACGACACTAAGGCGAGATTTGTGGTGAAATGAGACCGAGATGGGTTGACATCAGAAAATGTGGAACCACACTGGTGCTAAGTAGGGGCGGAATCGGCTAGCGTCAAGGTCGTCTGTTGAATGAAAACCGGCCTATTAAAGGTGCTTCAGGGGCAAGCTGATGTGAAATAAGGCTGCCTCATGGGCACCGGGGCGGAGATGGGGTGGAGGCCTTATGGTGGAAAAGGACTCCTTAACCCATTTTAGACAAAGGATCCTAATCTTCTAGCAAACCTTTCTCTCTCCAAAAGCACAGCTCGCTGTAAAGAGTGATTTAGAAGAAGAGACAGACAGACAAGGACAGCAATATCTTGGAGAAGGTAAGCCTGGGTACGGGATTTTGCCTGCAGTGCCTCTGATGTGCAGTGTGATTACCTATACAGAGGGGCTGAGCCTGCTGAGTCATACGTATTCCCCGCTCTAGGGAGTAGTAGCCTTTGCGAACCCAGCCACGCTGTGCAATGTGATTACATGTGCAGTCGCTGGAGACGGGAAGATTGGGAAGGCGAGAAGAAATTGCCAGTTAAAGACACCGTTTAAACTGATCAAACTACCCACAGTTAAAGTGAGCTGTTTGGATTTAAACAGCAAGGAAGAAAGAAAGGGCGATATAGACTGAAATGAAGACAGTAAAAGGACGAAATGGTACCTTTAGGAAATAGATACATTAAGGCAAAAGGTAAACACATTAAAGAGGTTTGTCACTTGAATTGAATTGTTTGAATTTCAGACCAAATAAGGAAAGCAGGAAAGGAAGAAGGAGCGGTTTAATCAAACAAGGAAGAGGAAAGAAAACGGGTAATAAAGGCGGAATGGGGCTTTTTTCCTGATGGAGGAAGGGAAGACCAGAAATTCGGGTTGCCTTTTTAGCGAAAGCGCGATTGCCGCCGGGTTGCGCCACCCAGGAAGAGAGGAAATAGGACCGTAGCAATGAACTCTTTCGGTTTGAAACTGGACACAAAACAAAACAAAAAAAATGCCGGGCTGAAGACAGAATGGAAAGGGCGAATTAAAAATGTTGTCAAGACTGAGGAGTTAAATATGAAAAAAATAGAGTCAAATGTAATCACTTTAAACTCAGGAACTGGAATTACTAATTTGGAAAGAAGACGAAGATTGAAAGCTTTTTATGGGATATCCAGATTGATGCTTTCTTCTTCACCCATCTCTTAAAATAATTATTTTTGGGGCATGGCCGAAGCTTAGTCGGTTTAGATGGGTGTGTGTGTGTGTGTGTGTGTGTGTGTGTGTGTGTGTGCGGGTGTGTGTTGGCGTGTGTATTTGTGAGTGCGCGCGTGTGTCTGTCTGTCTGTGTGTGTATGTATATGTGTGTATATGTTACACGAGTGAAATAGAGGCCACCTTTAATTGGTTAATTGATTAAATTATAAAATAAATGCCGCGATAAGCTGACGCATAAAGAGACAGGGCGGTTAATACCAAGAGTTTTAATAGCGAAGACCCAAGATATAATTAGAGAATGCTAATGCCAGATAAGCTAAGAATAATCAAAATCAAAGAAAGAAGCGGGTCTTTCTTGATTGGAATTATAGGAAAATGATCCGCGATAGAACGAAGAAAACAACTTTTAAATCCTATCCTATCCTATCCTATCCTATCCCGTAACTCGAACTTGTCCTGATTTGGCTCGGAAGAGTCCGCTGGACCTAAAGCAATAACCATGTAATGTAACGTAACTCGAAGGTCGTAGGGGCACAACAGATGATCGTTTAACCAGCGTACTCCATCTTTCTCTGTCCTCAGCAATCCTTATGGCCTCGCTCAGTGTCAAGCCAATCCATTCTCGAATATTTTTATTGAGCTTTTAAATACCTGTCTATAATTACAAAACATCATTTTTTAAAAAAAGAAGAAAGAAACATATTTCCATTGATTTGGATTAGGAAATGACAGTCGATAGCTACAAGCTAGAAAGAGGAACTTACACTGTCATCGATTTAAACGTGAAAAGTGCCTCTGAAGAAATAGGAGGTGTCTTTTTTCCCACACTGATTTGGATGTTAAAGGGTTGGGTTTAGGAAGAGAACCCCTCGTGGGTTTGGGTGCGTTGAAAGGGTAGGGTGAGGTGAGGGAGTGAAGAAGGAGGAAAGGGGAAAGGGTGAGGAAGTGGACCAAGAACAAGGAGACAAGGCAGTGTGGTCAAGCTTCAGTGGTTCGCTATTAAATCCTCAATCAATTCTCAAAATACATAAATATATAACTCTCATCGATATGGCAAAAATACGTTTGTACACCACCGAATGCTATAATAGAGTGACAAAAGACTAGTGAACACATGTGCAATATATACATCAAATATATATCAAATTATAATTATATGTTACCGGCAATGTGTGAAATCACGGTATTATATAGAATGCCTAGGAAAAGTACTATAAGAATGTCTATATACTTTTCCTAGGCATTCTATATAATGCCGGATTTCACACATTGACGAACATAATATTATACATCAAATGCGCAGACTCAACGCACGTGAAAAGTTACATAAATTTTAATAATCACCAAAGGGAAATAACTTTTTAATGTCTTACGTAATTATTTTCCATAAACCCAATCAGTCCTACCATTACTCATCTATTATTCCATACTTTAGTCTCTCTGTCGTTTTTCATACATAAGCATACATTACCACACACACACACACACACACCTACACACACACACACACACACGCACTCTCTTTCTTTCTTTCTCTCTCTCTCTCTCTCTCTCAAAAATGACTCTGTCCCATGGAATGGACATAATTATAATACTGTAATAATAATTATAATATTCGCCTCGGTTAGTACTCGTGAATCAGAGATAAGCTCACACTCAGTAGTTCTTCCGCGGGCGACATTTAAATCATGGCGAGTGATGAAACATCGTACTACAATCATCACAGTTCTCCCTACCTGTGAAAGGGGTTACCTGACTTTTTTTTTTTTTAAACAAGGGAAGGTAATGCAGCGAGGGGGAGAGCAAATGGTCAACTCACTCTCCTCGCAAATTTAGTCCAGGGAAAAGGGAGATCACAAACGCGCGTCTTTTTGAAACGACAAAATGGCTGCCGAAGAACCTTTACATTTTTTATTGCTTTTTTTCTGATAGAAGAAGAAATAAGGCCGAATTACTTCTTTCTTACTTTCTTTTTTTATATACAGGAAAAGCTTAAAAATTTTTTTTTTATAAAAGGATAAAAAATATATTATTGCTTAGTTATTTGGTTAAAAAAAAAGAAGAAATAAGAAATGAAGGGTCTATTTTCGTATATTTGGTAATAAAACCCCTTATAAGCATGCACATCTCCTCGCGTGTTCGATATTAATGACGGGTCATAGCATGCCTAGTGGTCATTCCATACCATGCAGTGTTCAATAGGAGAGAGAATGGGAACTAGAAGAAAGAGAGGGAGCAAGCGGAAAATGTGGAAGAGGAAGGGGAGAAGGGCGGAGAAAGAGAAGCAGAAAAGAGAAAAAAAAAAGAATTTAAGAAATTATTAATTTAATTTAACGTCTATTCACTTCTGTGATTTTAGACAATATATTAAGTGTAAAGAGAAGACGAGGAATAGCACGAAAGTTTTTCTAGGAGGAGGAGTTGGAGGAACAAGTCGGGTTAAAAGCAAGAGGAAAAGAAGAATATGAGGATTGAAAGATTGAAATAAGGAGGAGAGGAAAGGGGAAAGTGGAACACAAACGAAAAGAGAAACTAAAACTACCGGAAGGAATGCGAGGAAGAAAGATGGTGGCGACGACGACGAGGAAAGAGAAGAGGACAGTAGGAAGAGGAAAATGAATATGAAGAAGTTAAAGAGGAAGAGGAGGAAAACTAAGGGGAGAGGGGAGAAGAGGGACGAGAGGAGGACGAGCAGGAGAAGAAGAAGAGGCAGAATCATTATATCAGAATTCACGTTGCTTGGGTAGAGAAAATCACGAAGAAAGACAGACAGGAAGGGCGGACGGAAAGAAGAAAGAAGAAGATAGGAAGGCTGGAAGTAGAAGAAGATGGTGATGATAGATGATGATCATCATGATCATGATCATGATGATTATTTTTTAAAATTATTATTAAGGTAAGAAGCTATATCTCGATATAGTTGTTTCTAGACGCAACACTGCATTTTCCCACAGAGATAAACCTTGTCCTATAAAAAAAAAAAATCGCCATGATAATATACTCAACTTTATCTGCGTTGTTTTTAGCTAGGAGATCGGAGAAAGTTTGTGATGGTTTGTATAGATCTCCTTTCTGTCACTTGGAATGAAGACTTCCAAGTGTAGATCTTGACCATCTAGGGGAGGATAACTTGATACCTTCTCTGTGTAAGCTTTCTCAGCTTTAACGACTCATTCGCGAGATTTACCGAGCGCTATCCCAGAAATCCCCGCCATGATTGCAGCCAATCGGAAAAGTTCTTCCTCGTCCATGTCTGGGTGACAAATGGCCGTATTTAGTGATCTGGCTTGTCTCCCTTGAGCTCTGCGTGAGTACAAGTTACTTGCTAGGATGACCTACATGGACATGCAGTCAAGGAAGGTTGGCTCAGTGGTCCATGGTCTGTCATAGTGCAGCGCACAGGATTCAATCTTGCATATTATGCATTTTATCATCTTTAGCTAGGATGATGGCCGCGTCTTTAAACACCTGTTTGAGACCCAGGTTGCGCCCTATAGGGTAGCGAGCTCTGCGTAATTGTGTTGACATTAGTGTGGAGTGGGATGAAGAGGGGTGGCCTGATTGGGACGAGGGGAGGGGGCGGATGGGGGTACGGGTGGTTTTGGTTTGGTCACTCGACAGCAAGTCATTGTAGACTGAAGAGTTATTCATAGTTTACCTGCTGTTCCTCTCCATCATCATCATCATCATCATCATCATCATCATCATCATCATCATCATCATCATCATCATCATCATCATCATCATCATCATCATCATCATCATCATCATCGCCGTTGTCGTTATCCTAAGCCTCTTTCTCTCCACTACTTATACTTCCTCCTCCTCCTCCTCCTCCTCCTTCTCCTCCTCCTCCTCCTCATCATCATCATTAGCAGCAGCAGCAGCAGCATCATTTCGTATTCAGCTCTTTCTTTGTTATTCTTTTCCATCTCTTTCCTCGTCTTTCTCCTCATCATTCTCATTCTCCAACCCCTCTTCCTCTTTCTCTTTTTCTCCTTTCATCATAAAACAATTATGTTCGCTTCAGGTGTGTGTGTTAGCGTTGTGCGAAGCTTGTTATCTTGTCAACAAGCCATCTTTGTGGCTTGTTTTGGTTTTGGTTTTTGTTCTGGTTTTGACATTTTGCTCTATTGGAAGATGTTCCCGACCTCCAAGCATGTGTCTTCAGGAACAAATGAGTTCTTAATTTCCATTCTTTTGTTTTGTTCCTCTCTCTCTCTCTCTCTCTCTCTCTCTCTCTCTCTCTCTCTCTCTCTCTCTCTCTCTCTCTCTCTCTCTCTCTCTCTCTCTCTCTCTCTGTTTTTCATTATTCTTTCTTGTATTCGTTGTACATGTATGTTTCAGACCTCTTGGCACGGTTTCCCATCCCCTCCCCTCCCTCGGAACAAATAAGTTCTTAATTTTCTTTCTTTCTTTTGTTTATTGTTTTGTTTGGTGTTTTTTTTCTAATTCTGTCTTTCTTCCTAACTGCTTACTTTCGTTCTTTCGTTCTTTCTTTCTTTCTTTCTTTCTTTCTTTCTTTCTTTCTTTCTTTCTTTCTTCCTTTATTTTCTTTTATCTTTTCATTTTTTAACTTTTTTTTTTTACAATCTTTCCGGTTAATCTATAGTCTTTTTGTTCTTCCGTTCTTAGTGATATTTTTTTCGGCTTCTTCTTCGTTCTATTTCTGTGTTAGTCTTGTGTTTTCGTCAAAATTTCTTGTGTTCTCTTTTGTTCTTGGTGTGTAAAATTTTATTTCTTGCACTTTTTTCTGTCCAACTGTCTTCTGAGTCTTTGAAATTGTAGACCCCCCCCCAACTCCACTCATAACACACACACACACACACCCACACACACACACACACCCACACACACACCCACACACTCTCAAGTAACGGTCAACATCGGTGGAAAGTTTCAGTTGCTTTGGCAAGTTTGAGAATACACAGTATCACTTGGCTAATCGGATATTTTCTTTCGCGTTAAATCGTATGTTGTTTATATTATTGCATCTCCATGTCAAAAACTTCCACAAATTTATTTTTTTGTTTTTTTTTGTGGAGAGGGTGGGGGGGGGGTAGGAGGGGAGGCCGCACTGTGGTTTCGTTTATTCCGAACGAACTAACGAACTAATGAAATGATCCTATCCTATCCTATTCCATAACTCGGAGGTTGTACGGGCACCACAGATGATCGTTTAACCAGCATACTCCATCATTCCCTATCCTCAGCAAGCCTGATTGTTTCGCTCAGTGTCAAACCAGTCCATTCTCGACTGTTGTCCTCCAACCTCTTTTTCGGTCTCCCTCATCTTCTACCTCCTTGCACTGTGCCTCGCAGGATGGTCTTTGCCAGACCTTATGATCTGGTGACGTGGCCATACCATCGTTTTCGTTTTTTCACCACTGTGAGCAGGTCATCGTGTTGTCCAATGGCTTGTGTGATGGTCTGTCGGACTTCGTCGTTGGTGATGTGCCGGGTATAGGAAATGCCCAGAAGTCTTCTGTAGCACCTCATCTCCATGCTTTGTATTCTTCGTTGGAGATCTGCTGTGAGGGTCCACGTTTCGCAAGCATATAGGAAGATGGAGATGACAAGGGAGCGCAGCAGCCTTACCTTGGAATGTAGACTGATGGTCCTGTCTTTCCAAATTGGCTTCAACCTCGCCAGGGCAGCAGTTGTTTGTGCGATCCTGGAGAGGACTTCCTGTCGGGACCCATTGTCTGATACAATGGCTCCTAAATATTTGAAGCTATGCACTGTGTTGAGGGATTGGCCTTGGACTTTGATGTCTGTGTTGATGCCATTGGTGTTGTTGGTCATCATTTTGGTCTTCTCTGCACTTATTTCCATTCCATAGGCTGTGGAGGTGGTGTCAAGCCTCTGTACCAGCTGTTGAAGTTCTTGTTCCTCTCCAGCCAATCCATCAATGTCATCCGCAAAACGAAGGTTGGAGATTGCTCTTCCCTCTATGCCGACTGTGCCTTCGTGATCTGCATCCCTGACGCACACCGATTGTTGTTCTGAACCAGTTTCCGATGGCGCTATTGTGGAGGACTGCACTGGTAGTCTTGTTATACAGGCTTTTGATGACTTCAATAATTTTAGGGCTGATGTTGTACACTCTCATGGTTGCCCACAGAGCTGCATGCCAAACTCGGTCAAACGCCTTTTTGAAGTCTACGTACACATGATATAGATGTTGTTGGTGCTGTAGGTATTTCTCGCAGATAATTCTGAGGTTGAAAATCTGTTCAGTGGTACTTCGCCCTGCCCTGAATCCTGCTTGCTCTTCAGCTATGATTTGTTTAGCTTGGGGTTTTAACCTGTTGAGTATTATTTTCAGGAGGACCTTGCTGGGATGGCTGATGAGGCTGATGGTGCGGTACTTTTCGCATTCCTGAAGGTTACCTTTTTTTGGGAAGAGTGATGACAAGCGACTGGGTCCATGGTGTAGGCCACTCCTCACTCTGCCAGATCTTGTTACAGATAATGGTGAGTGCGTCGATCATCGCTTGTCCTCCTGCTTGAAGCAGTTTCGCGGGTATGTTGTCCACTCCCGCTGACTTCCCCTTCTTCAGCGATTGCACTGCTGCCTCAACTTCTTCCCAGAGAATTGGAAGGATTTCTTCTTCTCTGTTCTCTGGACATGCTAGAACTGATGGGTCTCCGTTTGGTTTGTGGTTGTAAAGGTCAGAGCAGTACTCCGTCCATCTGTCCAAGACTTTTTGTTCTTCTGTAAGGCATATGCCCAACTTGCTTTGGATCGTGTAGACCTTAGCCTGTTTAACACTTGTCAGCCGCTTCACAGTCTTGTAAGTTTTCTTGCTGTTGTCCTTGTTCAGACTGTTCTCTATTTCCTGGCATTGATCTTCTATCCAGTTTTCCTTTGCTGTGCGCATGCCTTTTCGGATTTCATTGTTGATTTTTCGGTAGGCATCAGCTCCCTGTGAGATGTTCTTTTTCTTTTTCATCTCTCTTCGTTTATCACACAGGTCCAAAAGTTCAGGTGTGATCCACGGCTTCTTCTTTGGCAGGTGCTTTCCAAGAATCTCCGTGGCGGCATCTGTCACAGCCGAGTTGAAGGTGGTGATCATGGTGTTGACATCTACTTCACCAGCTCCCAAAATGAGCAGTTGTGCAAATTGCACTCCAATTGTGGCCTGAAATATTTCTGCCACCTCCGGGTCTTGCAGTTTGTCCAGGTCGAACTTCAGCCTAGTGCACTTTGCTGTGTTTACTCTCTTCAAGTGAAGCCGGAAAGGCTTCATCACGAGATCTTGGTCACTTCCAATGTCTGCTCCTGGAAAAGTGCGTGTCCTGCCAATGTTGATGCTTGATCTGAAGCGTTTCTTGACCTTGATGTAGTTGATCTGGTTGTGAGGCTCACCGCCGGGACTGTGCCATGTCCATCGTCTGGATTTTTTGTGGAGACCAAGCGTGTTTGCCAGTATAAGATTGTTGTATCTGGCAAACTCCAACAGTCTCAGACCCCTGTCATTTGTCTCGTTGTTGCAATGGGGTCCACATGTGTCTCCCCAGTTGTGGTGCGCATCTTGGCCAACCTTGGCATTCCAGTCGCCTTGCACTATGACTATGTCCTTCTTCGGCACTTGGTAAAGGACAGCCTGTAGATTTTCATAGAAATCCTCCACTTCGCTGTCTTCATAGTCTGATATTGGGGCATAGGCCTGGATGATGGTGATGTTGAAAGGGGCTGCTCTCAGACGGATGGTAATGAGTCTACTGGAGGCTGGACGGCAACCCATGACAGTGGCTAGAATGTTCTTGTGGACCAAGAATCCAACTCTACCGCTGAAATAAAGCTTGTGGCCTTTGTCGGTCGTTGTTTCACCGATGCCTTTTCAGCGCAGTTCGCTGATCCCTAAAACGTCCCATCGATAGTGGTCCATCTCGTGGGCCAGTTCTTCTAATTTTCCCTCAGCATTTAGGGTCCTGGCATTCCAGGTTCCTATGACGATGTTATTTCTGGTGCGGATCTTGCTAAGTTGTCCATCAGTAGCACACTTATCACCTACGTTCTGGTGGCCAACGGAAGGCGCGGTCCTTGTTGATCCGGGCGACGACCGATCCGGCATGGAGTAAATGGTTTTATTCATCATGCAGTTTGTCTTGGGCAAGAAAGACCTGGCAGGGCCCAATCCTCTCCAGGCTGTTGGCCACAGCCGATATCCACGAATACAGTGTGGCTCGCCTTGGCCCCGAGCACGTGGTCGTTGAACCTGTAGTAACTTGAGGTTCCTCCGTACTAGCCGGTGACTTCTGTGTAGAAGACTTTCGCCCAGTGATGCCATGCTGACATACCCCCTGTTAGTCGCTTCTTACGACAGGTCGGGAAACGTTGGGTCTATTCTAATCAGTGCCCGAACCCACAGGCCACTGCCCGAACCCCCCGAAATGATACTAATATAATAATAATGCATGATGCTATCACGCGCTTTTTCTTCAATTGGGCTCAATGCGCGGCGATCTGAAGAGATCGCAATTACAATATTCAAAATATATTTATTGTGCCCGTAAATCACAAGGAAATTTAGTGATAGAACTTCTATTAGAAGGCAGAATAGAAATCAGTTTTAATTTGGATTCTTTAAATAGATAGAGTGCCTCCAATACAATACTTAAGTATTTTGCAAGGCGGGAATCATTGGGCCTTTTCTTTTGCCAACCGAAGGCTGACAGTAACTGTAGAGTAGTCACATCGTACTGTTAGGTCGACGCTACAGCGGTTCTTACTTTTTTTTTAATGTCGGGGGAAGGATCCACTAAGGTGATCACTACAAGAAGGGTCGAACTTTGATTGGATTATCTCCCGTCCGGATGTCGCTCGATATTGGTTGGATTAATTGCAGTTATGTCCATTCTTTACCCTTGTTTGCATCCCACACCTACAGTAGATTCGCACTTTGATAATTGTCGCTCATTTTGCTTTCTTCATATCCGTAGTTTTCACCTCGTTACGTTGTGAAAACCAAACCTCTCTATGATAATACTTTCTTTTTTTTTATATCTGCAAAACTTTATAATAGAACTATTTATTTAATCTAGAAGTTAAGTCGTCCCGTCAGTCTCTTCCCATTCCTTAGAAAACCTCATCTCAACTTTTGCTGTACAGTTTTTATTACAATTTTTTTTTTTTTTGGGGGGGGGGGGGTAGGGGGATAGTGGTTGGGGGGTGCAAAGGGAAGGGAGGAAGCGAGACTATGTAAGCATTTCCTTCTGGTGTAAACTTCTATAACCT
Source organism: Oncomelania hupensis (assembly GCA_036898135.1). NCBI lineage: Eukaryota > Metazoa > Mollusca > Gastropoda > Littorinimorpha > Pomatiopsidae > Oncomelania > Oncomelania hupensis. The sequence goes on from CM072524.1 coordinate 38,538,146, forward strand.
CTCAATTTAGGGAGACTCACTTAGCATTTAAATATATTTTTTTAAAATAAAGTATAAGTTAATCACCCACTGACTCCCTGTTTTCTGTTCATAACAATTTAAAATATTTTTTTAAAATCGTTCCTACTTTGCAATGCAGATTTGATAGCATCTCGCGGCGGCCAAAGTAAGCATTTATCCCGTTGTCGACTTTACAGACCGTAAAAATGCATTGTAAGGGTGTGTGAAGATTCTTACTTGTTTAGTTTTCTTCAAAATAAGCACTTTTTGCAATTGCACGTCGACAGCCCGATGATAGATTTAATTATTTTTGTTTCTTTGTTTCTTCTCTTTTCTTTATTTTACTTCTTTAAAAAAAATATTTTTAAACTTCTTTTTCTTTCTTATTTCTTCTTTCTTTCTTTCTTTTTTTCTTTTATTCTTTCTTCTGTTCCTAATCTTTATATTTTTCTCTCTTTCTCTCCTCCAGAAACTGTATAGAAACTCAGACTGTGGACATTCCCTGGAGAGGAGTATGGAAGTTCTAAGTATATATTGCATGAAACGTACACATTATGCAATACAATGTGAACATTTTCATAAGAGAGACTTCATGTTGTTTTTCTTTCCCATCTTAAACCTGAGGCTTTTCATTCAGTTGAGCAGAAATAAGAGCGAGAGAGAGACAGAGAGAGAGGAGGGAGAGAAAAGAGAGAGAGAGAGAGGGAGAGAGAGAGAGAGAGGGTGGGGAGAGAGAGAGAGAGAGAGAGAGAGAGAGAGAGAGAAAGAGAAGGAAGGAAATGAAAGAAAAAAAGATAATGGATGAGGAGAGGGAGGAAGAAAACACTATATAGGAAGATTGTGTGCATGGTTGAAATAAATGCGGAATAAAGGTGAAAAGCCTAGAATGGTTGTGATGATGATGATGTTGTTGCTGCTACTGCTGCTGATGATGATGATCATCATCATCATACTGGATGCTACAAGTATTATTGGAAGAAAGAAATACGGTTAAAAAAATTTAATAAAAAGAAGGAAAAGAAAAGAGGGATGGGCCCGGTTACTGATGAGATAGCTACAGATTCACTGCGTAACTGTGTTACGATTGAGACGCGCACGATAGATCCGATCATTTTGTTTTGAAAAGCATGCAAAAACAGAGTGTATTTACCTTTTATTTGATTTTGCGTTGTTGCTAGAAGAAGCTTTGTTTAATGTTGATAATTTTCGTCGGTCGATATTGTTGAGAATTTTTTGGAATTGTTTACTATCGACCGAAGCTTCCAGATAGATCTGCTAAGCGTTTCTCCTAACATAATGACGTAATTTTATTTTGATTGGGTGTTATTGCATCATGCTGGAATGTTCGATCTTTTTCTCGCTTGCAGAGAGGCTATGTAAGTAACGCACTGTCTGCTTGTAAGAATATTGATGAAGATTTTTGATGATGATCTTTGAAGTAATTTTCGGAAAGCGATCTTGTATGCAGTTATTGATGTTTGCTGAATACAGTTGGAAAACTTTATATGACGGCTCCTGCCTTGTTGCCGAGTGAGCAGGCTGCGTGGATAAACGAATTCCAGTAACACTTATCAAGATTCAAGCATCGGGACTGAATCAACTATTGATAAATAACACGTGTAACAAACTTGAGATCAGCCGAGACTAACGTTTGCCTCTCTGAGGTAGGCGAGTCTCAGCTACGCTGTGTGAGCTGAAGATAGCCAGCTACACGGCCACTGTGTCAACATCATAGCCAGCTACACGGCCACTGTGTCAGCATCATAGCGAGCTACACGGCCACTGTGTCATCATCATAGCCAACTACACGGCCACTGTGTCAACATCATTACCAGCTACACGGCCGATGTGTCAACGTCATAGCCAGCTACACGGTCACTGTGTCAGCATCATAGAGAGCTACACGGCCACTGTGTCATCATCATAGCCAGCTACACGGCCACTGTGTCAACATAACCAGCTACACGGCCACTGTGTCAGCATCATAGCCAGCTTCACGCCACTGTGTCAACAACATAGCCAGCTTTTCAGCCACTGTGTCAACGTCATAGCCAACTACACTGCCACTGTGTCAACGTCATAGCCAGCTACACGGCCACTGTGTCAACACATCATAGCCAGCTGCCACAGTGTCAACACATCATAGCCAGCTACACGGCCACTGTGTCAACATCATAGCCAGCTACACGGCCACTGTGTCACCGTCATAGCCAGCTACACGGCCACCATGTCAACATCATAGCCAGCTTCAAGGCCACTGTGTCAACATCGTGATCAATAGATGAGTCTCCGCGGATTCAATTAGAGAGTGGAGAGCTCTGTACAGCAGGCCCCCGTGAATAATGAAAGCAGGTAATCAAACCCAAAGATACGATTCCCTCACTTTTCCATTTGATCAGCGGAGACGTATGCTCTGCCGCGCATGCAGAAAATAGACTATTTAATCTGTTTAAAAAAATCCTACACTGCATTTCCAAAGCGTTGAAAGAGGCTGTTCCTCGAAACTTATCGCTTTTGAGAAGCTTTCAACGCCTCCTGATAGATGACACTTTTGCTTTCATTGAGGAGAATTTAGGAAGCACCATGCCTTCTGCTTGACCTGCGACTACAGGGTGGCCCGTAAGTCCCTACCCATCCCTATGTTATTATGTTATATTCAATTATGCATGTATCATATAAACAATTCTATATTGAGGAAAATGTCTCATAGAACATGGCGTCGCATAATATTATGCAACGAGGATGAGGGACAGCACACATACACACTGGATTTATAAGATAAGGCATGGTTAGGGAATTACGGGCCAACCTGTAGAATTGATTTGACGGAAAGGGAAACGCTCTATAAGAAGTAATTAAAGAAAGTCGACTGATGTGTGCAAAGGAAAGTTCCCTTAATTTGGAATGGATAAGAATCAGGCCCCACAGATCCACTCGCCGCGCAGCACTTTGGTGCCACCAGAAGACAAGGAAGTTATGAAGGAGGAAGGTGCAGAAGACAAGGAAGTTAGGAAGGAGGAAGGTGCCGAAGACAAGGAAGTTAGGAAGGAAGAAGGTGCAGAAGACAAGGAAGTTAGGAAGGAGGAAGGTGCAGAAGACAAGGAAATTATGAAGGAGGAAGGTGCAGAAGACAAGGAAGTTAGGAAGGAAGAAGGTGCAGAAGACAAGGAAGTTAGGAAGGAAGAAGGTGCAGAAGACTAGGAAGTTAGGAAGGTGCAGAAGACAAGGAAGTTAGGAAGGAGGAAGGTGCAGAAGACAAGGAAGTTAGGAAGGAAGAAGGTGCAGAAGACAAGGAAGTTAGGAAGGAAGAAGGTGGAGAAGACAAGGAAGTTAGGAAGGAGGAATGTGCAGAAGACAAGGAAGTTAGGAAGGAGGAAGGTGCAGAAGACCAGGAAATTATGAAGGAAGAAGGTGCAGAAGACAAGGAAGTTAGGAAGGAAGAAGGTGGAGAAGACAAGGAAGTTAGGAAGGAGGAATGTGCAGAAGACAAGGAAGTTAGGAAGGAGGAAGGTGCAGAAGACAAGAAAATTATGAAGGAAGAAGGTGCAGAAGACAAGGAAGTTAGGAAGGAAGACGGTGCAGAAGACAAGGAAGTTAGGAAGGAGGAAGGTGCAGAAGACAAAGAAGTTATGAAGGAGGAAGGTGCAGAAGACAAGGAAGTTAGGAAGGAGGAAGGTGCAGAAGACAAAGAAGTTAGGAAGGAGGAAGGTGCAGAAGACAAGGAAGTTAGGAAGGAGGAAGGTGCAGAAGACAAGGAAGTTAGGAAGGAGGAAGGTGCAGAAGACAAGGAAGTTAGGAAGGAGGAAGGTGCAGAAGACAAAGAAGTTATGAAGGAGGAAGGTGCAGAAGACAAGGAAGTTCTGAAGGAGGAAGGTGCAGAAGACAAGGAAGTTAGGAAGGAGGAAGGTGCAGAAGACAATGAAGTTCTGAAGGAGGAAGGTGCAGAAGACGACAAGGAAAGTGCTGGACAGATGATGTGACAACAGTCAAATAACGGACAAAGCCGAACATGCCACGTCTCTTGACCACAGCTGCAAACAGACCTTAGTGGCGAACACTTTTTTCGAAGAACGGGTCTGGTCGCCTTGGTCAAATCAGTCAATCTCCGCTTCAGCATTCCTCCTCCTGTCTCCCAGACGGCCGGACAGGTTGAGGGATTGACGATGACGCCGCCAGAACACCCCGCAGCACCGCACAGCACAATCTTCTTGTTCCAGCCCGCCTGTAATAAGTAGCTATGACAAGACGTGTTCGTTTGGCCGACAGCATTGAGCCACAGCATCCACACAATTAATTCTTACCTAGCCTCATGAATAAATGTACATTTCAATGCTTGACACGGGAAATTGAATCTGTCTGTTTATGTGACAAGTCGAATAAGTGAGAAAGAGAGAACTAAGTGTGTGCCAAAAGTCTAAAGTTGTAACTGAGTAAGTAACTGTATAGGCAAAAGCTTGGACTGAGCTAGCGAAGCGGAGTTCAATAGCGTGAGCCATGTAAACCTCCCGCCCTCTTCCTTCTCCTCATTCTAATTTTCCTCCTCCTCCCTCCGCCTCTCCCATCATTCAACACGTACGGAAGTTCAGTCATTCTGATGCAATGATGGTTATTATAGTTATTTGTTTTGTGGTTGGCATGTATGACTGAATGCGAGTGCAAATGATACGTGGAACGATTGTAAGATTAGGCTCACGCCTAAAATCGGTATCCTTGTTGTGAATAAAATGTCTTGAGTCTCTCTCTTTCTCCTTGTTATCGTCACCACCACCACCACCCTAGACATTTTCTAGAAAGACAGCAGGCTTCGTTCTGGTGTTAGAAAATTCATCATCGTCATCATCGTCATCGTCATCATCCTCATCGTATCATCATCATCATCATTATCATAGAAAATAAGAAATAGAACATCATAATCCACCTTCATTTTCCTCCTCCTCCTCCTCATCATCATCAGCCTAGTCGTCTTCACGTCGTCGACATTATTATCAATCTTAAAAGCATCTATACCTGAATACCAAGATGTTTATCTTAGTTTAATGCTGTTAAACAGACTCCTCAGCGATTTGGTCTGAGTAGAACTGAACTTTGTTTCTTTATTGAAACACATCATCCCATTCATCATATCATCGCCGCCGCCGTCGTCGTCATCGTCGAAATTATCATGTACCCTAAAAGCATTCCATAGCAGGATGCCTATTTTAATTCTGTTAAACAGATACTTCTACGTTCTGGTCTGAGGGAATAGTTTTTTTTTTCTTCCAACAGCGGTCGCAGCAATGATGTAGGATCAAGAAACGTTTTACAGATCGTTAGGGATTATTCATTTTCTTTTCCTTTTTTTTCTTTCACCTTATCTTGTGATTGCTCTCTCTGTCTCCCTCCGTCTTCCTATCCTTCCTTTTATATTTTTCATCTTCTCTTCCCCTCTATTTTGTGAGTAGTCTCTGCGGATAAGGTTTGGCTGAACTGGCATCGCGTCCGGTAGTGTTTGTTATCTTCTTCTTCTTCTTCTTCTTCTTCTTCTTCTTCTTCTTCTTCTTCTTCTTCTTCTTCTTCTTCTTTAAATTCTCTGGGGGCAGGATTGGGCTGAGCTGATAGAGCGTCTGACTCTTTTCTTCTCGTTGCCATTTTGTGTATTTGGGATGGGATTTGATTGAGCTCGTCGGGCATTAGGGCATCGTCTCTTATAAAAACAATTTGAAATCTCTCTGTCTCTGTCTTTCTGTCTGTCTGTCTGTCTCTGTCTCTGTCTCTGTCTCTCTCTCTCTCTCTCTCTCTCTCTCTCTCTCTCTCTCTCTCTCTCTCTCTCTCTCTTTGCCACCCACTCCTCTCTTTCCCTCTCCTTCTCTCTCTCACTTTCTCTCCCTTCTCTCTCTTCCTCTGTCTTTCTTCTCTATCTCCTCCCTCCCTCTCTGTTTGCCCCCCCCTTCTCTCTCTCTTCTCCTCTCTCCATCGTTTATTTTCTTTTTCTGAAGGATTGAATAGAGACCACGGAATAGCCAAGGGAAGGAATTAAGTTATCTGTCAGTAATCTCCCCTAGTTGACCGGAAGTCTCGTCTCCCAAGGTGCGTCGCGCCGAGAGACCCGTATCCATGCACCGTTGACTGAAAGTACCCTCTTGTTGAGAAATGACATTCTGTCGACCTTGTCACTGTTTTTATTTATTGAATCGTGATAGTGTAGCGATTTTCAAGCTCGCGGCTTATGGCGCTGGCCGATGCAGGATCTAACTCAAGGCGCCCGAGGCGCCCGAGGCGCCCGCTTGCTGCCTTTGGCGCTGCGTCTGTCGGTCCACGCAATTGAGCACCATCCTGGGCGACCGGGGATGGCTTGGGGAGAAAGTACCTAGTGCGTGCTGGGCGTATTTGTATAACCGGCACTCGCACGTCTAGGACATGAGCGTCAGGAGTTTTTGGAGATCGTGCGATGGAATGCCTGTGTGCACAGAGTGGATCTCGGTTTATACTCTCGTCCGAAGATAGTATAGAGCTTGTTGAAGATTCCTCCTCCAAATGTCTGATGATGATGATGATGATGATGATGATGATGATGATGATGATGATGATGATGATGATGATGATGATGATGATGATGATGATGATGATGATGATGATGATGATGATGATGATGATGATGATGATGATGATGATGATGATGATGATGATGATGATGATGAATTGCATTTTCAGTGGTTGCACTACATAACCACAGAAACCGAATGCTTTCCTTTCTCGCCGGGTCGGGTCAAAACTCCTCCACAAAAACTATGAAGTGGTTCAGTCTCATTTTTGGGACAACAATTACTCTGGCCTGCTGGGCTTCACAGTGTGATGGGTACCCCGTCACATTCTGACCTTTTGCTGTTGTGCAACACAAATGGCGGTTTTGGCGACGCGTGATATAGGTTGAGTTGTACGAGAGGAATGGGGGTCATACCTACGTTCCCGAGACTACTCTGCTTTCACAGCCTTCCTGTTTCCATGGATCTTTACTCGCCCGACTCAAATACTACTACTACTACTACTACTACTACTACTACTACTACTACTACTACTACTACTACTACTACTAATTTAGAGCTATATACGACTGACACCGCTCTATTCACCAGCTGTTCTATGTTCTCATGGCTCTATGCTGCCGCGGCTCTATGTTCCCACAGCTCAATGTTCCTTTGGATATATTTTCCCACAGCTATGTGCTTCCATGGCTCTATGTTTCCACTGCTCTTATGTTCTCACAGATCTCTGCTCTCTCTGCTCTGTGTTCTCACAGTTGTATGCTCCAACAGCTCTGTGACAACTCTGTACTTCCATGGCTCTATGTTCTGACAGCTCTGTACTTTCATTGCTCCATGTGATCACAACTCAATGCTCCCATGGCTCTATGTTCTCACAGCTCTATGCTTTCACGACTGTATGTTCCCACAGCTTTGTACTCCAAGGTTCTTTGTTGTGACAGCTCTATGTCCCATGGCACCATGTTCTCACAGCTCTATGTTTCAAGGCTCTATGTTTTCATGGTCTTGTGTTCTTAGAGCTCTATGCTTTGGTTCCATAGCTGTATAGAAGTGGATACGGAGCTGGAAAAAACATTGTTAAAATGTTTGAGCACATGGGGACATAAAAGTGTGGGACCATAGAGTGAACTGTTTGGGAAACACATGGCTGTAGGAATATAGAAAGTCTGCCTGGACACATAAAAACATACAGCTAGGTGCATAGACCTAGATTTGACTAAACATGGATTAATAGAGCTGATGGAACATGATCCTAGAATGTCGAATGTAGGTCTCTATGTGAACGTGGGGTTTGGGGAATACGAGCATTACCCTGGACATTAAACTGTTGTGCAAGGGGTAGTGGAGTGCCACGCTTCCCCTATTACATGGTGTAAGGAGCGGGAAAGCAGCGCTGACGTCGGGGCCAATGTTGAACTCGCTTGACACGCCATCCCACAATATTCAATCAAGGGAAGTTGACTTCCACTTTTATGGAAAAGAAGAAGAAGAGGAGTGGAAGAAATGTGGAGGAGGAGGGAGAAAATGGAGAATGGGAAATTGAGTAGTAGCAGCCAAGGAGATTTTGTGGGCGCCTCCGGCGGCTTGAGTTAGAGCCTGTATCGGCCAGCGCCTTGAGCAGCTCTTGGGATGGTGAAGCGCTATATAAGAACGGTTAAATAAATACATTTTAAAAAATCTGCTCAGCTTTCGAACTTTTCTGCTTCCTCCTCCTCCTCCTCCACCTCCTCCTCTTCATCATCGTCTTCTTCTTCGTCTTCACCTACTCCTTATCCAGTTTGAATCTTCACCCGTTATCTTAGTTGTTGTTCTGTGGGCTCTCTAGGTGGATGACATTGGATGACACTTCCTCCTTCTCCCCTTCTTCTTCTCCTCCACTTCTCCCTCCTTCTCGTCTTCGTCTTCTTTCCTCCTTTTACTCTCCCTTTCTCCTTCTTTCAATCTTCGTAACAATCCTTTCGCCTCCGTTTTTGTTCCCTGTGCTGACTGGATGAATGGGTTTCCATGAAAAAGGCAGAAATTGAGCGGTTCCTCGAAATGACACGTTGAGCCCTCGGGGATTCTGCTCCAGCTATTTCATCAGCGTTGTCAGTTTGGAAACGAGGTCCTGTGTCGCTTTGACTTCTCAAAATAACGAGCTGGTGGGAAATGGGGGTCCAAGGCGTTTTTCCTAAGCGCTGGCATGCAGCAAGAGTGCGTGTCTTGGACGATTTAGATGTGTGTTTGCTCTTGACTTCAGTATTAAACCGACTTGTGCATGCTGGCCAACACTTTCAGCAGCCTTTTGAAAGTGGTCCATATTTAATTGTCTTACCAATAATAATCAAAATAACAACTTGAATTAATAATCAAACATCCTATCCTATCCCATTCTATCCTATACCGTAACTCAAAGTGGTAGGGGCACCACAGATGATCGTTTAACCAGCGTACCCCATCTTTCTCTGTCTTCAGCAACCCTCGTGGCTTCGCTCAGTGTCATGCCAGTCCATTCTCGAATATTGTCCGCCACCACTTTTTCTGTCTCCCTCTTCTTCTGCATCCTTGCACCGTGCCTTGCAGGATGGTCTGTGCTAGGCCTGATGTTCTGGTGACGTGGCCATATTATCGGAGTTTCCGTTTTCTTTACCACTGTGAGCATGTCATCGGTATGTCCAATGGCTTCTGTGATGGTCTGTCGGACTTCGTTGTTGTGATGTGTTGGGTATAGAAAATGCCCAGAAGTCTTCTGTAACACCTCATCTCCATGCTTTGTATTCTTTGTTGTAGATCTGCTGTGAGGTTCCATGTTTCACAAGCGTATAGGAAGATGGAGATGACAAGGGAACGCAGCAGTCTTACCTTGGATTGTAGACTGATTGTCCTGTCTTTTCAAATTGGCTTCAACCTTGTCAGGGCCCCAGTTGTTTGTGAGATCCTGGAAAGAACTTCCTGTCAGGACCCATTGTCTGATATGATGGCTCCTAAATATTTGAAGCTATGCACTGTGTTGAGGGATTGGCCTTGGACTTTGGCGTCCATGTTGATGCACTTATTTCCATTACAAAGGCTCTGGAAGTGGTGTCAAGCCTATGTACCAGTTGTTCAAGTTCTTGTTCCCCTCCAGCCAATCCACCAATGTCATCCGCAAAACGGAGTTTGGAGATTGCTCTGTCCCCTATGCTGACTGTGCCTTCGTGATCTGCAAGGGCATCTGACATGATGCGCTCTAGGAACATGTTAAAGAGTGTTGGAGAGAGTAGGCATCCTTGACCCACACCGATTGTTATTCTGAACCAGTTCCCGCTGGCACTGTTGTGAAGGACTGCTTTGGTAGTCTTGTCATACAGGTTTTTGATGACTTCAATAATTTTAGGGCTGAAGTTGTATTTTTATAAATCATTTGAAATGTATTGTTACCTGCCACATTTTTTCCTTTTTTCGTCACTGACATTTTTTTGACCGTCTGTTGTATGTAACTAATTGTTGCCTGTCACATAATTAGTACTTTGAATTTTATTTACATAGGGGTCGGCTTATATAAGCGCGCTTGTTGCCGGTCCTGTAAAACATTTGTTTTGTTTGTCGTATGTGTGCTTTCATTGAATAGAACATTTATTGTTGTTTTTGTTTGTCATATGCGTGTTGTTTTCACTGAGAATCACTTTTGTGTTTTTTGTCATATGTGTGTCGTTTCCATTGAATAATACTTTTGTTTAAACCAAATGTAAACAGTCCCACAATAGGGTCATTGCACAATTTCAGATGAGCAAAGTTGTGTTGTATTGTACTGTTGTTGCACACATAGAAGTGAAGACAAAAGACATTGAAGGAGCAGGGCAACTATTACATTCCGTTTAAGCTCGACTTCTCCACACAGCAAAGTTCAAGCCAGCCTTTCCACAGCGTGGAAAATCGCTAGTTGTTTTCTTGTAGAGTTTGTTACACGAAAATCTGTCATGACCTGTAACAGCCCAGGGAGCTTTGGCAAATCACTCTGCTCAGCATCATTAGCACAAGCACCTATTGCCTCCTTACAAAGGCATTAACATCACTACCTCCTTCTCGCCGTCTTCTTTTTCTTCTTCTTCTTCTTCTTCTTCTTCTTCTTCTTCTTCTTCTTCTTCTTCGTCTTCTTCTTCTTCTTCTTCTTCTTCTTCTTCTTCTTCTTCTTCTACCTCCTTCCTCCTCCTCCTCTTCATTCTCATTCTCCTCTTCCATCTGTTGTTCGTCTTCTTCTCCTTCCCTTCTTCTTCTCCCCCTCCATCTTCTTCTTCTTCTTCTTCTTCTTCTTCTTCTTCTTCTTCTTCTTCTTCTGCAGTCGACGGTGGTTTTTTTACTGCTCAGGTCGCAAACTACCCGGATTGAATGATCCTTGTTGGCAAAGGAATTCTTTTTTTTCCTCACAGAAATCGACTTTCTTAGGTTGTGTAATGGCTTTTAAGACAGTGTTTAACTTTCTCACTTGCATTCCTTTTGGCAGCATTAGCTCATCAGCCGTTATGTTGCTGTCAAATTTACTGGCCGGAAGGTATTTATTTAGTTATTTAACCGTTCATATATAGCTCGTTTGCAACCCAAGCGATGGCCAAGGCGCTAAGGTATTAAAATTAAAACAAAAAAGATACGAGCTCAAAGATCTGACCACTAATATCCAGCATGCACGAAATAGTTTGCTGAGGGCAGGATTCGAAACCACGGCGCCTAACACGCTCAAGGCTTGTGCCCTCATCCACTAAGCTATCTTTTCCGCTAACAAAATAAATACATTAATTTGGGACAGGTCGATATTCAGTTGAAGAGGCACTTGCGCACGCACGCCTACACCTCAGCACAGTGACACGCATACGTATACACACACACGCTCGCACACACACGCACGCACACATACACACAAGAAAAACAAACAATTAAACAACAATGCTGCACTCAGACATGTAGTAGCGTACAGGTAGGCTGCATTGAATGAAGAACTGTGTGTAAAGTATGTCTTAACCCAGTGTTAATATTTGCAGACGTGGTTTGTTGACTTTTGAAAGTTAAACCGTACACCTGATATCGTCTGATCTGAATCGAAAATCAAGATTCCACTGATCCGTTGTGGAAATTATCGTCGCTATTTCATGTTATAGATTGTTTTTTTGAACGTACATTTACATGTCGCTTATATTTATACCACTGCAGAATGCTTAGT
>CM072524.1:38552339-38672339 GCA_036898135.1 Oncomelania hupensis
CCCCTGTGTGACGACTGGACTCCCCCCTTACAAATTGTTTGTCCCCCGCTTGCGTGTACGAGCGTCTGAGTGTGACGTGCGCTTTGAACCTGCAATGGTTTCAGGGGGAAAAGGGCGCTTTATAAACAAAACACAGAATGGCAAACCAATCGATTGCAGAATACCGCCTATATAGTCTACCTTAAAATGTATAGCGACGGTTATCTTAACCTTATTATTTTGGAGTGGTGATTTCAGAAACTCCGAATTTCCATCCAAGTCGGTGAATTAAGAAGAGTGTATGCTTTTCGGGATGCTACAAATGAGTCGCCGGCTCGTGAACTCAACGTTTATTAATTGCCTATTAAGTATTATGATTGCCTATCGTTCTATCATGATAGCATGGAATCATGGTAATATTGTAACCCTTTTCGTGAATGCTAATGACGAAATCTTAAAGGTTGTATACCATAGTTATAAAGACTGTATAGAGAAGAAGAATTTAGGTCATAAGTTTTCCTCGGCGAACTTTTCCAGTGCCTCTCTTCAGAATACAGACTACACAACACTATTTTTTGTGTCCCCAATAAGAATTCTGGCCCCTGCTCTTCCCCACCCTTTATTCAACCCTTGCTCCGATGGATGATTGTCACTATAGCTTTGCATTATTTTTTTTTTACTCATCCTTAAACATAACCTTTCCAGCTCAAGAGCTGCTCAAGGTGCTAGCCGATACAGGATTTAACTCAAGCCATACCCCTTGGGGTCATGAGCAATCTTGCCACTGTAGATTGTTCAAACCTATAAAGGGAAAAGTGAAAGCCCCAGTTGAAAACCTGTCTTTCCTTTGTAGGCAAGACAGATTCACTGCGGCAACAGTACCCCCGTTGGAGTGCCGGGGGTTTTCAGTATAAATAGTATCCCCACTTTATGGAAATTTAGTGCTTTAAATTCCCACTGTCGCTGTCTTCCTCATTTCCTCTTTCCCATTCCTGCTCTGCCCTATCACTCTGCTATACTATCTTCTTCTTCGCTGGATCAGTGACCTGCCTTTTTTCTTGAAAGCTCTTCCTGGACGGGGCTCCTTGTTTGTGTGTGGGGTCTGTTGGGTCGGCTTGGGAGTGTTGGACGCTTTCTGCCGGGTGGTCGCTGGGGCTTCCTATGATTGTACTGTTTGGCACTATGGGCGTTTTGTATGTGTGTTTTTTTTTGATGATTTGTAGTGATGTTTGTGTTCTGTTTTGTTTTTGTGACCGGGGTGTTCGCCTGGTTGAGGTCAACCCTCAGCCGTCCCCCGCGTGGGATGTCTTTGTTGTGGGGTGACTGGCCGTTGGAGGGCATTCAGTTTTCCCACTGGGGTTGTTTCAGCAGATCTTTTATGCGGATCGGGGGTTGTCCGGTCCTGATTTGGCTCGGAAGAGTCCGCTGGACCTAAAGCAACAATAAATCAATCAAAAAAGTTGTGGTGCGCATCTTGACCAACCTTGGCATTCCAGTCGCCTTGCACTATGACTATGTCCTTCTTCGGCACTTGGTCAAGGACCGCTTGTAGATTTTCATAAAAATCCTCCACTTCGCTGTCGTCATAGTCTGATGTTGGGGCATAGGCCTGGATGATGGTGATGTTGAAAGGGGCTGCTCTTAGGCGGATGGTAATGAGTCTACTGGAGACTGGGCGGCAACCCATGACAGTGGCTAGAATGTTCATGTGGACCAAGAATCCAACGCCGTGTTCGTGCCTGTCATCTCTACCGCTGAAATAGAGCTTGTGGCCTTTGTCGGTCGTTGTTTCACCTAGGCCTTTCCAGCGCAGTTCGCTGAAGCCTAGAACGTTCCATCGATAGTGGTCGAACTCGTGGGCCAGTTCTTCTAGTTTTCCTTCCGCAGTTAGGGTCCTGACATTCCAGGTTCCTATGACGATGTTGTTTCTCGTGCGGATCTTGCTAAATTGTCCATCAGTATCATACTTAACACCTCCGTCCTGGTGGCCAACGGAAGGCGCGGTCCTTGAGCCGGGCGACGACCGATCCGGTATGAGTGTGTCTTGGGCAAAAAAAAGACCTGGCGGTGTCCAATCCTCTCCATGCTGTTGGCCACAGCCGAAATCCACGAATACAGTGTGGCTCGCCTTGGCCCTGAGCACGTGGTCGTTGAACCTGTAGTAACGTGAGGTTCCTCCGCCCTGGCCGGTGAATTCTGTGTAGAAGACTTTCGCCCAGTGATGCCGTGCTAACATCACCCCTTTGTGACCACCACCTTCAACTCAACTGTGACAGATGCCGCCACTGAGATCCTTGGCAAGCACCGACCAAAGAAGAAGCCGTGGATCACACCTGAACTTTTGGATCTGTGTGATAATCGAAGAGAGATAAAAAAGAAAAAGAACACCTCACAGGGAGCTGACGTCTACCGAAAAATCAACAATGACATCCGAAAAGGCATGCGCACAGCAAAGGAGAACTGGATAGAATATCAATGCCAGGAAATAGAGAACAGTCTGAACAAGAACAACAGCAAGAAGGCCTACCAGACTGTGAAGCGGCTGACAAGTGTCAAACAGCCCAAAGTCTCCACGATCCAAAAGCAAGTCTGGCATATGCCTTACAGAAGAACAAGAAGCCTTGGGCAGATGGACAGAGTACTGCTCTGACCTTTACTACCATACACCAAATGGAGACCCATCAGTTCTAGCATGTCCCGAGAACAGAGAAGAAGAAGAAATCCTCCCAATTCTCCGGGAAGAAGTTGAGGCAGCAGTGCAATCGCTAAAGAAAGGGAAGTCAGTGGGAGTGGAAAACATACCCACGGAACTGCTATAAGCAGGAGGAGAAGCGATGATTGATGCCCTCGGCTCACCATTATCTGTAACAAGATCTGGCAGAGTGGGGAGTGGCCTATACCATGGACCCAGTCGCTTGTCACCACTCTTCCCAAAAAAGGTAACCTTCAGGAGTGTGAAAATTACCGCACCATCAGCCTCATCAGCCATCCCAGCAAGGTCCTCCTGAAAATAATACTCAAAAGTTTGAAACCCCAAGCTGAACAAATCATAGCTGAAGAACAAGCAGGATTCAGGGCAGGGCGAAGTACCACTGAGCAGATTTTCAACCTCAGAATAATCTGTGAGAAATACCTACAGCACCAACAACATCTATATCATGTGTTCATAGACTTCAAGAAGGCGTTTGACCGAGACTGGCATGCAGCTCTATGAGCAACAATGAAAGTGTACAACATCAGCCCTAAAATTATTGAAGTCATCAAAAGCCTGTATGACAAGGCTACCAGTGCAGTCCTCCACAACAGCGCCATCGGGAACTGGTTCAGAACAACAATCGGTGTGCGTCAAGGATGCCGACTCTCTCCAACACTCTTCAACACATTCCTAGAGCGCATGATGTCAGATGCTCTTGCAGATCTTGAAGGCACAGTCAGCATAGGGGATAGAGCAATCTCTAATCTTCGTTTTGCGGATGACATTGATGGATTGGCTGGAGAGGAACAAGAACTTGAACAGCTGGTACAGAGGCTTGACATTACCTCCAGAGCCTATGGAATGGAAATAAGTGCAGAGAAGACCAAAATGATGACCAACAACACCAATGGCATCAACACGGACATCAAAGTCCAAGGCCAATCCCTCAACACAGTGCATAGCTTCAAATATTTAGGAGCCATTGTATGAGACAATGGGTCCCGACAGGAAGTCCTCTCCAGGATCGCACAAACAACTGCTGCCCTGGCAAGGTTGAAGCCCATTTGGAAAGACAGGACCATCAGTCTACACTCCAAAGTAAGACTGCTGCGCTCTCTTGTCATCTCCATCTTCCTATATGCTTGCGAAGCATGGACCCTCACAGCAGATCTCCAACGAAGAATACAAAGCATGGAGATGAGGTGCTACAGAAGACTTCTTGGCATTTCCTATACCCAACACATCACCAACGACGAAGTCCGACAGACCATCACACAAGCCATTGGACAACACGATGACCTGCTCACAGTGGTGAAGAAACGGAAATCCCGATGGTATGGCCACGTCACCAGATCATCAGGCCTTGCAAAGACTATTCTGCAAGGCACAGTGCAAGGAGGTAGAAGAAGAGGGAGACCGAAAAAGAGGTGGGAAGACAACATTCGAGAATGGACTGGTTTGACACTGAGCGAGGCCATCAGGGCTGCTGAGGACAGAGAAAGATGGAGTATGCTGGTTAAACGATCATCTGTGGTGCCCCTACGACCTCCGGGTTACGGGACAGGATAGGATAGGATAGGATCCGCTTTCTGCCTTAAGAGCATCGCCTGACAACCCCACACAACTGCACAGTCCTAGGAGGTCTGGATTGGGGAGAAGTGGCTTATTTTAGTGCTTGCATGGGTGTAGGCCTGTTTGTGTAGCTGGCACTGGCCTGTCCTGGGCAAAAGCGACAGGATCTTTTTAAGTACGTGCACGTGCACAGACTAGACCTCGGTTTATACTCTCACCCGAAGAAAACCTTGTATAGCTGGCGACATTTGGTCTGTTGGTGGACTACAAGTGATCAATACCAAGAACAGCAATTTCTGTCTGTGTTCTGGAGTCGGTGTATTTTATACTTGGGGCCCCCGCCTTGAGGGATATTGCGCTTTGCTCATTTATCTGTTTGCTTATGTGTATAAGTATGTTGTACAGATTCCCAAGTGCACCCGCCATAGAAGAGTCTCATAATAGACAATGTAGTCTATAAAAATCTGAACATTTTCTTCTGACCTTCGTTCTCGTTTCACTGTGCGAATCCACAAATGATTTCACATGTAGTAAAATGGCAGTAATGAGATCATAGGTCTTGTATTATGGGGTTTCTAATCCGTGTATCTTAGAGTCGTTAGTGTGTGTACGTGAGTTGTGTGTGTATGCATGGGTGCGCGTGTATGTGTGTATCCGTAATGCCTGCATACGTGAGTTATTACATGCGTGTAGAATAGTTCGACATCAGCCGTAACACCTCTAGAGGATATTCCGTCCGGTCCTAAGCACCGTGCACGCGCTCCAGATAATTAAAATACGGCACGCGCGAGCGCCGCCTGACGTCAAGTACAGGCTACACGGGGAGGTAAGCAATTTTATCCCAAGGGACAGAACCCTGGGGGTTCAAGGGAGGTGGTGTACGGCCAGGAGAATTGCTTCCCCCTGCTCTTTGTATTGTGGGGAGCGGCTGATGGTGGTGATCTGTTTTAATGAAAGTAGGGCGATGGCAGGGTGGAGGGGAGAGAGAGGACGGTTGTGTTGTGAAGTTGTTACTGATGTCTGCACTGTAGCAAATAGTGTCTTTTGAATCGAAGTGACCTTATGTTCTAGGATTGATTGGTATATCCAAATACAGGTTTTGTTAGTTTTGTTTATTAATTGTGAAAAGAGGGCAACCGTTGTTTTAATGACACTTAATGTATCCCATCTATCTATTATAAGCAGGGCAACTGTGGTGTAAAAGTAATTAGTTTCTGCAGCAGTAAACCAGCATTAAAAACCACAAAGTTTCCAGTGCCACCCGCCTACCAATGTAGACTTTGATGTTGAAATCATGCCTGAATGAAATTTTTAGAAATGTTTGGTGTGAGCTCGCGCGCGAGATACAGTGGAATGGACTACAGAGGTGAGGCGAAAAGGTTGCCATGTATATATGAAATTTGACTTTACCTATTAAATTATATTGTGATCAGGTTTATAATGATGTGAAGTGTTTTTTGACGTTGTTTGTCAGCGACCTATCGCTGTTTAGCTTATTTCATTGCATAGGTTAGAAGGGTCTATTACTGTTTGTTGTGAATGCTGGTATTCTGCATTATGGTATTGAATTCAGCCTGCAGTGTGCAACGAGGTAGACTAAAATGTTCTCTTGGGATCCGACTATGAAATGATATATGGTGTGATGTGGTGATGTGATGTGATGTGATATTCTTGTGTGAAAGTGCAATCAGGCCTGTGAATTGATGAATAATGGTATTGTATGTAACCCTCATAATGATAAATGATGGTAGCCTACATTGTTTGTGTGACTGTTTTGATCAGTTTCATTGTCTATTTATTTTATTTTCAAACAAACTTTTCAACTACAAGATATAAGTCCGCTTTGTCATTGCATTTCCTTTACTCGTCTGATTAAACTTGTTTATAATTACTTTTCTGTATGATCCTTCAACTGATAACTTATTGTTTCCAAATGAAGATGTCCCGAAAAATTGGCAATACGCGGAGTTATTTACTTATTTTCTTAAATGAGCATCCCGTGTTCAGAAACGCTCTCTCTTTCTACAAAATATAGTGTAAAGGCGGGGAGATCGTTATTAGAAGACGTATACTATAGGAAAGTAGTTACGTTTTATTTGAAATTTAGATTTACTGCATCCAGTATCATTATTATGGAAGGGAGGAAACCGGAGTACCCGAATTACACACACGCAAACACACATGCGTGTACGAGGTGTAAAATGGGGTAATTTGACCTACTTCGCGCTCCTTAAGCGGCGAATTAGGTCAAATTTGTTTAAAAAACACAGCTAGGATAAGGAATTTTCCTCGACGATTAGGGTAAGGCAGTGCCTCGACGATTAGGGTAAGGCACCCCTTCAAGAAAAGGGTTAGGGTCAGGGCTAGTTGCAGCGCTGCAACTAGCCCTGACCCTAACCCTTTTGTGGAACGGGTGCCTTACCCTAATCGTCGAGGCACTGCCTCACCCTCATTGTCGAGGAAAGTTCAAAACTTGACCTAGACCCTCTCTTAGAGGCGCCGAATTAGGTCAAACTGTTTGAGAAAACGGCGCTCTAAAACCTACTTTTTTTTGAGCAAAACTTGACCTACTTAGCGCTCTATAGCAGAGGAAATTCGAAAACGGGATGGAAGTTCTCCGTCCCGGATAGAGCACTCCCTTGCACTAAAAACACTCCCATGCACTACAACTGCACTCCCATGCACTAAAAGAGCACTCCCGTGTACTTAGAACAAATAAGGAACGGCAGACAAACGGGGAACGACAAAATTACCTCATTTAGTACTAAAAAAGGCAAATTTCGTTCCTCATTCGTGCCGTTTTACAGGTACACACACACACACACACACACACACACACACACACACACACACACACACACACACATACACACAAAGTCGGTCACTTGAACTTCACTCACAAACAAAATGTGTGCTTCAGTGTATCCCAAGACATCGCAGAGGCAATGTTCTGTGCGATGTTGCAGCTAGATTAGATGTTTGGCCGGCAGCACATGCACAAGCCTGGCTGTTGGGTCTACAAGGCAAACCATTATTAAAACTTTTTTTTTCTCGCCAATTTTGTGGGACTGAGAACTTGCACTGCACTGCGCTCTATTATGTTTTGTCCCCCGAGATATAACGTGAACTGTTTCCTATAACCTCATTCTTACGACGTGCAATCTCTTTTTGTTTTTCTTCCTTCCTTCCTTCCTTCCTTCCTTCCTTCCTTCCTTCCTTCTGGTCCTGATTTGGCTCGGAGGAGTCCGCTGGACCTAAAGCAACAATCAATCAATCAATCACTTCCTTCCTTCCTTCCTTCTTCTTCTTACTTTCTTGTTGTTGTTGTTGTTGTTGTTGTTGTTGTTGTTGTTGTAATTGTCTTCTCCTCCTCCTATTCAGCCTCCTACTCTTCGTGTACTGTTTAAAGTTTTCCTTCATCTGTCTGTCTGTCCGTTTCTCTCTCCCTCCATACAGCCTTTCCCGCTCTTTCTTTCATCCTCACTCTCTTCCTTTCCACCACCCTCTCTCCCTTTTGCCTCTGGAGGTACATCATTCATTGTTTGTTTTATACTCCGCACGTTTTCTTCTTCTTCTTCTTTTTTAGTTTTCAGATATCGAAATGACGTTGAAGTAGTCGGGAATAAGAAGGAAATGTTTGAAAATGCTTTTTCTTCTCAAGGTATATGTGTGAGTGTCTGGAAATAACATTTGAATGGCTTGTCATCTTTTTTTTTTCTCCCTTTAGAATTAGATCCAGCCGTGCTTGATCAGTAGACTTTACTGTAGAGTGCGTCAGTCGACACTTTCCCAACAGCCGTTTAAATCAGATGTGAACCAGACCCATGAGATGTTGTGTACCACTGCTTGGAGTTAATTTGTGCACGACAGGTTACAGGTTTCTTTCCCCTACAAATTCCCAGTGGAATCACATACTTTACTAAGTTGCCGAATTTCTTTATAGTTGACTTATCTAACGCACCACCTACACACTTCCAACTCTCTCTTTGGCCTAGTTCTTCCAGTGGCCTGAACCCTTTCAGCGCGGTAGAGACCATCTAGACCCCTATCTCAAGTTTGAGATAGAGAGGGGGGAGAAAGCCTTGTCTGTTTCTCAGCTCCGCTGTATTTCAGGCTTCTAGTTCTTTGCATTTGCATTTCTTGACAGCTGGGTGTCAGACATTTACACCTCGCTGGCATGATGAGTAAAGGAAATTGCGTACTACTTCAGCAGCGAGGAGAGTGAGAAGGAAAAAGATGAAGATAAGGAAGAAGGAGATGAGGATAAGAAAGAAGGAGATGAGGTACAGTCACAGTCAAAGAAGAAGACGGAGAAGATAGCATGACTTGTATAAGCTAATGGCCTCCCCCGTTGGGGTGCCGGGGGTTTCAGTATAAATAGTATCCCCACTTTCTGGAAATTTAGTGCTTTAAATTCCCACTGTCGCTGTCTTTCTCATTTGCTCTTTCTCATTCCTGCTCTGTTCTATCAATCTGCTATACTATCTTCTTCTTCGCTAGACCAGTCTCCTACCCTTTTTCTTGAAAACTCTTCCGGAACAAGACTCCTTGTTTGTGTATGAGGTCTGTTGGATCAGCTTGGGAATATTGGACGCTTTCTGCCAGGGCTTCCTATGATGTTATTATTTAGCAATGTAAGCATTTTATATGTATGTGTTTTGTTGATAATTTATAATTTGTATTCTATTTTGTTTTTGTAAACGGGAGTTCGATAAGTTGGGGTGAAGCCTCAGCCGTCCCTTGCGTGGGATGTCTTTATTGTAAAGTGACTGGCTGGTGGAGGGCATTCAGTTTTCCCACTAGGGTTGTTTCAGCAGATCTTTTATGCGGATCGGGGGTTGTCCGGTCCTGATTTGGCTCGGAAGAGTCCGCTGGACCTAAAGCAACAATTATGTAATGTAATGTAAAAGCTAATGGCCCTGGCAAGAGAAAAAGATGAAGAGAAAGAAGAAGAAAGAGGAGGAGGAGAAGAAGAAGACAATTTAAAACATACGATATACAACATTTTACTCGTCCGAAGGATTACTTTGGAAAAATTATTTCCGACCATGTAAAACATACAGAATAACAACAATAAAAAGAATAACAATCGACCCTTACTTTGAATAATAACCAATTACGATGACATAACACTTACAGCAATGACCGTAACGGCGATTCTGACAATGCGATGACGCCGACGATAATGATGACGATGGTGACAGTAACGATGAAGACGACGACGGCATTTGAAACGATGTCTATCGCGGTGTCAAATCTGCAGCTGGAGAGGAAGAAGAAAGTATAACTTCAGTCTTAAAATATTCTTGGTGTTAACTTTTGTGCTTCGTTGGGCTCGAACATTCTAATCTTCTTCGTCAGTTTGACAGATTTTATAATCTAACTTTTCGATTCTCTTGTCACGTGTAAATGTTTTTCTGACGCATTTCTTCCTCTGCCTTTTCATCAGCAATGTCTCTAATGAAACAAGTCTTTCGAGACAGATTCCCTTGACAAAGCTATCGTTGCAAAAACACACACCGAAATGTTAATGTTCGCATTACGAATGTCCGGTGCCCTTTAGCTTGTTTTTGGATTCATTACTTGTTATCAACACACATTGTATTTTAATAATGTTTAATTTTTTTGTGGGGGGAGGGAGGGGGATAAGGGCTGGTTGGGATGGAAGGAGCTGGAGGGGAGGGAAGGGGGGATGGTGTGGGTATTGTAGGATTGAATGAGCGGGAAGTGTTTTATGGATTGAAAGATTGTAGATCGCTGTGTTGCTTGCTTGTTTGTTGTTTGTGTGTGTGTGTGTGTGTGTGTGTGTGTGTGTTGTACGTGTTTGTTTGCGGACTTAATTGATGACTAAATTGTGATTATGGATGTGTTCATCTTGGGGATTAATGCTCAAAAAGGAATAATTACTGAATGAAAATGACACTGGGGCCAACTTTTTTTTTTTTACAAAACAAACAATCGTGCTGTGTTCTAAGCTTCTGTGAAAAAAGTCGAAACCTTTAATTGGATAATAGCATCAGGTCCTATGGACCTGTTTTACAGCTAGTCCTTAAGAAAATTGTAAAATTATTTTTTTTTTAAAGTTCAGAACAAACAAAATAATTAACATAAAATTGATTTGAAACTAACACAAACCTTAACAATGGTAAGAATTTAAAAAACAATTACTAAGAAAATTAATGTACCGAAATGCACATACTCCCTTCCCCCACCCCCTCCTACCCCTTCCCTACTCCCACTCTCCTCACACCCCTCCACCACAACCACGCACAGAGAGAAAGAGAGAGAAGAGAAAGAGATCAAAATCCCTCCACCCAATTCTGAAGAATGTGGAAACAGACAGACAAACACAAAAGTAGTGACAAATTGAACGTAGTGTACGGCTGTGTGCATCACATCAACATCGGCGGTATAATAGGAAAAGATAAGAAAAAGAGTATGAGGATGTCACAAAGGGAAAGACAGAGACGGAGACAAAGAGTTTTAAGTTTAACAACGCTGTTCTTGGCCTGTAAGCCTTATTACTTCACTCCTCATGTTTTGACAAGATTAAGGTCCCCCGCCTGTTTACATTACGTAAGCTGTATTCGCAAGTAAAGCCTAATTAATGGTCAAGGTCTTTAAAGACTAAGCGTATTTAAAGTACCAATGTCTACAAGAGAGTTGTGTCCTTGACCAGTCTTCCATGTTTACGCTGGACTGGAAAGTATACATGTATCATTATTTTGGGGAACCATGCGAGTTAGCCCTAGTTCTGCGAGTCCCAAGTAGTGTAGTACACTAGGGTTTTAGATTGCTGTTCGTTTATCATTGCCGCTGTTATAACTATCTGTACTACTACTAGTAAATGTGTGAAGATATGCTGGACTGGAAAGTATATCATTATTTTGGGGAACCATGCGAGTTAGCCCTAGGTCTGCGAGTCCCAAGTAGTGTAGTACACTAGGGTTTTAGATTGCTGTTCATTTATCATTGCCGCTGTTATAACTATCTGTACTACTACTAGTAAATGTGTGAAGATATGCTGGACTGGAAAGTATATCATTATTTTGGGGAACCATGCGAGTTAGCCCTAGTTCTGCGAGTCCCAAGTAGTGTAGTACACTAGGGTGTTTGATTGCTGTTCATTTATCATTGCCGCTGTTATAATTATCTGTACTAGTAAATGTATGAAGATATGTATGGGCTCTTGTACTTGCGCTTTAAACCAGTTTGGCAAGGCAGCAGTTGTTAGGACGGGAAGAGACTTTAAAATTTATGTTATAATTTATTTATTTATTTATTGGTTTTGTTGTAATTTTTGTTATTTTATTTATTTGTTTAATTTTAGTTTGGTGTTTGATGGTGGGTGGGAAGGAGGGAAAGTTTAATATCACAAGTGCTATAACACTATTAATGTTACAAATAATACACACACTGTAAATTAAGATAGCAATATCCTAGGACCCCCTTTCTTTGAAGTCTGTTCCTCGGTATGGCCAAATGACTAACAGATTTAAAGTACCTTTTACCTAATGTAATTTTTACTTTTTTTACTTGGCTGAAAAAAAAAACAACTCTCGGAGGCTAGTGCCGTGAATAAAACCTGAAACTTGAAACATAACAATATATAATTGCTCAGTTTTAAACCCCAGTCTCCCCACCCCCTCCCCCACCCACTCTGCTTGCAATTGTGAATTCTAGTTATTTCTCAAGTTGACAAGCCAGTACAAAATTTAACGTAGCAGTTGTGTACAGGATTTAAGGTAGCGGTTGTCGAAGCCTTTGGGTCTCGGCGGGTGCTTAGACAAATTGCAGACGACACAAGGGAGACCACCAGCCTTAAGTGGCGCTGTTAATTCACCACCAGTCGTCGAGGAGACATCAATTACTTTGTATCAATTTGTATCAGTAACTTAGTTTTTCCTCTTTGTATTCTTCTTCTTCTCGCCCATCTTCATCCTAATCTAGACCTCCTCAAAACGCATCATTCGCCATCGACAGCTTCTTCTTTCATTTGTTTCCCTGCCAGTCTTCTTCTTCTTCTTCTTCTTCTTCTTCTTCTTCTTCTTCTTCTTCTTCTTCTTCTTCTTCTTCTTCTTCTTCTTCTTCATCTTCATCTTCATCTTCTTCTTCTTCTTCTTCCTCTTCCTCTTCTTCTTCTTCTTCTTCTTCTTCTTCTTCTTCTTCTTCTTCTTCTTCTTCTTCTTCTTCTTCTTCTTCTTCTTCTTCTTCTTCTTCTTGTCCTCCTCCATCTATAGCTTCTTCTTTCATTTGTTTCCCTTCTTCTTCTTCTTCTTCTTCTTCTTCTTCTTCTTCTTCTTCTTCTTCTTCTTCTTCTTCTTCTTCTTCTTGTGCACCCGGTACACATTGGTCGAAGGCTGCTAGAAGCATGTTTTACTAGTCGCCTCAACAGGCGATAAAGCATGCTCTCATGCTTCATAGCACTGCTTCCTACACGCTTCAAGCGGTATAGTGACGGAAAAAGCGCAATTTCACTGTAAATATATACAGAATGTTGCTCTACAACATCCCGCTCTTTCCGTCTCAAAAACCCAATTGCCTTGTTGGATTCTTAAATTGCATGAAACCAAGTGAGGACACTATCCGGCGTCAACAAACGGTTCAAAAACATTGTCAAACGGTTCGTAAAAGACAGTTGACCTAGAAACTAATACAGTTTGACCTAATTCGTCCCCTAGAGGAGACGAAACTTACATTTTTCTATTTTCATGAGTTCACTGCAGTGAAATTGCGCTTTTTCCGTGACTATAGAGCTTGAAGCGTATAGAAAGCAGTGCTCTGAAGCATGGGAGCATGATTTATCGCCTGTTGAGGCGACTAATAACGCATGCTTCTGGTAGCGTTCGACCAATGTGTATCGGGTGTCTTCTTCTTCTTCTTCTTCTTCTTCTTCTTCTTCTTCTTCTTCTTCTTCTTCTTCTTCTTCATACTTTGGCCCTTTCATGACTATCGTAAAATACCATTTCATCGTTTGTCTTTGTCAGTACCTAAACTAATCATCTGATGTTTATAATTCATCTTGGTACAGTGTTGAGGGCCTAAGCAGTTACTTTTTGCCGTAAGCTTCTTCCGAGCTTGTACTACAGTTTCAGAGTTTAGTGCTATTTAGTAGTAGTAGTTACATAGTGGTTGATACTTTAATTACTTTTGAAGAAGTCCACTCTGTTCTCTTTGATAGTACTTGTATCTGATATTGTTAATTCAGATAGAACCAGTCTCGGGGCTATTACTCTAATTCAAAAGACTATGTTGCCCTTTCTTTCTGGATAGAGTAAGTTGAAAGGATATCGTTCGAATTCCCTGTAGCAGAAAGTTTCGATTGGTATGAATCGTGCAACACAGTAAGAATCGACAGAATCCGGAAAATATTCAGGAAAGAAAATTTTCGGCATGTGCCCATCTTGTGGGCTACGTTCAGCATCTCAATCACGGTTTAGCTTAAAGTTAGCGGGCTTTGAGAGGTACAGGAAAATTATGGTACAAGTCATTTGAGTGTGCAGTACTCTGTATCTCTTTTTCTTTCATTGTTTAAAATAAGACTCCACAAATTTCTATTTTCCCTTGCTCCTAATATTTAAGATGATTGTATACATTTTGTTCTTTCCTGTCTTGCGACAGTTTAATTTGTTCAAGTGTGAATTAGCTTGTGCATATGTGTGGTTGTGATGGAGGGGGGTGGGGAGAGTGGGAGTAGGGAAAGGCTATTAGAGGGGGGTGGGGGGGAGGGAGTATGTGTATTTCGGTACATTAATTTTCTTAGTATTTTTTTTAAAATTCTTATTATTGTTAAGGTTTGTGTTAGTTTCAAATCAATTTTATTTTAATTATTTTTTTGTTCTGAAGTTTTATTTTTTTTAAATTTATTTTTAGTTTTATTTTTTTAAGGAGTAGCTGTAAGACAGGTCCATAGGACCTAATGCTATTATCCAATTAAAGGTTTCGACTTTGACTTCTCTGGGTCGCTCTCTGCCTGTCTGCTTGTTTCTCTGTGTGTGTGTGTGTGTGTGTGTTTCTCTCTCTTTCTTCTCTCTTTCTGTGTCTGTCTGTCTCTCTCCCTCTCTCTCTGTCTCTGTACCCCCCTCCTTCTCTCCTACTCTGTCTCTGTCTCTGTCTCTCTCTCTCTCTCTCTCTCTCTCTCGCTCTCTCTCAGTGGAACAATTTATCCCAGTCCATTGCGAACATGTGACTCCAAGGTTATCTTTCAAGCACCGACTGAAGATAAACCTTTTCAACCACTAATATAGTATGGCAGTTTTATTTCCCTGCAACCATCAGTTTACTGTCTTTATTATTTTGTTTCTCTGCGCGCTCTGAGCTTGCTAAGACGGCATGGAATATCATCATCATCATCATCATCATCATCATCATCATCATCATCATCATCATGGAGTTTCAACCTCATTTTTTTCAACGACCGGTCTTCAGCACGACTGTACATCGGTCTCGCTTAATTGCATTGTTAATGTTGGAGGAGACTTTTACTTCCCTATTTTTGCACAGTGGTGGTTGGAAGGATACTGTTCAAAAACACTGATCGACATGATCACAGTCTTGGTAAGGGGAGCGCTGTTGGCTCAGTGGTGTACGCAGTGTACTCGAATGTCAAGCGATAGCATTGCAGCCTGCCTGTACAGGCAGTGGTTCAAACTCCGTTGATGACGGCCTGCAGTTACAAGAAATATATTTAAAAAAAAACATTCCCTGAGTTACTGCGTCCCTATTTCTTCGGATGAGAGTATAAACCGAGGTCTAGACTGTGCACACACGCATTCCATCGCACGGACTTTAAAGATCCTGACGCTCATGTCCTAGACGGGCGAGTGCCGGCTACACAAATACACCCAGCACGCACTAGGTCCATTCTCGACTTCCCTGGTTGGCCAGGGTTGTGCTCAGTCGTCTGGGCGTCAGACTATGCGCCAAAAGGTGGCAAGTTGGCGACTCGGGCGGTTTGCATGAGATCCTGTATCTGCCAGCGCCTTGAGCATCTCTTGAGGTGGAAAAGCGCGATATATTAGCGATTAAATCAATAAATAAAATAAAAGAATGCAATAGGACCAGTGTTACGTCTAAAATCCAGATCAAAATTGTGAAGGAAACAAAAGGTTAAGCACTCGCTGTAAGAGATTGCTGTGTTGCATTTTATCTATATGTTCACTTTTAATCTATCTCTTCATTTATAATAATAATAATAATAATAATAATAATAATAATAATAATAATAATAATAATAATAATAATAATAACGGATTTTTATATAGCGGGTACTCCAGCCTATGACCAGACTCACCACGCTTTACATAGTCATTACATATAAATACATTATCTATGTTCCCTTATTATCTTTATGTTCACTTATTATCTATATATTGATACAAAAATTTCCTATCCTATCCTATCCTGTCCCATAACCCGAAGGTCGTAGGGGCACCACAGATGATCGCTTAACCAGCATACTCCATCTTTCTCTGTCCTCAGCAGCCCTCATGGCTTCGCTCAGTGTCAAACCAGTCCATTCTCGAATGTTGTCCTCCCACCTCTTTTTCGGTCTCCCCCTTCTTCTACCTCCTTGCACTGTGCCTTGCAGAATGGTCTTTGCAAGGCCTGATGATCTGGTGACGTGGCCATACCATCGGAGTTTCCGTTTCTTCACCACTGTGAGCAGGTCATCGTGTTGTCCAATGGCTTGTGTGATGGTCTGTCGGACTTCAATGTTGGTGATGTGTTGGGTATAGGAAATGCACAGAAGTCTTCTGTAGCACCTCATCTCCATGCTTTGTATTCTTCGTTGGAGATCTGCTGTGAGGGTCCATGCTTCGCAAGCATATAGGAAGATGGAGATGACCAGAGAGCGCAGCAGTCTTACTTTGGAATGTAGACTGATGGTTCTGTCTTTCCAAATGGGCTTCAACCTTGTCAGGGCAGCAGTTGTTTGTGCGATCCTGGAGAGGACTTCCTGTCGAGACCCATTGTCTGACACAATGGCTCCTAAATATTTGAAGCTGTGCACTGTGTTGAGGGATTGGCCTTGTACTTTGATGTCCGTGTTGATGCCATTGGTGTTGTTGGTCATCATTTTGGTCTTCTCTGCACTTATTTCCATTCCATAAGCTCTGGAGGTGGTGTCAAGCCTCTGTACAAGCTGTTCAAGTTCTTGTTCCTCTCCAGCCAATCCATCAATATCATCAGCAAAACGAAGATTGGAGATTGCTCTGCCCCCTATGCTGACTGTGCCTTCGTGATCTGCAAGAGCATCTGACATGATGCGCTCTAGGAAGATGTTGAAGAGTGTTGGAGAGAGTAGGCATCCTTGACGCACACCGATTGTTGTTCTGAACCAGTTCCCGATGACGCTGTTATGGAGGACTGCACTGGTAGCCTTGTCATACAGGCTTTTGATGACTTCTATAATTTTAGGGCTGATGTTGTAAACTTTCATGGTTGCCCATAGAGCTGCATGCCAGACTCGGTCAAATGCCTTCTTGAAGTCTATGAACACATGATATAGATGTTGTTGGTGCAGTAGGTATTTCTCACAGATTATTCTGAGGTTGAAAATCTGTTCAGTGGTACTTCGCCCTGCCATGAATCCTGCTTGTTCTTCAGCTATGATTTGTTCAGCTTGTGGTTTCAACCTGTTGAGTATTATTTTCAGGAGGACCTTGCTGGGATGGCTGATGAGGCTGATGGTGCGGTAATTTTCACACTCCTGAAGGTTACCTTTTTTGGGAAGAGTGATGACAAGCGACTGGGTCCATGGTGTAGGCCATTCCCCACTCTGCCAGATCTTGTTACAGATAATGGTGAGAGCATCAGTCATCGCTTCTCCTCCTGCTTGTAGCAGTTCCGCTGGTATGTTGTCCACTCCCGCTGACTTCCCTTTCTTCAGCGATTGCACTGCTGCCTCAACTTCTTCCCGGAGAATTGGGAGGATTTCTTCTTCTTCTCTGCTCTCGGGACATGCTAGAACTGATGGGTCTCCATTTGGTGTATGGTTGTAAAGGTCAGAGCAGTACTCTGTCCATCTGTCCAAGACTTCTTGTTCTTCTGTAAGGCAAATGCCAGACTTGCTTTGGATAGTGGAGACTTTGGGCTGTTTAACACTTGTCAGCCGCTTCACAGTCTGGTAGGCCTTCTTGCTGTTGTTCTTGTTCAGATTGTTCTCTATTTCCTGGCATTGATCTTCTATCCAGTTCTCCTTTGCTGTGCGCATGCCTTTTCGGATGTCATTGTTGATTTTTCGATAGACATCAGCTCCCTGTGAGGTGTTCTTTTTCTTTTTTAACTCTCTTCGTTTATCACACAGATCCAAAAGTTCAGGTGTGATCCACGGCTTCTTCTTTGGTCGGTGCTTGCCAAGGATCTCAGTGGCGGCATCTGTTACAGCTGAGTTGAAGGTATTGGTCATGGTGTTGACATCTACTTCGCCTGCCCCCAAAATAAGCAGTGGTGCAAATTTCCCTCCAATTGTGGCCTGAAATATTTTTTGCCACCTCCGGGTCTTGCAGTTTGTCCAGGTCGAACTTCAGCCTAGTGCACTTTGCTGTATTTACTCTCTTCAAATGGAGCCGGAAAGACATCATCACGAGATCGTGGTCACTTCCAATGTCTGCTCCTGGAAAAGTGCGTGTCCTGCCAATGTTGATGCT
Source organism: Oncomelania hupensis (assembly GCA_036898135.1). Taxonomy (NCBI): domain Eukaryota; kingdom Metazoa; phylum Mollusca; class Gastropoda; order Littorinimorpha; family Pomatiopsidae; genus Oncomelania; species Oncomelania hupensis. The sequence continues at coordinate 38,570,238 of CM072524.1, forward strand.
TGATCTAAAGCGTTTCTTGACCATGATGTAGTCGATCTGGTTGTGATGTTCCCCGCCGGGACTGTGCCATGTCCATCGTCTGGATTTTTTGTGGAGACCAAGCGTGTTTGCCAGTACCAGATTGTTGTATCTGGCAAACTCCAATAGCCTCAGACCCCTGTCATTTGTCTCGTTGTTGCAGTGGGGTCCGCATGTGTCTCCCCAGTTGTGGTGCGCATCTTGGCCAACCTTGGCATTCCAGTCGCCTTGCACTATGACTATGTCCTTCTTCGGCACTTGGTCAAGGACCGCCTGTATATTTTCATAAAAATCCTCCACTTCGCTGTCTTCATAGTCTGATGTTGGGGCATAGGCCTGGATGATGGTAATGTTGAAAGGGGTTGCTCTCAGACGGATGGTAATGAGTCTACTGGAGACTGGGCGGCAACCCATGACAGTGGCTAGAATGTTCTTGTGGACCAAGAATCCAACGCCGTGTTCGTGCCTGTCATCTCTACCGCTGAAATAGAGCTTGTGTCCTTTGTCAGTCGTTGTTTCACCTAGGCCTTTCCAGCGCAGTTCGCTGATACCTAGAACGTTCCATCGATAGTGGTCCAGCTCGTGGGCCAGTTCTTCTAATTTTTTTTTGTTCATACAAAAATTTATGTGTCTAATATTTTTGAAATTTGACTCCAATCTTCGTGTCCGACATTTCAAAAGGTCGTCTGCTGAAACTGTAAATGACTTATCTCCTTTACAAAACAGGCGCTAGCGCACACACAGATAAAACGCAGCAGAGCATGACCCACTCCACCCCAAACAACAACAACAACAAAAGTCCAATGCGTTTGTGTGGATTAGTCTGCGGGAACTAAAGAATTGTTGTGCATGTAGTGTGAAGTGATGCAAATTCATTGCATTAGATTAGAAACCCCTCTGCCAGCAAACATTGCTAGCGTTATCAGAACACCCCGTGACCTTTAAGCTGCTAACATACCCATCGGTAAGCTTTCATCTCAATAATGTGGATTTTTAAATTGGTTTATAGTCATTGTATTTAGTGTAGAAGTTTAAAAAAAAGGAGAGGTAAAGCTCACCTTAATTTTTCTAGAACCAGACTGGGGGCTATTATAAAAGGCCCCAATTCCAAAGCTTAGTTTACCTTTGGCTAAAACGGCTTTACCCTAAATTTCGCACTGTTCTTACTTACATTAAACAGTAATAAACAGTAATAAAACGGGCTTTGTTCGTTATTCAAACCAGCCGCTAAAGTTTCAATTTTCCATTCAGTTCAGAGAGGGAGTTATTTCCCCCGTTTTAACGGTACCACCATGTGACCTTTGACCTTATTTGTGAGTGAACCACGCGGATTGAAGTGTGCGTCTTTGGTGTCTGGGGTAGGGTAGGATAGGGTAGGGTAGGGTAGGGACAATTTTATCAACCGAAAACGAAAAAAAAAAAAAACTCTTGCTTGCAATTGTTTTTACAGGTTTTGTCTCTTACCGGCTTTGATAGATCTATTTTTAGCTCCAGAATGTTGGATTAGCCCTTGCTATTAATAGGCACACAAATTACGGACTTTATTCATTTAGAAAATCATTATTCTTTCGTAAGAGTTTTTTTTTTTTTCAATTGTAAGCTTATTTTTTTCCAATAGGGCAACACTCATTGTGAATGTTAAAAGGATTTGTCAAGGGGGCATGTTCAAAGTGGTTTCCTCTTTAAGTGACCAGGTTAGTTTGTTCTTTCCTCCTGGTCGTAGATGGAAGTACATTGCTCACATTCTCCCATGGACGTAAACCAACAGGTCTCTCTGTACGGTATCTAGGCTATCTCAGTGTTGTACTTAGGACCAGTGTTATGGGATCTGACAATAATTGGTCTCTGTTGGCCATTAACTTGCGTCGTCCTGGTGTAATTGTTAATTTTTGTATGAGTTGATAGAAAACATTGTTTTATTGGTGCTTTGTTGTTGTTGTTGTTTGTTATTATTATTATTATTATTATTATTATTATTATTATTATTATTATTATTATTATTATTATTATTATTATTATTATTATTATTATTATTATTAGAAGTAGTAGTAGTAGTAGTAGTAGTAGTAGTTAGTAGTAGCAGTAGTACAACAACAACTACTACTACTACTTCTACTACCTCCACCACCATCATTATAGCTACTATCATCGTCATCATCATCGCTATTATTATTATCATCATCATAATCATCATCATCGGCATCATCATCATCGGCATCATCATCATCATAATCATCATCATCAATATTGGCAGTCAAATTTCAATGTATGTAATGTGAACGCTGGACAATGAAATTGTATTGTATTGTATTTTATAGCATCGTATGGCATTGCATTATATTGTATTACTATTTGTTTGTGTCTGTATCTATACTTGACGTCAGCACAACAATGCAGAGTTTTTGCTTTGTAAATAAAATACGAAGACACAACACTGCCCGTTTACTCTTTCATTGTGCTGATTCACCATCAATAGCTGAGTTTGATCTTATCATCCGGATAAAGAAAAAGAAATATCAAACATAGAAAGAAAAAAAACAACGAACTAAAGCATCAAAAGCTTAGGTTGGTCTTATCATCTCATTGAAAACGACATTGAAAACCAACCAACAAAACCATCAGTAGCTTAGTTTGGGAAGGATCCGGTGAGGGACTGAGGAGAGGTTTGGCTGGGGTTGAGGCAGGGTGGGATGGGGAAGGTCCAAGAAAAACGAACCATCATTATTTAGTCGTTAACGTCCAGTCCCTCTTTCCCTCGCCGTGCTGTGATCAATTCAGTAGTTTGGATCAGTAGGCTATATCACCACCAAGGCCTGCTGAACAAGAACACCATTTAACTGCACCACACGGCTTTTGTTTAGGTCCACTGAGCTCTACAGTGTACATTTAGTTTGCGTCATGTTTCTTCTGCTAATGGCTAATGATGACGATGATGATAATAATAATAACAATAATAATATTTTTATTTTTGTATTTAAAAAAAAATGCTTTATTGTCCCTTTTTATCGGGAAATTCCGGGACAGCTCCCCTGGAGAAGGCGTAGTCGCAGCCTGTGGCGCGCCTAAACCCAACCTACCTAACATTAGTTGTGTCTTTTTTTTTCTTTTTTTTTCTTCAAATTTTGCTTGGGGAGCAAACTTGAGTACCCGGAGAAAACCCCCGAGACGTTGCCCGAGTCGAAAGTATATAATATTCGGAGAAACATAACGCCCAGATGCTGGCTCGATCCCACACCTGTGAGGCGCCATTGGTTTCTGACCTACGGACAAGGCCAGTTAGTCCCGCCTTAGCCCACTAGGCCACAACGCTCGCTCTATTATTATTATTATTATTATTATTATTATTATTATTATTATTATTATTATTATTATTATTATTTTATTTGTTGTTGTTATTATTAAATTCATTTGAACACACCCTGTCAATATTTCGTGCTAAGCAACGTGGGGAAGGGTTAGTACTTGGATAAGGGATTATGCTTGGAAAGCAACCACCAAACCACATAAAATAGATTAAAACAAGCGCCTGACACACCCCTGTCTTCCCAGCTGTGAATAGGTGCCTGGTAGGTGCCTGGATTTGTGTAGGTAAAGCAGCGAGGGAGAGATAGGCACCGCCCTCATTAAACTGGCCTAGAGAAAAAGGAGTTTCCGAACGCTTCCTTCTCCAGTGACCAAAAGGTTACGGGGATACCTTTACGTTTATATAAATTCTTTTTTTTTAAAATAATTTAATCACCCTTGTCCCTTTCGTAGGAAGCTTCAAGCGCGGTATGTGAGAAACAAATTTCTCTCTCACAAGAACACTGGCTATAATCATACTGTAAATGGGACTTGTATCTATCGGGGTGGCGGGGTAAGGGGTTATGAGGACCAAGCTGTTAACCTCGACTGTCCACGGGTTAATGAGGGAGGTGTAAAGTTAATACAGTAGCTAAAGATAACAAGGTAGACCCTAATCGATACAGAAGGACCCCGGGCAGCTCAGCGGTTCAGTAAAAGACTGAACAAATAGGGACGTACTATACTCTGGACGGAGCTCGTCTATCAGACACAGTGTTTGTGTGGATGTGAAAGGTGGGTGGTGTTTGGTGGGTGATGGGTGGATTGGGGTGGGAGAGACAAAGGGAGGGAGAGTGGAGGAAGAGTGGTCCAAGAAAACGTCCGCCTCTGCTGGTCAACAACACATTGCCGAATACATTGACCACATCTCTTTTTTTTTGTCTGGACCCGACAACACGCTTAGGGGCATTTCAGATGTGAACTTGTTTCGTCATAGGCAAAGGAAATGCCTGTCGCGGACCCCCACGTGACCACATTCTAACTAATTTTGACCCTTGCGCGCAAACCTTTGCCTCGATAGGATAAGTCCTATTTTGTTTGGCGCTCTGCCGAATGTGTGGTGAAGAAACGGAAACTCCGATGATATGGCCACGTCACCAGAGCATTGGACCTTGCAAAGACAATCATGCAAGGCACGATGCAAGGAGCCAGAAGAAGAGGGAGACAGAAAAAGAGGTGGGAGGACAACACTCGAGAATGGACTGGCTAAACATTTAGCGAAGCCATGAGAGTTGTTGATGACAGAGAAAATGGTGTACACTGGTTAAACGATCATCTGTTGTGCCCCAACGACTTCCGAGTTACGGGATAGGATAGGATAGAAAGGTGTGTCCTCTTTGACCAATCAGAATGCTCGGATGCAAAATGTCACCATGAGGTAGCCAATGAAAATCAATGCCACTTTTATTTGCTGATTCAGTCGGTTCATGTACTCTTTTGACTCCTTTTTTCCTTGAGATCAGTGTTGCTGAAGTATTTGTGAATTAGTGACGGTTTTGGAATAAAATCTTGCTGTTTTAGCGCGTTACAAGAACAACGGCAACAGCAGCTGCTGCTGCAGCTAGCTTGCGTTTTCTATCCAAAACTACGGACGCCATTTTGTTATTATGCAGTCAAAGTCACAACACAACAAACAAACAAAAGCTTTGCAGGCAACCTTTGCCTGCAACACATGTTCACGTCAGAAAAGATCCTTATCAATTATTTTACCAAGGATTGTGCTCAGTTGTCTAAACGTCAGACTATGCGCCTAAAGCAGCAAGTGAGGAGCTTCGGGCGGCTTGAGTTAGATGCTGTATCGGCCAGCGCCTTGAGCAGCTCTCGGGCTGATGATGCGCTATATAAGAACGATGAAATAAATGTATCAGATTTATACATATTAACCTTTAATCAGAGATAGCAGTGTGTGTGTGTGTGTGTGCGTGGGGGGTTGGATGTGGGGTTGTGTGAGTGTGTGCGGGCGTGCGTGTTTGGAGGGATGTGTTCGGCATATAAGTCAACTCTAAAGACTGTTTATAAATTACACTTTATACTGTGAAGGAAACTAAAAACGTAAGACACTTTTACAAACCAGTCAGACATCACATGCACGCGGTATTAAATGCACAGAGAAAATACTAACCATTGGCAGCTCCAGAAACCAACATAAAAATACTCAATCGGCATGCAATCTCTTTTACAAACATTTCCCTGTAATTGCGGTGAGTGCTAAAAAGAAGAAGGAGGATGTGGAAGAGAAGATTAAGTAAAAGAAGAGGAAGAGAAGGAGGAGGAGGAGGAAGAAAGGGAGGAAGAATTGAAGGAAGAGGAAGTCAAAAAGGAGAAGAAGACAATGAATGATTAAAAACGAGAAGAAGAAGTAGAGAAGAAGAAGACGAAAGATGACCAAGATGAAGAAGAAGTAGGAGGAGGAGGAGGAAGAAGAAGAAGGATGACGAAGAAGTAGAGAAGAAGAAGACGAAAGATGACCAAGATGAAGAAGAAGTAGGAGGAGGAATAAAAAGAAGGAGAAGAAGAAGTAGAGAAGAAGAAGACGAAAGATGACTAAGATGAAGAAGAAGTAGGAGGAGGAGGAGGAAGAAGAAGGATGACGAAGAAGTAGAAGGAGGAGGAGGAAGAAGAACACGAATGATGACGAAGAAGAAGGAGGAGGAGGAAGAAGAACACGAATGATGACGAAGAAGAAGGAGGAGTAGGAAGAAGAAGAAGAAGAAGAAGAAGAAGAAGAAGAAGAAGAAGAAGAAGAAGAAGAAGAAGAAGAAGAAGAAGAAGAAGGATGACGAAGAAGAAGTAGAAGGAAGAAGAAGAAGAAGGATGACGAAGAAGGAGTAGTAGAAAGAGGAGGAAGAAGAAGAAGAAGACGAAGGATGACGAAGAAGAAGTAAAAGGAGTTGGAGGAAGAAGAAGAAAAAAAAGAATTTTTCTTTCTGGCGACATGGACAAACACGAGAAGGAAAACACGTTGAGTCAGGAACCTGAAAATCAATCTGAGACAAAACCAACAAAGCGACACCAAAACGCATTAGACCAGTGCCACCTGCTCTTGTTTCTGGACTCTTTTATTCTTCTTCTTCTTCTTCTTCTTCTTCTTCTTCTTCTTCTTCTTCTTCTTCTTCTTCAACACAAACGCAAGGAAGAACAGCTGCAACAGCCCTTTGCAAGGGAGAAAATTCATCATCAAGAGAATCGGTAAAATAGGGGGAACGAACTCGGCAGTACACGGGATGTTACTCTGTAGTAAGGGAGGTAGTTCATAAGAGCAAGGGCAGTAGTAATCAAGCACTAATTGAGTTAAGACGCATGAGCCGACAAATTGTGTTTTTGAGCCATGCATCATTGATGTCTGCCAGTGCCACGTCGCTTTCTCAGATTGAGATGGACGGAATTTAATGTTTACTTGTGATAAGAAAAACATAAAATAAAATAAAAATAAAAATCTGTTGACAAAGACAAGCAATTGGGGCCGAGTATAATACGATTCGGATTGTGTTTTATCGCGATAGTAATTTACCACAATACAGTTAGTCTGCCACATCTACTCTCTACCACAAGACAGATTATATCTTCCACAGTACAGATGCTCTCTACCATAGAATCTTTACTGCAGTACAGATAACTGTCTACCACTGTACATATCCTCTCTACTACAGGGTGTTCCAAAAGTTTTGGGCACATTTTGACATTGAATATTTCCAAAACTATTAAGGATATAAAAACGCATGTGGTAAATTCAGAAAGCTTGTAATCTCAATTTTTACATGGAATGTTCAAAGATGTTCAATGTGAGCACCATTGGTCACACGACACACATCAAGCCGATAGTCAAATTCTTGCCAAACGCGTCCCAGCATTTTCTGGTTGAGTGAACGCCATTAATGGGTCTGAAAAGAAATTAAAAAAATCAACAGCTTTACAAAAAACTTAATGTAATTAGCTTTAAAATGGCACAACTTTTATCTTACTACCATTCATAGTAATTGAGATATGGGGACTTCAAATGTGCCCAAGACTTTTGGAACACCCTGTATAATGAAGATTCTCTATACCACAATGCAGATTATCTCTATGACATTACAGATTCTGTCTACCACAGTACGGATACTGTCTACCACAATACCGTAACGGATATTCTCTACCACAGTACAGAAACTCTACCCCAACACAATAAGGCACACATAAGCAATAATTCGGGTAAGGTTTTCGTGGACTTTGCAGAACTTATTCTGGAGATAGATGAAGTGGAGATAACATCGTTCTTTTCATTTCTTACTTTTTCTTTTTTCTTGACATTGGGAAGAGGAGGAAGCTAACCTAGTTTGGCCATGTCACGCGGCATGACACCCTTGCAAAAACTATCCTGCACGGAACAGTGGCAGGAGGCAGGCGCAGAGGATGACAAAGAAAGAGCTGGATAGATGATGTCAAAACATGGACGGCTCTGGACATGCCACTCCTCCTGACGACAGCAGCAGACAGGTCGAAGTGGCGAAACCTTTCTGTGTCGGCATCCCTCATGTCTCCCCAACAGCCTGGCTGGATAAGGGACTGATGATGATGGTGATGATGATCATCATTCATGATGACGATGATGATGAATCTATTGTACATTGATTAAGGATGGTGGTACCGCACATTGGCTGTACAGTTAGGATAGATTAATAGTCAATTTTTGTCTAGGGCATCCTAAAACGTCTTTGGGTTAGTTGTGTGGAAGTGTGCTATTTATTAGGCAGTGATCGTGTTGACCAGGTCATGTTGCTTATTACTGATCTAATATTACACTGTATTACTGCAAAGGATACTGACAGGGTGATGCTCGAGCGTCAGGACATTTTCGCGTAATGACGGTCAAGTGTCTTGACCCCCTCCAACGTACTCCTGGATCCGGTCTCCTACAAATATTTTTATTTAAAAAAAAACAACTCTTTATTGTCTTTTTTTATCGGGAAATCCTGGACCGCTTCCCCCGGGGAAAGCATAGTCGCAGCCTGTTCGCGCCCAAACCAACCTACCTAATATTAGTTGTGTGTTTTGAAATTTTGCTGAGGTAGCAAACCGGAGTACCCGGAGAAAACCACTGAGAGGTTGCCCGAGTCGAAAGTAATTAATATTCGGAGAAACATAACGCCCAGAAGCTGGATCGATCCCACTCCTGTCAGGCACCATTGGTTTCTAGCCTGCGGACAAGGCAAGTTAGTCCCGCCGTAGACCACTCGGCCACAATGCTCGCTGGAGCTTGTTGACCAGGCCATGGTGTTACGTACTGATTCAATACACTCGGGGTTTCATCAAAGGTCGAAGAGACTGGACGTTTGCGATAAATGATGGTCAGTTGTTCCTGGACCTCCCGAGCTTCAGCTTTCTACCTTGACCCGGTGGTGGGGGTATAGAGGAGAAGGGGGATGGGGCGTGGAGAGGAGGGGGGGGGGGGGGGGCTAGTGAAGAGACGGTGAAAGTGATGGTGAATTTGTTTCTTGGGTAGGAGACGGAGGGTGTTGATAAAGTTACACTGATCCACTGTACTGTATTGATCAGTGAAAAACCTTAAGGGAAGGGGGCGAGGAAGCGGACAGTTATGATAAATTAATGATCACTCTTTGTTTATATTGCCCCGACCCACACTACGCAGCTGAGACTTGCAGAGGCTTACGTCCGCCTATCCAATAGTGGCCCCTACTGTTACACTCTATTCGATGTTGGTGTTTTTCTATCAGTATCTGATTCAGCCCCGATGCTTGAAATCCTGATAGGTGTAACTGATTCGTTTATCCACGCAGCCTGCTCACTCAGCAGCAACAAGGCAAAGTCTTCGTATGAAGTTTTCCACTTTTATTCAGCACACATCAACAACTGCATACAATCGCCTTTTCACTCTCAACTTTTTACTTTCAACACACTATCAACAACACACAACTTTTGAAACAGTGCGGCACTTATATAGTCTCTTCATACTCCCGAACAATTTAGAACACGGTGGAAATGACGCACTACCACCAATCACACTAAAGATCGTCATCACTGTCTTACGTTATACATCTCTATACACATTCCCGGAACGTTCTCAAACCTCTACAATCACCGGGAAGTTTCCATCGACAGTAAACACGCAGATCTAGAGAATTCTCCAATAATATCGACTAACGAAAATTATCAACGTTATACAAAGCTTCTTCTAACAACAATGCAAACTCAAATCAAAGGTAAATACACTCTACTATTGAATACTTTGCAAAGCGAAACGATTAGATCTATCGTGCACGCTTCAGACATACTATCCTTCGCGTTTCAACGTAACACCTACTAAGCATGGAGTATATTTTGACCCGCTTGGTCATCGTCTATCTTTGTCTGTCCTTTCCGCCTTATTGTGTCTGTGGCTCTCTGGTTGTGTCTTTCTGTCTCTCTTTGCCATCATTCTCTGTCTCTCTGTATCTCTCTCTCTATCTCTCTCTCTCTCTCTCTCTCTCTCTCTTTGAGGACAACGTTTGGTAGACTGACCGCTTACGGCCACGCGATGGCCATTTTTATTAGTGATCTTGTTTCTCCCAACCACGTGAGCGTGAGTACCTTGAGGTGACCCTCTTGTTAAGTCATCCATGATTCTATCTCTATTCTGTCCTCTTCCATCTTCATTTCATCAGAAAAACTCTCTGTACCAGAAGTCAACCACTGAGCTCCCTACTCTGTATCCTCCTTCATCACTATCCTATCCCGTAACTCAAAGGTCGCTGGGGCACCACAGATGATCGTTTAACCAGCGTACTCCATCTTTCTCTGTTCTCAGCAACCCTCATGGCTTCGTTCAGTGTCAATCTAGTCCATTCTCGAATGTTGTCCTCCCACCTTTTTCTATCTCCATCTTCTTCTGCCTTCTTGTACCGTGCTTTACAGGATGGTTTTTACAAGGCCTGATGCTTTGGTGACGTGGCCATACCATCGGAGTTTCCGTTTCCTCACCACTGTGAGCATGTCATCATGTTGATCAATAGCGTGTGTGATTGTCTGTCGGACTTCGTTGTTGGTGACGTGCTGTCGTCTGTAGCACCTCATCTTCGTGCTTTGTATTCTTCGTTGTAGATCTGCTGTGAGGGGCCCATGTTTCGCAAAGCGTATAGGAACCCTTCATCTCTACCAAACTTCTTTTCTGAACACTTTGTCAAGAAGGTTGAAAGACACAGAGATGAGCTTGAATCTCATCATGCTGTCATCTTTCTGTCTTTCCTTGGTCCTGTCATCTTAATTATTATCATCGTCATCGTCAATATCATCATCATCATCATCATCATCATCATCATCAACATCATCAACATCATCATCATCATCATCATCTTCTTCTTCTTCTTCTTCTTCTTCAATGAGAGAGAAGCGAGAGAGATAGAGAATATGAGAATGTGGGGGTGGGGGTGGGGGTGGGGGTGTGCGTGTTTGTGTGTGTATGTGTATGGGCGCGCGTGTGTGTGAAGTGCCAGAGTGTCAGTCTTTCAACGGGCTTGTCTTTCAAGTCATCGTCTTCAGCGCCTCTTTGCCGTTCCTGTTGTTTATCTTTCGCTTTGTTTGTTTTGTTTCTGCTTTTGTCTGCTTTTCTCTGCTAGCGTCTTCTTCTTCTTCTTCTTCTTCTTCTTCTTCTTCTTCTTCTTCTTCTTCTTCTTCTTCTTCACACTCCTCCTCCTCCATTTCTCTTTCCATGATGGACGACTGGTTAAATTCTGATTTTGTGTCTTCGTGTTCCAATCACTTAAGATCAAAGCGGTTTAACGTTTGGTTTTGATGCCCCGGTTGTGATGGCTCCACTAACATCGGGTTCTCAACCCCATTCCACCCTCACCCAACTTTTGTACCTTACCCCTATCAAGCACACAAACATCCTCACTGTTTCAGAACCCCCTCCCCTAACCTCCTCCCCCTCCCCTGCCTTCACTAACATTGAGTTCTTAACTTCACCACCACCCTCCCCCTCCCCATTCGTCTCTCGATCAAGCACAGAGCTCCCTACCTCCTCCCCCTTCCCCGTAACTCTCTCGTTCTTCCCCCCCTCTCTCTCTCCCTCCCTCTCTTCCACTCTCTTTACTCTGAACTACTAACCCTTAGCGAGCAATACCAAGAACGGCTTAAAAGCCTTCAGGCGATTCTCTGTGCGCGTCCTATCGCGTGTTTCCTTCATCTTTTTCCCATTTGGATTTGGATCGCTGTTACTTTAGCGTCAAATTTTGCACCTGGAGAAGTCCACTCGATTATTTCGTATAGTCTCCATGCAGATCTTGGAAGAGCGCAAGAGTCTGCATGTACTAACAGTACTAGTACTACAAACAGCGAGAAATGATTCAGTCAAGGGAAATAATCGGGCGGCTGGAATCTACATGTACTTATTGTAATACGAACAGTGTAAGATTGAAGGGCAATGCTTCCGGTCCGGGGGAAAAAAAATCGCGTGTCATAACGATTCATACTGTGACGTCATCTGCACAAGACTATACTTGAAATATTGACACCGATCACGCACTTGCTGCATTCGTCCGCGAAGTCGTTATCCGTCGCAATCTCTGGTGCTCTTTGATAATGGTCATACCACACGAGCGTCAAATCTTGAATCCAATTCATGAAATCACAACAAAATCCCTTGATTGTCGTGTAGCACCCTGTGCATCGCGAATCCAGATTCTTTGAATTGGCTCCGATTTCCGACTTTCAACATGTTCTAATTCCGCGAGTCTCGATTGTGTGATTCGGACCTTTTGGCCAATGAGAAGCAGAATACGAATCACGTGATCACAACACACGTACAGCAAAACTTCAAGACCAATAACCCTCAAGTTTGACTCGATGTGCGACTTTCGTGTGGCACTGTGCGATTCAAGTCAAAATGAAATTCCGACTTCGAAGTCGAAAATTGCTCCGATTCGCGTCAAGTCCAGTAAATTTGACGCTCGTGTGGCATGGGCCTAATAGGTGTTTGCCTTGTGACAATGCGAGTACATGCATGAGGTCGCTGTTAGGGTCAATGTGAAGGCTGAGAAGCCCGCGCCCGCAGAACTCAAACTGAGACCCATGCAGCGTATCTGAGACTGACGAGGGTTGCTCCCCTCTTACTGAACAGAGAGAGACTGCTTCAAATACTCTGTATGAATGAGAGCATCAATCAAATTGAGCACGTTCCTAAAAATGGCCATCAGACAGACAAGCAGCGCGTGCATTTGAAATCCTGAATCTCCATGCGCTGTATCTTCCCCCCTTTCCCACTGTGGCAAACTGCATCATGATCATGCTACAAGTGAAACTGTCTCAGTCATGCAGCGCGTGAAGGAACAATCAAAGAGAGCGAGAACAAGAAATTTCCACTGAAAGTCGATCGATTCAATCATTCAAAGCCATGCTTTCAGTTCGTTCAAGTGTCGCCTTTGAAGTGAGTTAGAGGTAATGGTTTTGCTTCACACCCGTACATTAGATAGTATGATTGTAGAAAGAGTTTATTAATCCGCAATATTTAGATGAAAGCTAACCTTAGGGTGTGTAAGCAGCGTAGAAAGTCATTATGGTCACAACCTCATGGGCTTCGCCAACCGAGGGTTCTCTATTGCAGTCATTGAGCGTCACTTCAGACTACAGGCACAGCATTGTTTCCCTATAATTAATCCACAGCAACGCATTGAGCTTTGTTGGTCTCGCTCCGCTGCGTTTGTTTGTAGTTCGCTTGTACCGGTATTCTAAGATATTTACTGCTACGTGACAGACGATATTTTGAACACTCAGACACGACGTTAAGATTCAAATTTCGCAAAAAATATTAGGCACAAAAATGATTGAATATATATAAGCAAACAGTCTCTTACGGTGAATTAAACAATTTTGTTCACCCCGCAAATTTGGCAATTATTAGACACGTAAACAAATGTTTTATCCCCCGCAGTTGTAATCTGGACCTCAGCCTCGAACGTAGGTTACCTTCTCAGAGATGCCAACCTGCAGACAAATCTGTCCGTAAGAAATTTATAAATTGTCAGATTTAAAATTTTGTCCGTAGACAAAAGGGAGCAAAAGTCCAAGATTGAGATTTCTTATTAAAAAATATAGTTGTTGCGTTTATTGTTTGATTTATTTTTGTTATAAGCAGAAAAGTTTAAAGATGTTATGTTGCAAGATGTTAATGCGTGTAGTGGCTCAATACATAAACTTCCGCTCGCTATCAAACTCTTCTTTTACACATAAAAAGAAGATAAAATACTGTCACAGAAAATGAACGATATTTACTAGTGATAATAAAATCACCTTCCTCGAAAGGTAGGCAATTCCAAGATAGTGACTTATCCGATTTGTGACGAGGTCGAGACCGAGTACGCGTTCGAGTCAAATGTTCTTGTAACGACACTCGAATCTGGCACAATCAAGGTTCTTCTTAGATGTCTTGACTGTAGCCCTTCCCAATGGTTGGTAACACACACCCGTAGAAGTACGGTGGAGTTTCAGGAACAGGTTCCAGAATAAAGGTGAAAAGGAAAAAAAGGTCCCACCTGTATTATCGAAGCACAGGTGAGTATCACGAAACCTCTATTATAATGGTTTGCCAGGTTATTCGCTTGGAAAGCGATTTTATTATTTACAATCGGCCTCTTGGCGATAAACAATGAAATGAAAACCTGGCTCTAAATTATCAAATCATCCAACTCAACAATTATTTATTTACATTTAAATCAAGAGCATTGCGCAAACAAACCATCAATAATTCATTCAAATGTATTTCTATTCTCGAAGACCCAATCTCCAAGAAAACGGTTACTCCATGGCAACCGGCTAACAGTTCGTGTTGCGCAACTCGCAATCACGACTTCTTCATTTATAATCATCGTCATTGCGTAAAAAATTATCATTTATTTACCCGCAAAGATCCCTCACTTAATGCATAAATTAAATGAATATAAACAACAACATTTCGAAACTTAGATGATCTAGAAAATTACATAACTTATTTTCCCATTGCGATTCCCGCACGAAAAGAACGACAAATTATTTTCTGTTGCACCTTCTGCAACCCAAAATTATACCTACACATTAAAAATCGTTCCGTTAATTCATTACCCATAATTAAACGAAACAATTCTCTTACAGATGATAGTATCCAAGTATAGAACTAGACTCTCTACGATTTATTTTATTCCTAGAGTTTCACCCACCAGTTACAAGACCTCTTCAGTTCGTAGCAATTCGACCCTCAGATCGTCAGTGGACAATGTGATCAGCGCTCTTCTCTCAAAGACGAGTTACAGGACATCGAAGTAGATAGTGGCTATAGCTGCAACAGGTCTACGTTCGACATCGTCTGCTCCCGGCTGTCTTCCATCTCTGGCATCAATCTTGTCAATATTCTTCCAGCAAATGTGTCCAAACGGTTCTCTGTGATACTGTCCTCAACAACACGTCGCCGAAGGAAAAAAAAATGACGAAGCCTAGCCTGAACGTTCCGATTTCCCAATATTTGGATGACGGTTTTCGACCGTTAAAAAGCAGAGCTCGGAGGGTGTGGTCCTCTCGCTTTGAAGTCCGAGTCACAAGTGTTGGTAAACAAATATGCCTACGATGAAAATACCTGTGCACCTCGTTGTCAATACCAACTTTACGTCCCACGAATATGAGAAGAGTACTACGTCAAAAGTCTTCAAAACAAAAATGGCTGCTCTAAGAATACGTCACTTTTATTGTGAGGTCATAGATTCTTGACTAGATTGTCTTTTTACTATCATACATATTTAATATACAGTAACTTCACATAATATAAACAACTACAATTATTCTTTACTTCTCAGTTTAGAAAAGAATAATAATTCTAGATTATCTCGAGTGATATGTCCAAAAATGAAATAACTTAATTTCATTACAATAGTCCATACCTGAAGGAGTCAATGGTGAAAGATAAACCATGTAAAAGAATAGAAAATTGAAGATGAATGACGTAACGATTAGCGGTTTCCGTTACACTTTTTGTGACATCGTAAACAGCGTGTTCTGTATTTGCCGACCGGCACAGGCATGCCTACCCTCAATTTGAAGTTTCCATACGATATGCAATAAGTTAAACTAAAGCTAATTGAAGCTATCAAATAGATTTATTACCTTATAAGGTTGCTATATAATATGCTGCATTATTTTATACTGTGATAGTGCATAAGTGTAATCAGTCTGAAACGTGTAACACAACAGTCCTTTTGCCATAATCATCAGCTGCAAATATATATTCTTGTAAAAATTATTCTCGCCGTAAGAAAAATGACTTCAGCGTAAATCCGTAAAAAACTATTTGCCACCGGAAAATAATACGGCGAACCCGTGAGGGTTGACATCTCTGCCTTCTTCACTCTTGTCATGGAGTTGTGTAGTATGAAACTGAACATTATTGTATTGGATTTTGTACATTCAGTGCAGAAACAGGAACTACTACTACTACTACAACTACTACTACTACTACTACTACTACTACTACTACTACTACTACTACTACTACTACTACTACTACTGCAGTGATGTTGCTAGAAATTTTCAGCATAGGCCATTTGGCCGATTCAGTCACAAACCTTTAGGACATTTTGAAAATCTTTTGGCCATCATTTTGACTTCTTTCCAACACCAAACGAGAGGCCACTGATAAGTTTCGGTTTCTTTTTCGGCGGCATTTCGAAAACAAAAAGGTTTATTGCCGGAAGCACGCCGTTCGCAACAAGGGACGCTACTCTGCTGATGCATGTGTCGTCTGCTTGGCGCTTCCGATACTTGATGTTCGACAATAACTCATAACACCTGTATTTATCCGATAGGAAATTAATATGGCCAGAAGCAATAACAACGAATCAGACTTGAGACAAGCAAACAAAAAACGGACAAAGGGTGGCCGATTGAGGCGTAAAACATTAGGACAGCGGGCCGATCAGAACATGACTCTTTCGGACATGTTAGAATTTTATCGGTGAATGGCCGATTTGCTGACGAAAACGACATCACTGCTACTACTACTACTACTACTACTACTACTACTACTACTACTACTACTACTACTACTACTACTACTACTACTACTGGTTGCTAAACGCACCTTATTCCTAAATCAGACTCAAAGAGCTGCGATCTGTAGCCAACATACACGCTCACTTGTTATTAACACTCCTACATACACAACAAACACACATACATCATGCAAACATTTGGAGTGAAGGAAAGACTGTTTGTTATTTTAGACTATTTGATGTAAATATGTTTATTTAATTTAAAAAAAATTCTTGCTTTTAAAGTATGTTTGTATGTATGTGTGTGTGTGTCTGGCGCGCTCAAAGCCTACATGTTATGTTTGCTAAAGGGTTTTATAAATAAAATTATTATTATTATTATTATTATTATTATTATTATTATTATTATTATTATTATTATCATCATCATCATCATCATCATCATCATCATCATCATCATCATCATCATCATTAAAAGACGGAAATTAAATCGAATTTTATTTTGAAATTTTAAACAGACTGCAACCAAAAGACTGCTTTTGAAGGGAATGAGGAAACCGGGGTACTCGGAGAAAACCCTCGGTGACCTGAAAGTCTCGTACATAAGTGACATAAGTTCGTTTCCTGCGGGGTTCAAACCCGGCATAGGAAAGCAGCTCACTACGAACTGAGAGGAGAGGGCCACTCTGAACTCCGTACTGTCCCCAATGAAGGTTTTCCAATCAAGTTAAGGATTCCTTGGCTGCATGATAATCCCAGTGTTCGGTAAGGAACCTTTTCCTGCACGGACTTGGAGTGTTTTGCCTGCGAGATGGTTCAAAGGTCAAGCAGACGTTGATGTCATTTAAATTGCCTTAAATGGACGACTGCCCTTTTTAAGCCGTGACAGGTGCGTGTAGCTTTAAGACGGGATGACTTCAAAAGGAAAATGGAGTGAGATTTTGTCGGAGAATGTGTGTGTGCGCGTGTGTGTGTGTGTCAGCGCGAGCGTGCGTGCGTGCATGCGTGCGTGTGTGCGTGCGTGTACGCGTGCGTGCATGCGTATGTGCGTGTGTAGGTGGGAAGGTTTGAGATGGGTGGGTATTGAGGTCCAGCAAAATTGTGGTTTAATATTCGAAATTGTTTCCGTTTCTTTTTCATTTGTTAATATACATTTTTATTTCAAACAACATTTTTTAATCGTTTTTGTTGAAAGGGCTTCTGTTTTTCTTCTATGCAGAATTTTGATTGATTAAGTACAATGACTTCTTTCTCCGCGAACTTCTGTATTTTTTTTCCTTATTTCAGTTGTGTGGAAGGACAATGTTGGATTTAGAACGCCGGATGATGATGTAGGAAAGGTAGTCCAGGGCTCCCAGTGAAAATTTATCATCGTATTGACAGTGAACAGTACCAGACTGTCGTTATGTATGGAATTCCCTTGGTAAAATATTTATTTTTACCACTTTCGGCTAAATAATCTTTATTTAGAAGCATATTTTTCACATCAAAAAATATTTGTTTACAAGCAATGTAAGATTTTTCTAAATAATATATGTTGTCGGTAAATAACTTATTAAATAAATCATGATAAAAGTAAATAAGGCATTGCTGTTAAATAAGGATAAGGAATTATTTACCTGTATAATGCACTATTTAGCAGATTGTGTAAATTAAGATATTATTTAAAATTGATTCTAAATAATGATTTGTTTACCTATATAATCCGTTATTTAGCAGAATTTGCTAAATAATGTGTTGTTTAGAAGGTGTTGTTAAATAATGCATTATTTAGGTAAACAATTCATTGTTTATGGACTGCAATTTTCATTATTTAGGGGATTCGCAGATACAAGTGGTATTACTGTGAGGTTGTGTTTTGTGATGTTAAAAAAATTGATATCGTGATTTTACGTTATTTTGCAATTTAAAATGAGGCAACTGTTTTATTTGATTCTATTTTTTTTATATGTTAGCAACAATATTAATATACGAAACTGCAACGGTAACTGATCCGTAAAGAGGGATCCATTATTATTTCTGCATTGCCGGATTGCCTTCACAGTAAATAAACATAGAGAACTCGCAAGTTAAAGACGATATTGTGAAAAAAAAAAGCAGAAGTGTTTATTCCAGTTCTTCAACAATTAAATTCTCCTGCTACTGCCACTTCTTCTACACCTTTCTCTGCATTTTGTGGTAAATAAATACACAGAGAAAGCATTCGTGTTTATTTCATCTGACGGAGATACTGAAAACACTGAACGCTCCAGCACAAAACTGACCTTGACCTTTAGTTTGTGTTTG
Organism: Oncomelania hupensis; assembly: GCA_036898135.1. Classification (NCBI taxonomy): domain Eukaryota; kingdom Metazoa; phylum Mollusca; class Gastropoda; order Littorinimorpha; family Pomatiopsidae; genus Oncomelania; species Oncomelania hupensis. The sequence goes on from CM072524.1 coordinate 38,588,870, forward strand.
AGACGTTACAGACGTTTTTTCTTCGAAATTGTGGATGGATTTATATTGGAAAATAAATAATTAACACAAATTTTGGATACACAATGTTTGAGAAGACCTTGCATTTAATTATAGAAGGCAGTCAAATTATAAAAATCAAGTTTTGAAGCGTCCCTGGAATTACCTAAATAATGAAAATTGCAGTTCTTAAACAAAGAATGTTTTACGTAAATAATGCATTGTGTGGCAACATGTTCTAAATAATACATTATTTAGCAAATTCTGCTAAATAATGTTTTATATAGGTAAACAAATCATTATTTAGAAACATTTATAAATAATACATTATTTGATACAATTTGCTAAATAAGACATAATATAGTTAAATATTTCCTTATTTAGCAACAATGACTTATTTATCTATATCATGACTTATTTACGTAAACAATATAAGTCTCCTCTCTGAAAATCCTAATCGGGAAGAGAGGGGACTATAAACTGATACACATACAACAATATATTATTTGGGTAAATAATAAGTTTTAAGGAGAAAATATATTATTTAGAGAAATCTTACATTGTTTTTAAACTAATGATTATTTTGAACATTATGCTTCTATATAACGATTATTTAGCTGAAAGTGAGTTAAAAAAAAAAAAAACTTCGACAGAATCGCAAGTAAATATTTTTCAAAGGGATTTCCATAGTTACGAACATTTCATTTGCTTAGCATTCTTTTTTGTATGTTCTGTCCATCTCTGTCTGTCTGTCAGTCTCTGTCAGTCTCTCTCTTTGTCTTTGCTTCTGTCTGCTTCTCTCTTCCTTCCTGCCCTCCACCCCCCTCTAGTCTGTGTCTTTGCTTATCTTTTCCCCGTCTGTCTGTCTTTGTCCATCTGTCTCCCTGTCTGTCTCTGTCTCAGTATGTCTTTCTCTCGTCCTCTCCCTCCCTCTCTCTCTGTATATTTCTTAGGACAGGTTGTAGGATTAGGCTTTTAAGTCTAAAACCGTTACCCTATTACGATCCAATGCAATGCAATGCAATTCTCTGCTCTCTCTCTCTCTCTCTCTCTCTCTCTCTCTCTCTCTCTCTCTCTCTCTCTCTCTCTCTCTCTCTCTCTCTCTCTCTCTCTCTCTCAGTCCCTCTGTCTCTCCCAACCAACCTCTCCCCTCCCACCTTTCTTCTTCGGAATTACGTTTTATTATAAAGGGTCACGCACTCTGCAATGGAAGACGTAATGATGTTTGTTATGTTCCTGGACTAGCACTAATCATTAACGATTGAACCCCGTTTCGAGTGTTTTTGTGTCTGCTCTTTGCTGCGCATTGTTGTTATTTGTAGTTGATGATGATTATTGTAACCATTGCGGCTATTGCTGCAGCCGGGTGGTGATCGTTAGAAGGAAGAAGGAGGAGGATTAGATAGAAGGAAGGGGAAGATTAGAAGGAGTTGGAGGGAGAAGAAATAGGAGAAGAGAGGGGGAAAGGAGTAGGAAAGAGGAGGAATAAAAGGAGGAGCAATTTGTCCAAAACCACGAGGAATCGACGCCAAACTTTATGTCAGTGCCAGAATACCGGCCAATCGGTTTGAATTATATCATGTCTCAACCTTGTTTCTTGCTGCATGGCCGACGTTGCTTTTGCTGCTGATGGTTATTCATTGTAATGACTGCTATGTTTGGTGACCCATACAGGTAATAGGGGAGGATGAGGAGGAGGAAAAGATAAATAGGTCGGTGGTGGTGGTTTGATAATTAACAAATGGTGAGGTGAGGATGACAACATCAACGTGGACGAAGTTGATGAAGAAGATAATGATGGCAACGGCGACGACGATGACGAGGAAGAGGACAACGATGCTGCTGCTGCTGATGATGATGATGATGACGATCGAGGAGGAGGTCGAAGAAGAGCTGATTGAAAAATGCTGAGGAGTCAGAATCGCTTCAGGCTGCAGATGATATGATTGAGAATGGCTCACTGCGAAGTCTTCTTTTAATTTTGTTTCTGCGAAGTCTTCTTTTTAATTTTGTTTGAGAGAGAGAAAGAGAGAGAGAGGTGTGGAGATAAAAGAGAGAAAGAGAGGTGGGGAGACTAGAGAGAGAGAAAGAGAGAGAGAGAGAGAGAGAGAGAGAGAGAGAGAGAGAGAGAGAGAGAGAGAGAGAGAGAGAGAGAGAGAGAGAGAGAGAGAGAGAGAGAGAGACGGGGTTGGCGAGAGGCCCGTGACGCGGGCAAAGGCAGTTTGTGAAGAGAGATGTCCTCTATAGGAAGGAGTAAGAGTATTGAACAGAAAATAAACAATCCACACTCTCCCTGTTCCTTGACAAGACTTCAGTGTTGACAATACGTTCCATGACGCGCCGCACAAGCTTGGAGTAAGGATTTGTGTGCGGTGTGTGTGCGCGCGCTCTGAAAATCATTCAGAATTTTTAGTGGAATTATGCCCCAGTTTTCAGTTCACGCCAGTGAGATTTGCACTTGTTGATATGTGACCTGTACAATTTGTGCCTTCTTTGAGTATGGAGGTTTTCGGAGATGGAATAAGAATGGTTTTGATTTGTTACAGTTGAAGGATCTTTTATTTTTGGAGCTGTGAAGTGCGTCATTTTGCTTCTTATTTTGAGTGGTTTCTCAATTCGCGGATATTTCTGTGCATGTAAAAAGAAGTTGGGTTTTTTTCCTTTCAAAAGTGAGACTTCCAATTTAAGCACGAGGTGAAAAGTTCGCGAGTAAAAATAAGAATTGTTTAGTTCTGACAACGTTATTTCTTTCATTTTTGAAGTTGTGAAGGTAGATTTAAGCCTGTGTTGCCAATTTTTGTGATCAGGGGGAACTTTTTTTTTTAATATGACAATCTTTGGCAACGAAGCTCGTTTATTGTGTTTGTGTCATATTTTAACATGGAAATTTGTTTCTAATTGATGAAATTTTGGATTTGGGCATTAGAATCATAGAGCAGTAAGCCCTAAACTCTTTGGAGTGTTTGATGTCAGAGAACTTTTAAAACGGTTGCATGGTCACAGGCGTCTTTGCTAGAGTTGTCCAAAGTTAGAGAGCCTTTGTACCTTTTGTATTAAAGTTGATTCACTCACATTTCTTTGTCGTCAGACACATTTTTTAAAACGATCACGGTAAAAGTATTAGGGATTGCATCCATTTTAATTCGTAAAATTTTACGTGCGCCTTTTGCATTAATTTACGATATTAGACATCTTTGTTGAAGTTTTACATCTATCCAAACAAGCTTGCATTGTGTGTGTTTCAGCGTGAGCGTGCGTGTATGTGTCTATGTGCGTTTGCGTGTATGAGTGCTTGTGTGTGTTCAATTCAATTCAATAATTTGTTTTAACGTTTGTTCACATACCTGTGATTTTAGACCATACAGGCAAACATAAAAGCAACTCTAACAATTTAGAGTTCATCCATAACCGTAAAAATTACCATAGTAATTCTGGCTATATAAATGTAACCGACTGCGGGCATGTCAATTATGCGGGCATTAGCTTTTATTGGAGGACTACGCAATACAATGTCAATGGTGTGTTTGTGTGTGTGATAGAGAGAGAGAGAGAGAGAAAGAGAGTGAGAGAGAGTGAGAGAGAGTGAGTGTGTTTTCCTCTGCTGAAACTGTGTTTTGAATAGTCCACAGCCTCACAGTACATGCTGTTGTTTCCACGGAAGAAGAACATTTAGTCCACCACTTTGCTAGGAAAGTAGTTACAATATTTTGTCCTTTCCTATTTGCCTTTGGAAATCGTACTACTTTGCAAATGTTTTGAGCTTCTGCATATTTTATGAACTAGTTGTTGACGGGTGGTAGGCAACAATTACTTTAAGTTATTATGGGTATTGCGTGATTTTGTCATTTGTTTTTAGGATCTGTATATCTTACGGAACTCGCGAAATGCTGAAACTGTTACGCCACAGGCGGTACAGGGTTGGTTCATTCTGCTATTTGGGGACGACCATGCTTTTGGGAAAAAAAGAAAAAAACAAGAGGTAAAACAGTAAGATTGTAGATAAATGTATGGATAGATATAAATTGATAGAGATAATCAATGCCTATAGGATCCAGCGGACTACAAAGACCCGAATCAGACCACGTAAGATTGTAGAGACGCACGCAACATGCAATCTTAGAAGAAGAACAAGAAGACGAAGAACAACAACAACAACAATAGAATAATATTTTTATAACGCGCAGTTCCAAAATATTAAAAAAATCTGCTCAAAAGCAAAAATAATACTTTTAAAAAAGAGAAGAAAATAAGGAAGGACTAAAAGAAAAATAAAGAAAAGATGATGATAAAGAAGAAAGAAGGAAGGAAAGAAAGAAAGAAATGAAAGGAAGAAGAAGAAGAAGAAGAAGAAAAGAAGAAGAAGAAGAAGAAGAAGAAGAAGAAGAAGAAGAAGTATAGATAGAAGCCAAGAAAAGGGCCAAGAAGAAGAAGAATTGCTGGGGGAAGAAAAGGAAAAAGAGGATAAAGAAGAAGACGACGACGAAGAAGAAACGAAGTTGTGGAAATCAGAATAAGTAGGGGTATTGGGTATGTGACTAAAAAAAAGAAACGAATTTCTCTGAAAAAGAATAATTATTGTAACCTTGCGCAACGTGCATTTTGATGTCGCGATAGCACCGACTTTTGTTACTAGCTTCATAGCTAGGGGGATGTAACTCTTTACAGCTGAAGTGGGACCACGGTGGTTTGCACAGTAATGACTAAATGGTACAACTATGCTCTGATTAGTCTGTTCTTTCCTACACCAGTTAGCAACCGTTCGAAGATTCGGGTTTCACGCCATGTCAGTAAACACACGCACAAGCAAACAGATTTTTCTCTTCAAAGTGTTTAGTTTGCCTAAGGAAAGAATGTGAATGACAAAACTATGGCCTATATGTTAGCAGCTACGAGCTAGTCTGCGGATCTTTTCTGCATCAGTTAACAGAGTTCACGGACAGAGTGGTGAAACTATGTCAAGAGCATCAAAAAGTACACTTTAAAGTAGTTTTTTTTTTTCTATATACGAGATATGGGTTTCTTCACGTATAAGAAAATATATATTCCTTTAATACAACTAGCTGATGTGGGTTCTTTATACTGCATCAGTTATCAGAGAAATGTTTGTTAAGATGGAGCTTCTGGCGGCTTGAGTTGGATCCTCTATTGGCCAGTGCCTTGAGCAACTCTTGAGCTGAGAAAGCGCTATATGAGAACGATTCAATAAAATAGAGAAAGACATGTTTGTGACTTCATGTCACAAATACACATTCAGGTTAAATACTCACTCCTTTCCACCCCTCTCCTTTCACTCCTTTCCACCCCTCTCCTTTTTTCTGCAATAAGGGAGGGAGGGAGAGAAAGAGAGGAAAAAAGAGGGAGAGAGAGAGAACAAAAGAGGGGGGGAGAGAGAGAGAGAGAGAGAGAGAGAGAGAGAGAGAGAGAGAGAGAGAGATATGGATGCCATAATCATTGATTACCTTTGTGGCTTAAATATTCCGTCGTAATGTCAATCCTGGTTCTTTTTCTGCAAAAGTGGTAAAAGTTGATGAGAGAAGATAAAATTTATCCATGTGGTATAATTTAAAAAAAAAAATAAAAAAAAAATCAGTAATTTGCCTTTTTGAAATTAGAAGAAGGAGAAAGATGATCGCAGAAGACTGGCTATATATGTAGTTAATTTGTAGCCACTGAAGAACACATTATTTTCTAGCCAAAACCCCATCCCATATTAGATTCTTTTTTTTTTACCCCCGTGGGAGTGCCGGGGCTTTAAGTATAAATAGTGTCCCCACTTTCGGGAAATTTATTGCTTTAAATTTCCACTGTCGCTGTCTTTCTCCTTTGTTCTTTCTCATTCCTACTCTGTTCTATCAATATACTATACTATCTTTTTCTTCGCTAGACCAATCTCCTACCTTTTTTCTTGAAAACTCTTCCGGGACAAAACTCCTCATTTGTGTGTGAGGTCTGTTGGATCAGCTTGGGAATATTGGACGCTTTCTTCCAGGTGGTCACTGGGGCTTCCTATGATATTATTATTTGGCAGTGTATGCATTTTATATGTATGTGTTTTCTTGATATTTTATAATGATGTTTATATTCTATTTTGTTTTTGTAAACGGGGGTTCGATAAATTAGAGTATAGCCTCAGCATCCCCTGTGTGGGATGCCTTTATTGTAAAGTGACCGGCTGGTGGAGTGCCTTCAGTGTTGCCACTAGGGTTGTTTCGGCAGATCTTTCATGCGGAACAGGGGCGAGTCCTCTTTCAGCCAAGTTGTGGTCTTGATTTTGTGGTCCTGATTCGGCTATACTGGTCCTGATTTGGATCGGAAGAGTCCGCAGGACCTAAAGCAATAATCGTGTAATGTAATGTAATTAGAATTTTTATATAAAATTAAAAACGTATCTAACTTCAAACTTTTGCCGATATTTGATTTTGGTAGAGGCGAATGAAAAAAAGGCCGTTTGGATGTTATGTGTTATAAATTACAGCTTATCTACCCCCACCCACCTCCATCTTCCCCTCTCCCGTTGCTTTACAAAAAATGTTTACAGTCATAATAGTTGTAGGTCAAATACAAATTCATATCTGTTTGGAGCCACCGTTGTGGCCACACATTCATCCGATTGTAGCCAGCAGCACGGTATTATGCCCTGTTGGGCCCAAACTTCTTCCTTCATTTTGACCGGTATCACGACCCTCCCACATTCAGGTTTGTTAGGCAAGTACATAATTATAACAGTGTTTGTACCACACATATCCTCGGAATTCATGACGTAAAATATATATTATGACGTAGCGTGAAATTGACGTCATAAGTGATCTCTCAGGCGAGGCTATGGCGATTTGGGCTGAAGAAACACGTATCAACGAGGGAGCTGGCGTTGAAGATTTGGGGTGAACCCCCTTTGCGCTCTCGAACCTGGTTGAGTGCTTATAGAACCGTAATCAGGTGCAGGGAGCGTGGCATGGATGATATTCGGAGTAGCTGAGCTGATTATCGTTGTTCTTTGCCCATCGTTGATAGAGGTCCGTGTATTTGGGCCTTAACCATTGTCAGCTTGATCAAAGGAGCCAACGTTAGGACTCAAGTTTCGGTCTGGAAACGAATCTATACGGTAATGCCCTCTTTCGCGCTGTTTGCTCTGGCCAATCGGCTCCTCAGTCACATAAAACTGCCTCTAGCGAGCCAATCGAATTGCCGCTCGCATAAAACTGTCTCGGAACAGCCAATCAAATTGCCGTTTGCATGAGGAGTCCGCGTGTCATTGAATCAGAGCGCGCGTCGCTTACAGTTGCCTTTTCACAGCAGTCAGTCTGGCGATGTGAGTGACGTCATTTCTGTGGTTGGCCAACTTTGACCATACTTCATTCCTATCTAGCTGCCTTTAAAACTCCACTTTTTCCAAGTGGAAGAAATAAAGTCGCTGTTAGGAGGAAAATCACGATAGATTTGCCATTAGCCTTCTCAAAACAAAATCATAATACTAGTGATCTTTAAATGTCAGATTTGATTGCTCAGTGCATCACTCAAAGGGAGCAATCGGTGGACAAAATTTGCAGGCTCCGAGCTTGGAGATCCTTAATTTGGTTGATTGGATACTTGGTTTGCAGTGCTCATAAATCACTAGCTTCAACATCAAAGAGGTTTGACACGAAATTTGAACCCGGAACGAAGAAGCAATTGTCAGAGGTTATAATAAGCCTACAGATGAGAGAGCAATGTATCAGTGATTCCACCCACCTACATCCTTCTATTTCTCCTCCTCCTCCTCCTCCTTCTTCCTCTTCTCCTTTTATATTTAGGAACGCGTGCTCTCCGTTCAACTCTTTAAGTTTAACATTCATTAAGTCCATTTTTACAGTTTACGATTCAGACTTTATAGAAAACAATTACCACCCATCACGCAATCAGAAATTATACACATCTAAGATCATACACTCATAAGTCAAAGAGATTTGTTCGATTGATTATAAAATGTTACTTTCAGACTACAGTAAAATGAATACAGTCGGTGATGCAGTTACTATCAAATCCCACGACGATATCACGCTGTAATTTCTTAGTTGACAATCTTTCTCACACGCAGATGACTGGATGGTTCTTCAGATTGTAAAACACTGTCAGTATAAGAATGCACAAACCACAGAAACGACAACGACGATATCTCTTGGGGGAAAGACTGATGAAAACACGATGATATTCCTCATGGAGATGATAGCACTGTAGTAGATCTATACCTTCACTGTAATACGTATTCCACTGGGGGAATATAATTAAACAAATCAATGACTCAGAATCTTCACTGTTATATTTCACTGGGGAAATATTATCATATACAAACCAACGACGCAGACTATCCTACTTTGTTGATAGAATAAACTTCTTGACTCTTCTCGGGGAAAGACCCAGGTTGACTTAGCACCTGTAGATCTACTGCGTAAACACAACAGCGCCGGTCCTGATTTGGCTCGGAGGAGTCCGCTGGACCTAAAGCAACAATAAATCAATCAACACAACAGCGTGTAGATCTCGTAGTCCGCTCTGTTGGCTTCATCTAACGGAGCGAAGAACAACTTCCATGCATACAAAGATGGTGGATGCTAGTGCTAGCAAAGAAAGTACAGCTACGCAAAGAAGGTTCATCTCGCCGAGTGCCTATATAAAGTTACAAAACGTAGCCACTCGTAGCGCCCCCCAGCGATTCCCGTGATAAATGATTCCAAGGGCGATAATTTGTTCTTAGCGCTATGTAAACAAACCGCTTCAGTAGATTATGTTCCGGACACTCGCTTGCTTAAATTAACAAGCGATTCTGCTTTTTTTTTTGAAAGTAAGTTAATAAGTTTCTGGTTTTAATAATGTAAATACAGCTTGCCAACAAGTTGCTTGAATTATGCATTCAGCCGATTAAATTACCGTACCAATGCTGATGATTCAGTAGGCCTGTACTCGGCCTGTACTCATCCTAGATCCGTCAAAACTCAAACCCAAAAGTAAGCTTGAATACCGGTAATAGCTTTTCTGAACATTGCTTGATTTAGCATTTCCAGTTAATAACTGTGTTCCAATCTACTGTTTATCTCATTTACACTGCACTTCTGATTTTAATCGCTGCTAACCTACTGTTAGGCTCTCATCTTAAAATTATATTTACTGCTTTCGATCAACTGTGTAAATAAGCCTATAAATTATTAGGCCTACTGTTTATCATCATCATTTTCATCATCATCATCATCATCATCATCATCATTATGGTTTAATATAGGCTATCTCTATAATAGAACTGTAGTTGCAAAAGGAAATTTGATAGGTTAAGATAGACTAAAGAAAAAGAACAGACATGTGTGTGTATGTGTATATGTATATATTGCACAATGTTAATATTCTTCTGCCAAATTTAACTCTGAAATTTACTCGCACAGGGATAGGCTTATATAAGCATGCTTGTTGCTTGTCCCTGCTGCTTGTGATGTATATATTTTATATGTATTCTGAAGAAATAAATAATATATAAACCAACAGACATCAAGACTATAGAAGTAGAGAAATAAAGCAATGCAACAAGAAGAGTGAACAGTGAAGCTTTTAAAGAAAACACATTTAACGTTTAAAAGCATTATTTTTTTTGCATGAATCATTACATTGGAAATTGCACCTAGATAAGACCAAAAAGTGCAACAATAAAAATAGTCAAATAAGAAATATTTGTAGTCATTTATAATATTAGATCTGTACATTGCAGCAGGCTGCATCAATTATGTTACTTTATTGTTAAACCATCATGCATTTATAAAAGCTGAAAAAAATAGCTTCAAACATTTGAGTTTCTTTTTCTGACATTTAATATGAATATTATAGCAACAAAAAGCAACAATGATGACTCTCTCTCTCTCTCTCTCTCTCTCTCATATAAAGGAAACTTCAGCAATTATCATTTTTGTAAAGCACTGTCATCTCAATAAATGTATGTTTAAAATAATGAAAAGGGTAAGAATGTTAGGTTTTTATAATTAAATCTGTTGTTTACTTTTTGTTTAGCAAGATTAAGACATACCTACAAAGAAACAGAAGTTTTGCAAGACAAAACAAATACAATTAACCCTTTTCCTGTCTGCTTAAACCAAATGTAATGGAAAGGGAATACAGTCACACAGAAAATGGTATTTTACGTTTGAAAGATTTAAAAAATCACATTTGGTATTTTTTCTGCATACATTTCACATGCAACAACAACAACAAAATCTGATAATACTAGACAATTAACTAGTAGCATTATACATTAAAAGGATAAGAATTAATAGTTTTTGCTCTTGGATTTTTATTCTTAGATGCATTTATGAAGAATTATTTGCTTAAAAATTACTTCTTTTTTTATAGTTTTTCTTTACAAGACATCTGTACACGCCAAGTTCAACGAAATGGAATGTATTAAAATAAGAAAACTTACGAAGGAAATACTAAAACATCTTTGCTTTTCTTATTATAATGCTGATAAATGCATTAAGCAGCTTACTGCTGTTATTTTGTAGTTTAGTAACACTTATGAAAAAAACAACACATTTCTTCATTCTTCTTTGATTTAAGCAAGCGAGTGTCCGGAACATAATCTACTGAAGCGGTTTGTTTACATAGCGCTAAGAACAAATTATCGCCCTTGGAATCATTTATCACGGGAATCGCTGGGGGGCGCTCGCAACTTCCGTTTCGCAGTAAGAGTCGAAATGAACCTTCTTTGCGTAGCTGTACTTTCTTTGGTGCTAGTGAACGAACACAAAAATACACAATTTTCGTCACCAAAATGCAATATGAAACATTAGAATATGAAATTGTAAAATTATGACATTTTACTAATTATGCAATTCGTGACACTCCTCCTCCTCTCCATTCTCCTCTTTTGCATCCTCCTCTTTTTCTCCTCTTTTGCATCCTCCTCTTTTTCTCCTCGTCTTTCTTTTCCCCCTCGTTCTCCTCCTCCTCCCTCTTCTCCTCCTCCTCCTTCTTTTTAGCATTTCATTTTGAATACGGGTGCTCATTAGATGCACAAACATCTCATATTTATTATCCATTATTGTTCAAAGCACATCGATATTCATATAATAGCCATCATCAACTTCCCACTTTTCTGGGCGTCTTGCAAAAAGAAAATGTTCTTTCTTCTTGTTGTTTTGATGTTGTTGTTGTAAATCATGATTATAATAATTATAATCAAGCACCTCGTTATTTCCATCGGCCCCCCCCCCCCCCTCCAAAAGTATCGTCTTGTAATCATGATACCTCATTAAAGTTGGAGATAGAGCAATGTGGAGGAGACGGAACTGAGGTGGGTTGGAGGAGTGTTGTGCTTAGGTGGGGGGAACGGGAAGTGATGGGCGGGCTATATGGTAGGATTTAAGTTGAGAAGAGAGGATAAAAACGAAAAGAGTGAGAAAAATCCGAGAGACGGAAGAAGCTGATCACTTCCGGTGGCTGCAGTTGCCGGAAGTGGTTGGGCGCGATTAGAGTGGACATGCGCATTACATTTTGTCGGACTCGAGCACGTGCCTTTGAAGCTCTGCAGAGCCTGCTTGTTGTGAACCCTTACAGAGTATCCACTGCCTGTTGAGAGATACACTTGAAAGCTATACAATGGGCTCAGATATTCAGACTGCCTATGTGCTGTGACATGGTCTATTTGTATTGCTATTCAGACATAGATTATTTTGCCAGAATAATCGACGGCGACTGAAGCTGTTTACAAGGAAGGGGGAGACGAATAATCCAGAAATCTAGAGGTATACCTTTACCTTGTGTTTATTACACCACTTCTGTTTTCAGTATTTCATAATTTTCTTTGTTATTTGGAAATAATTTGTTAAATGTGTTGGCGGATTGCTTTTTGTTATTTTAAAGTAAGTAATAATTCAGCGGAGATCAGAGATTGATAAACAATTATGGTGATTCTAGACCTCGTCACTATCACTTTCCTTATATATCCCTTATGTCAGAGATGATCATTGCACAAAGTATAAACCGCAAACGATCAAGAAGACCGGAGAAGGAAACGGAGGCAATACGGTTACTTACCAGTTGGAAGGCGGGATACAATGGCTCTAGACCCTTTCACCAATAGTTATTAGTCTCTTAGGACAGACGATCATTGAACTAGGGCTGGGATAATACAGAGAGAGAAACGTAAGTGAAAACTTAAGTAGAAACCGTACGGTGGTTGTAGACCTTATCACTCCATAGTGCCTTAGGTGACCAGTAGTCCACGATTAGGCCTGACTTTTAGGGACTGCAGGAAGCCTGGAAGAGCTCGGACACTGTGTGGACCCTTGGGAACTGATTGATTGACATGTCCAGCTGCGTTTTCTCATTTGTGGCCAGCGTCGTCACCTCACTTGCAGACTGTTCATACGTCAGTCCTGGACTTGGAATGGCCACACCGTTTAATACCATACCATACATGATGTACAATACCAACCCCTCGCTCTGAGCATGCTGGAGGCGCATGGTTAGAAGATACAAAGGTTATATTATTGTGTACAGTACTCAGTTAATCAATGCTGTAATATAGTACATGACAATGAAATTGTGAACATCGTCTCTTCTCCTCTGATTTGAGAGAGAGAGAGAGAGAGAGAGAGAGAGAGAGAGAGAGAGAGAGAGAGAGAGAGAGAGAGAGAGAGAGAGAGAGCGAGAGAGAGAGAAAGAATGAATTATTGTTGCTCGGCGGCAGGGATAGCTCAGTCGTCAGAGCGCACGACTTGTGTACGTGAGTCTCTGGCGACTTGTGTTCGAATCCTGACTTAAGCAAACTATTTTGTGATTGCTAGATAGTAGTGGCAAGCGCTTTGAGAAGCTCTCTGAGCTTGTAAGTGCGCTATATCTTTCTTTCTCCGGAAACAATAACAACAACAAAAAGCACGTATGGTTTCTCTTATGTCACGTTGTCATTCTGCTTTTCCCTTTCCCATTCTCGCCTCTCCCACCCTCTACGCCCCCCTCCGTCCCCATCACCCACTGACTTCACTCATACCCACCGACCTCTCTCATATCATATTATTCCCTCTCCCGACTCCTGTTCTGCCCTTTCCCCTCTCCCCTCCCTCCACATACACTTCCACACTTTCGCTCTCCCCATCCCAACATTCCACGTCTCCATGATAATGATTCAGAACAAGTTATTTCAAATGTCGAAATGGCACAGAGTAGGCTATACATAATTATGTACGTTATGCAGCTTCTTCAAGACAAAGCATTGATAATTACATTTCTTTCGAACGTGACCTGGGAAGACGGACACAGTCAGGCCAGCGAAATTAGGCAAACAACAGAAATAATCTTATATTTCTTAAAAACAAAGAAGAGGTTTCATTTTCAAAATAATATTTCCTTCTTCATTTAATCTGAATACAAATATTGTCAAGTTTCTTACTTCAGGAATATATGGATTCTTCTTTACGCAATAAGAAAAGATTACAAGGTTTCCATTTCAAAATAATAATTTCTTTTTTTTTTTAATCAGACAAAATTGTGAGGTTTCATACACAAACTTTTATTTTTTCTCACATTATTAGAGTCGCTAGTGAGGTTTTAGATCTTAACAAATATAAGTTTTTCCTTTTACGTCATCAGTTAAGATTGAGATGTTTTAGTTTAAATGTAACATTTGTTTTCTGCACGTTATATAAAAAAGAAATGTAGCACAGTTTTAAGACATAAAACATTAGATATTACCACGTAAAACATTTAACAGAGTGTCTGTGTGGCATGGCGACAGTAGCAAAACAAATTCACTTTTTGACTTCTTTCTCTTCCACTAACATTATTTCCACTCCAACCTAGCAATTTATTCTTTACATCTTCACAGAAGACAGAATACCATAATGTCGGACAGTATAACCATTTTTTTAAATGTGGTCTTCATTTGGCTCTTTGAAGCCCGCCGAACCCCGTAAACCATGACTAATTAACTAACAAATTTTAAAAATATGTTTTTTTAATGTAATCAAAGAAAACATCAAAGGTTTCTTATGTAAAATAACAATTTATTATTTACACATCAGACAATACAGGATCGTGTATAAATAAAACTCAAAGATTTAGATTTCACAATTGTATTTTTTTTTACCAATCCAGAAAAAAGTAGCTAAAGATCCTCATTCCAAACAACAATCAGATATAAGACAGAATTAAAAATTATGAAATTCAGAAGTTTTTATGTCACAATAATACTTTCTTCTTTACCCAGTCTAAAAACAACGCAGAGGTTTGTAATTTAAAGTAACCATTTATGTTATACGCAATCAGAGAAGACAGATGTTAAAAAAGATCAAATTAAACAGTTTTAATTTCAGATTAATTTTTTCCTTACTTAGTGTGGTGCTGTCGAAATATACCAAAGGCAATACCAAACAATGTAATGCTGTCGAACTTATACCAAGGTAAATCATAGAATCTAAGTCTTAAGATAATATCTACTCAATAAGACCACCCTTGGGAACATATACTCTACAAAGGTTTCTTATTCAAACTAACAATGTATTCTTTACGCAACAGGCAAGACGGGATAGCAACGTGTTATTTTTACCCCCTTATTTCTAACACCGGTTCACTGATGTCAGACGAGCCACGAGATCGCTTTGTTAAAGCAACACGGTGTTAAAGGATTACAAAACCAAGGATGTTCGTTATTTTTGTTTGGCTATGAGTTGACTTGGACATTGCATTATTGTCACATAAATAACAACAACAACAGTTAATAATAATAATAATTTTAATTTTTTTTAAATAATAATAATCAGGATGCTAGCACACGCTTTTTCTTCAATCGAACTCAAACAAAACGGCTTCGTCTGCTCTACACACTTTTTGCGGCGTTGCTAGTTTTAGAATCAACCTTGATGCCATTAATAGGCCACGTATTTAATTGAGTTATCGATTTATATCAAAACAGTACTTTGGAAAGAGGTTTTGGACTTGACCTTTTCTTTTTCGCTGGGACAACATTTACTGCGAATTTGCAAAGGATTTGTGACGCTGAAATGTGTGATGTTTTGGGACCTTTAATGAAACCGTCATTAAAAACATAAAAAAAATACCTCAGCTCGGTTTAAGGTTTCAACCTTTGCACTTGTCATCACAAGCCCTTTGCCTTTAACAAAACCTTATTTTTATCACCTTTTCTAAGAGGTCAAAAACTTTCAATATTTTTTTCTGCGTAGACAATAAATAGTTGGTGGGGGTGAGTAGTGGGAATGGGTGGGTGAGGGAGAGAGAGAGAGAGAGAGAGAGAGAGAGAGAGAGAGAGAGAGAGAGAGAGACAGAGACAGAGAGAGAGACAGAGAGAGAGACGTCAAGATCTAAGGCAGGGCAGGTCGTTCTGCTAAACAAACATTGTGTTAATGAAGCCGTCAGCTTGGTTTAAGGTTTTAATCTTTTACATTTGTCACTTCGTTTTAAAATATTCTTATTAATATTTCACATTTTCCAGAGAACTGAGGTCTGTTCAATTTGCATGGGCATGGAAATGTGAGACATAAAAATGTCTTCAAAATTTGTCACCCAATAGAAATCTTAACTTAAATGCTGATGTATTCAAATATCCTTATTTGTTGTTGATTTACATGCACAGCAATGTGAGTCTATGTAGTGAATGTTTGTAATTACATTTTCTTACACATTTATTGCAATTTGTTGTAGTACTGCCAGCAAAGCATGTCTTAATTTATCTTTTTGAGATAATAAAGTATTCTTAAATCTTAATGTACTTACCCACAAAATGTTTTTCAACATTTTTGCAAATCAGTGCGAGATGAGTCCTAAATAGTTCAAAAATTACATCAAAACATTTTTCGCCGTCTGTGCAAAAATTGCAAGTGGATTAATATCTCAGAAACTATTTCAACTATCACAACCAAATTTGGTAAGATGGTGTTACCCACGAGATCTCATAAATGATTAGTGAATGAAGGACTTCACTTCAAGGACAAGGTTACAAGTTAAAAAAAATGTTAGTTAAAAAAATGAAAGTTTTTAATAAAATTTCACTTTTTTTAAAGGTCATTAATGTTGAACGTATGATTCTTTGATGCATGATAGATATCACCGAGACACACATACTATACATATTTGGTAAACCTTACTCCAAGGTCACTGGAGCTGTTAAAAGTCGGTTAGTTTAGGCAGTTTGAAGTGACCTTGACCATAAACTATTTGAGTTACAAAGTCCAAACTTGTTGTATTTAGAGATGATAGATCTTTCATACTTGTTCCGTTTTTGCGTTGATCCTGAAGGTCAAGGTCATTTTAGACCTTGCAAAAATATACAAAAAGGTCATCGTACAGTGGAATGGCTGTATATTTAACTCTTAGTATGCATAGTATTGGGTTATTTGATCAGACATGCATGAAAGGTCACGTGAAGGTTAAGGTCATCCAAAGGTCACCGGTATTTTTGGGAATACAACAACCTTTGCTTTAGTTTATTTGATAGTACATGAGTGTCTTTGGAATCATAGGTGACGGTCATCTCAAGGTCACGACCATAGAAAGATCAAAGTTGATATTTTAATGCCACCGTTTCATTTGGTTTATTCTGGGCCTTCGTTTTCATGTTAAATATTGCCAGTTCATAAGGAGCATGTGAGTCTTATGGGTTTTGCCCTTTTAGTTTTTTCATCCAACTTAATCTGATAAATGAATATGGATACACCATGTGCCTGT
This sequence comes from Oncomelania hupensis, assembly GCA_036898135.1. NCBI lineage: Eukaryota > Metazoa > Mollusca > Gastropoda > Littorinimorpha > Pomatiopsidae > Oncomelania > Oncomelania hupensis. The sequence goes on from CM072524.1 coordinate 38,605,562, forward strand.
GGTACAAGCTAATGTAAGAAGTAAACGTAGTCCCAATAAATGTCTATTCATGGTGCGTGTTTATTTTGCCTTGATACGTGACGGTTTCCAGCCTATAGCAACACGAGGAAACGTGTTTCAGTCCCCAGACCCACCCACTCCTCCACAAATTAAAATAATTAAAAAAAATCAGCCCCCTTTATGATTTCTCCTGGGACAGCGCGAAAAGACAGTGAAGGATTCTGACTGCAAGTGCTATGGACAGACAGGTCGGTTGCATAGACGTTGTCTTCTGAGGCCCAGTCTCAAAAATATTAAAAAAGATTATATTATGGCAATTGCAATCTTCTTACGATTGGTTAGCTAGCGTGAGGTTCATGGGTACAGTTATTAAATAATATAATACTGGATACTGTCCCATCGCCGTAGCCCAAGTGGTAGAGCGTTCGCCCGGCACACCCGGCCCATGTTTAAATCCCGAGATGGGCAAGATACAAGTGGCAGTTTTTCACTGTCCATTTTAGCTCTATGATTGCTGTGGTTGTTCAGTGTTGATGTAGGTCCCTACGCTTTGTTCCCAGGGATGGTTATCCCCGTCTGTCATAACGCCACACGGTGGGTGTAGACGTTAAACCTCAATGTTCATTCATTCATACAGAATGCTATGTACGCGCTTTTTCCCAAATCACCAAGTAGGCTCAAAGGCGGCGCGGCGATCTGTACCAACAACCTACACACTCACATGTTTCACACACTGTCACCTACACAACAAACACACGTCTATCACTCTAACGTGTACGGAAATTGACATTTCTTGTTATTGAACCCACTCCCAGCCTCTCCCATTCTTCTTCTTCTTCTTCTTCTTCTTCTTCTTCTTCTTCTTATCCTTCTTCTTCTTTTTCTTCTTCTTCTTCTACCCCTTGGGGTCATGAGCAATCTTGCCACTGTAGATTGTTCTAACCTCAAGGACATTTGTCTAACCTATAAAGGGAACAGTGAAAGCCTCAGTTGAAAACCCGTCTTTCCTTTGTAGGCATGACAGATTCACTGCGGCAACAGTACCCCCGTTGGAGTGCCGGGGGTTTCAGTATAAATAGTATCCCCACTTTATGGAAATTTTGTGGGGCCGGGTAGCTCAGTTGGTAAGAGCGTCTTGCTAGTAACCGAAAGGTCGCTGGTTCGAATCCCGGATTGGTCAACGTGTGATCATATTATTTTCCCCTTTACCAACAACTGGCCCGCTGGTGTCAGTATAAATCGGTCCAGTAGTCGCCTATATGCGAAAGTGTCGTGTGACTATAATCTACAAACAACAACAACAACAACATGGAAATTTAGTGCTTTAAATTCCCACTGTTGCTATCTTCCTCATATACTCTTTCCCATTCCTGCTCTGTCCTATCACTCTGCTATACTATCTTCTTCTTCGCTAGATCAATGACCTACCTTTTTTCTTGAAAACTCTTCCTGGACAAGACTCCTTGTTTGTGTATGAGGTCTGTTGGATCAGCTTGGGAGTGTTGGACGCTTTCTGCTGGGTGGTCACTAGGGCTTCCTATGTTAGTATTTAGCAATATAGGCATTTTATATGTATATGTTTCGTTGATGATTTGTAATGATGGTTGTATTCTATTTTGTTTTTGTAACCGGGGGTTCGCGTAGTTGAGGTAAACCCTCAGCCGTCCCCTGCGTGGGATGTCTTTATTGTAAAGTGACTGGCCGGTGGAGGGCGTTCAATTTTCCAACTATGGTTGTTTCAGCAGATCTTTTATGCGGATCGGGGGTTGTCCGGTCCTGATTTGGCTCGGAGGAGTCCGCTGGACCTAAAGCAACAATAAATCAATCAATCAATCAATCTTCTTCTTCTTCTTCTTGATGGCGCAAAAAAACACGTCTTCGGTCTTCAATGCAGTACAATACAAAAGTATTTTACAAATATTCCCAAAAGAAACGTTTAGTCAACTGTATGCAAAGCATGTAGGTACATACTGTCACGTGGGGTTTATGGGCTCTGCACAATGGAATTATGGACCCTCACGTTTATTCGGTGGGAACTGCTAGTAGGTCACCCTATGAATTACTTTAATAAATTTATTTGTTTAGCTCGTTCTGTGTTAAGGTTGGGGTACAGAGATAGATAGAAAAATGGTAAAAGATTACTGTCACACTAGCTTTCACACGGCTATGAATCATATGTAGTCCAGCCACTTGATAACAGTTAAAATCACACATTTATTTCTTCTACTCTATACAAGATTCTCTAAGTACTAATCTAACTTAAAACGTCTCTTTCAATGCAAATAGTTCGATCGCTGATAGTCTAGGCAGCTGTTATATCTTCCTCGGGCACTTGCTATAATATTTCATGTAGATTTGGACTACTGTGGTCCGTTTTACAGTTTCTGAAGAGTTGGACTACTGTGGTCCTGTTATGATCAGTTTAAGTGCACTTCTGGGTGTACACTTAACTTTCTTATGGTGCGGTCGAAGTCCTTCTGTGAGGTAGCTTCTGGTCCACCTGGGTAGTTGTGTAGTTGGGTTCCCTTGCCACGCTGTGGGGTCTTGTAGGGGGTTTTTCAAGGTAGCTCTTTCCGGCTTGTGCGGCAGAGTCTCCTCAACCAACTAGTCGTTTCTGTGGAGTGGGGTGCACAGGATAGCTCGGGATAGCTCGGGATAGCTCGCCTGCTCGTCTGTAATATAAGAGACGAAATTCTGCACAACCCTGAATAATCGGTTTGTGCAGAGCGTCTCACTGAAAGCCAAGTAGCCCTCAGTGATAGCTCCACATCTCTATACATAAGCGACGAACATTCTGCTACTTCCGGGTTCCACTGGAATCTCAACTCTAAATTCCTATACATACATAAATATCAATCGTGGCTAACTATACACATACAGAATTAATAATAATATAAACATTCAGTGGTACAGCCACTGGTCTGCAAACATACATATAAGTTAAACAACAGTGGTTCCGTACGGTATACAACATGGCGGCGCAACCGGTCGTGTTTCGCCTCGTGCTCGGCTCTTCCACGTGGTACGGCAAATTCGGATTAACAATTCACATTTATGCATAGCAAATTCCACAAACATAATTTCAACAATAATATAAATATATCACGATGAAACAGAAGGGTGTTCATTTACCTGTTTGACAAGTTCAGGCCCGTGATGACTTGAGAGAATTCTAAGATTTCAAAGTCCTGCTTCCTGGTCTATGAGTGTAGAGATTTCTCTAGCTGTGGAGATGTTGACTCTACCTCGTCTCACACACGACTGATTCAAACTGTGTTAGGCTCTGACACAGTGAAAACTGCTCTACCCACTGAGCCTGCTCTGATTGGTTAAAACGGTCCGATTCAAAGCTCAAGTGCTGACTCACTGCGATGTGGGTGGCTCGCTCGCTGTGTGTGGTCTGCTGTGTAATTTAATTGCTGCTGTGTAATATACTGACTCTCTACTGTTACAAAGACTACACATGGCTAAATAGTAATAAGCAGAGTTAACACTAGCCAGTTCGTGACAGGCTCCCTCAACTGAAAAAAGGCGATGACTACTGGATTCGACCTTTTTCTACTACAGAGCCTAGTTTAACGCTGCACTATCCTAGGGTCCTATTTACACACTAGTTAAGTTGCTCTACCTGAGCTGCAATGCTGTGCCAGGTAGCTATGGACACTAGTGACAGGGTATTACTGGGCGGGGACGAATTCTGGTGCTGTGGCCCTTAGTTGTGTTGGGTGAGCGACAGCTGCTGTGTCCTCCACGAGATGGCGACTGAGGTAGTCGGCTCCGTGGTTCTCTTTGCCGGGTATGTACTCGATTTGGAATGAGTATGCCTGAAGGGTGAGTGCCCATCTCATCAGGCGAGAGTTCAAAGACTTGGAGGCTGCCAGGAACGATAGTGGTTGATGGTCCACCTGAACTGTGAAGTGGGTCCCATACAGGTAGAGTTGGAATTTCTGTATGGCCCAGACTAGTCCAAGACATTCTTTCTCTGACGTGGCGTAGTGGGTCTCGGCGGGTCTCAATTTTCTGCTGGCGTAGGCGACAGGGAATAGCGTCTCTGCATTCTTGGGGTCGCGCTGTAGCAGTACTGCTCCGAGGCCTAAGTCGCTTGCGTCGGTGCGAAGAACGAATGGCTGAGTCAAATCGGGTAGGTGGAGTACTGGCGCCGATGTCATTCTGTCCTTGAGTGTTTGGAATGCTGTCTCACATTCCGCTGTCCAAACTACTTTGTCCGGGGCGATTTTCCGGGTTCCATTTGTCAGTGGTACGGCGATCCTGTTGTAGTTGGGGATGAACTTCTGGTAGAAGCCGCAGAGTCCTAGAAATGACTGCACTTCCTTCTTGGTCTTGGGCCTAGGAGCGTCGAGTAGGCGTTTCACGGTCTTTTCTACCGGTCGCAGGCTTCCTTGACTTATGGTGTGTCCCAGAAATTCTAGTTCTGTGAATCCAATCTGACATTTGGTGGGTCTTGCCGTCAATCCCGTGTCTCTGAGGCGGGCGAGTAGTTGTTGTAGGAGCGTGACATGTTCCTCCCACGTAGGTGTTGCGATGAGGATGTCGTCCATAAACGAATGTAGGTGCTCGCTGCTCAGGGGTGCCAGGAGTTTTCGCATCATGGCACTGAAGATGCTGGGTGCGTTGTGGAGTCCGAATGGAAGTACGTTGAACTCGAAGTGTCCTTCCATAGTGCTAAACGCTAGGTACTTTCGGACTTGTGGTTGTACTGGTATCTGGTAGTATCCTTTGCTGAGGTCGATGCGTGAGAAGTACTTCGCTCGCTGTAGCTTGGCAAATAGGTCTGTCTGGTCCGGGAGTGGCTCTGGCTGGAACTGCGTTACGGCATTCAGCAGTCTGAAGTCGATGCACAGTCGATGCTCTCCGTTGGGTTTTCGCAACAATACCGTGCCTGCGCTGTAGGGTGAAGTAGACTCTGAGATGATTCCGGCTGCCAGTAAGGTGTCTATCTCTTCCTTGATGGCTCGCTGCTGAGACAGTGGCATCGGGTAGAGCTTCTGGCGGACGGGTGTTGGGTCGGTCACCGTTAAGGTTACTTCGACGAGGTCTGTCCTCCCTGGTCGGTCTGTGAGCACAGTCTGATGTTGTCGAATGACCTGTAGTACTTGCTGTTGCTGTTTAGCGGCTAGGTCTCCGTTGAGTATCACGTCTTTGTAGGTTTCTTTGGAGTGCAGGGGATACTCTACTGCATTGGTCTCCATGCTTTCTCCTTCTTCCGCGATGGCGATGGCTAACAAGTTGTGAGTGCTGGGGGTCGCTGGTCTGTCCGTATACTTCTTGAGGAGATTGATGTGGTGGTATCGGGCTCTCCCGTTCACCTCTACTTGGTAGACTGTCTTGGATTTCTTGGCAGTCACCCGGTACGGTCCTCTCCAAGCGATGTCCAGCTTGTTGGTTCCACTTGGAAGTAAGAGTAGCACTTGATCGCCGACTTGCAGTTCTCGGTCCTTCGCGTGGCGGTTGTAGTACTTCGCCTGACGGGCTCTTGCCTTCTTCAGTGCTTCACCAGCTTTCTTCCACGTTGCTTTGAGGGTTTCCTGCAGGTCTGCGACGTACTTGGTGGCACCTCTTGGTGTGTCGTCTATCTTGGCTTCCGTCCAACTTCTGCGTAGGGCTTCTAGCGGTCCGGCTAGAGGTCTGCCGAATAGCAATGTTGACGGGGTGTAGCCTGTGGCTGCATGGGGCGTTTCTCTGTATGCGAACAGTGCCGCATTCACGTAGGTGTCCCACGCTTCTGGATTGTCGTCGGCGACTTTCCTGAGTATGGTGAGAAGGGTTCCATTCAGTCTTTCTACTTGTCCGTTGCTGGCTGGGTGGTATGGTGGTGTGCGAATGTGATGAACTTGTATCAACTCGAACACGTCTTGCATCAGGCGGCCGGTGAACTGAGATCCGTTGTCCGTTCTAATGCTGTCCGGGAATCCGACTCTGGTAAAGATGGCGATGAGTGCATCTGCGATCTTCTTGGTGTCGATCGCTGGCAACGGGACTGCTTCGCACCACATCGTACATGCGTCGACGAGTGTGAGTAGAAATCTGTTCCTCTTCTTGGTCATGGGCAGTGGTCCTACTATGTCTACTGAGACTTGCTGGAATGGCACGCCGACTACTACCGATGGTCCTAAGGTAACTGGTACGGTGTGATGTCGCGGGGAATATCGTTGACATTGGTGGCAAGATTTCACGTAGCGCTTGACATCCTCCGTGATTCCTGGCCAATAGTAGTGTGCGCTGATTTTCTGCACTGTGGCTCCAATTCCCATGTGTCCGCTGAGTGGCATGCTGTGGCCTAATTCTAGTACTTGGGCTCGAAGGGTGGCTGGTAGTACTAGTTGGGTGTGATCTCCATCTCCTTGTCGATGTAGAACTCCCTCTTCCATGTAGAAGTCTCCCTTGTGCGGGGGTGTGTGCGCCTTGGGTAGCTTCTGGAAGCACTTCGCTATCGAGGTGTCTTCTTTCTGTGCTGTTTTGATCTCTTCGAGTCCTGGATTCGGAGCGAACTCGGGCTGGGGTGGTTGGGTTTTTGCTTGGGCCCTGGTTTGCACTGCAGCTATCTCTACAGTTTTAGGGGGCGTGCCTAAGAACACATACCTACAACCTAGCACTAGATCATACAGGGGTTTCTGTAAAACAGCTGCTTGGATTCGTCCTGTGACGTACCTACTCTCTACTTCTATCCAAGCTATTGGGCAAGTAGTCGTCGGTTTCGTCAAGTCTGCTCCTTGTAGTTCGACTGTCTTGTCTGTCAAGTCCGCGCGCGATACAAGAGATTCGCTAACTATCGCGTCGTATGATAGACCTGTGTCATACAGACAGTTCGCTTCTTTTCCGTTGACCTTGACCGTGTCTGTCACCGAGGGGTGATCTCCGATCGTGTGTGGCTTGTTACCGCTGCTTTGAGTTAGAACTCTGTGCGCTGGCCGGCTTTCGCGCTCTTCCCTACGTTGTGCGGCCAACTTGAAACATTCTGCGGTGGAGTGATTGTTTCTGTTGCAGAACGAACAATACCGTCTCTGTTCTGCGGGACCTCTTTTCCCGAATTCCGCGTTGGGTCCTTTATTTTGCCCAGGTCTGGGGTTATTCGGCTTATTCGCGGTGCGCTCTTCCCGGTTAGGGCTTCTTTTCTGTGCCTCTTTCCCGTTAGGCTTTAGGTCTCGCCTGAAGCTCTTGGCTTCTCCGTGTGCGGCCACGTACCTATCTGCGACCTTGACCAGATCTTCCAGTCTTTCCGCGCCCTGCTCTACTGAGAATGTCCTCAGCTCGGGGGTCATGGTTTCCCGTAGCTGTTCCCATACTAACAGTTCTGTCAGTCCATCATACGTCTTAGCCGTGGCTGACTGGCTAATCCACTTATCCAGCGTTGTGGACAACCTATCCGCGAACTGCGCATAGCTCTCTCCTTTCACTCTCCGATTGGTGCGGAATTTTTGCCGATAGCATTCTCCTGTTAGTTCGAATCCCGTTAGGAGTGCCTCTTTTACTTTGTGATAGTCAGTCACTCTGTCAGTCGGTAGCTTACTGTAGATGTCATAAGCCTTTCCTCTAAGCCCTTGACTAAGCTTAAAAGACCAATGAGTGGGATCTAGTTTGTACTCTGTTGCTAGACGCTCAAACCTAGTCAGATAGAGATCTAGACCTTCCTCTCTCTCATTGAATGTTCCCAGTGGAAATGACATTCCTTGTACAGGGTTGGATGCTACCTCTAGCTGATCTGAGTGGGGAGGGGTTGAGGAAGAACTTGAAGCTCCTGATCCCAATCTTCTTAGCTCTAACTCATGCTGTCTGTCTTTTTCCTTTTCTGCCCTCTCATACTCCCATCTCCTACTTTCTGCTTCTCTCTCTGCTGCTAATGCTGCCTTCTTCTGTTCTCTTTCTGCCTCTAGCTCTAATTTCCTCGTTTCTCTCTCTGCTTCTAATTTCTTCTGCTCTGCTTCTAATTTCTTCTGCTCTGCTTCTAATGCTAGTTTCTTCTGCTCTGCTTCTAGTTCTAATTTCTTTTGCTCTGCTTCTAGTTCTGCTTTTCTCTGTTCTGCTTCGAGTTTCTTCTGTTCTCTCTGTCACGAAGAAAGGGATTTGGGGGAAGGGGGTAAGCTCTTAATCTCTAGCGCTGTGTTGTCTCCTTTGATAGACTAACGTGCGATGACATTCCAGAGATTAAAGCAAGGCCAAATTAATAAGTGATAAATAGAGTAAAGACGAGAAGGAAAAGTAAATGTACTAGTTAAGAAATTCACAGTCAAAGGCCAGTCAAGGAAATTGCGATTTCTGTAACTATCTACTTTTAATAATTGAAAAGGGAGAGTCTAGGTCAAATTGTTCTATAGTGATTCATTGGCGTGGCGTCTCTAGTACTGAGTAGTCCGGTGATATTCGGGAAAGTCAATCTTATGGGTACTAGAGCTATCGTAGACTGATCACATCACAGGGTGAGAGAGTATCTGTATGGGGGCCAGAGTTTCTGTGATAATCTGGCGAGAGGGGGGTCTCTCAGGCTTAGGCACTTAGCTGTGGACTGCAGTGCGGCGATTTGTCCAGGATCCTCTGGATGGCTTGCCAGTGATGGTGCAAGCGTGGTTGGAAAGATGCAGGTCAGTGGTCACGCGGGGATGACTCACGGATCACGAGTGCTAGTGGTGTTGTTGTGTTGTGGTACAGGCGTTGAACCTGGCTTACGTGGCTAGCCGGTTCAGAAATTGCGAAGTCCCAAATCACGCGTCTCATTGACCTCCCGGGTTGTTGGGGGCCTGCAGCGGGTCAGCGATTGGGAGATGATACCAGTCCGGGGCGATGCGTCCGGCACAGGAACCCGTCTGCAACGTGTACAGACGCTGTATCAGCTGGGGATAGGGATAATGCGAATTCCGGGCCTGTTGTACAGTCACCCTTCTCAGAATTCAAATTGGTGTGACCGGTCAAGAGTTGAATCAGTGCACATACCAACAGTCAAGCAATGCTACTAGATTTACTGGGACAAAGTGGAGGTTACTCGCAGCCACTAGTAAAAGTACATTCGGCGCATTTAGGATGGGGATGGCAACAGGGCAAATATTTATACATCGGGAGGCATGGGGGAAGGCAATAATAGGGGTACAGGACAAATGGGTTGTAGGTCTGGGCCGTACTTGGGATTCTAATCTATATGGAGGGGGTAGCATGGCATGGGATATTTATACATGGGGCAACGGAGTATACAAGCATAAATTCAAACACGTCATGAATGATGTACAAGGTAGAAAGTATGTGCAAGGGAGAAAACACAAGTCATAGCAGTACATCAAAGCAAAATTATAAACATGGACATACATACTGACAGGACGCATGAACATGATGGCGAACGACAGGTGATGGGGTTGCTATATGACAACGGGTAAATTCCCTCTCTTACCTTGGTTTAAGACGGGTGGAAGCACAAGGATACTGACGAAACTCAGAGGTCGCTCGGTGATGGCGGCGTGGATTCGAACAGGTTGTGACTTCGAGGCAGGGAAGTTAGCATCTGACCCTAAGCCTTGGTCAGTAGCAGACTTTAAGGCGATCCTGGGGGCGGGGCTTAAGAGACTGTGCGAGCCTGCTAGGTAGTGATGGCTGGTCAAGAGGAATGATGGCTGGTTTGAAGCGATCGTCGCTGGCTGTGCGGGGTGGTCGAATGGTTGCAGCCGGGCCTCAGGGGTGCAATTGTCCGCCTCGTCACACTCTCTCTGCTGCTCTCTCTGCCTTAGCCTCCTGTTTCTCTACCTCTGCATTGATATACGCAATTAGGTCTGCCCCTGCTAAGTGTAAAGCTTCTCCTAGTTCCTTGAAACGCAATCTCAAGGCCACTGGGTCCGACATTGCCAAACGTGTCTATGAACAACCTCTGAATCACGTGGAATACCAAAACACTAGCAATATTGCAATTCAATAAAAACAATGCAAAGACCATAAACTTCTCAATCAATAATAGAATAAAACAAGAGTCAAATGGCATACAACAGTTATTTAAGCAAAACCTGCAAAAGAACAATGCAACATACAGGCACAAAAATATTTGAAGCAAAAACGTTTTTAACTAAAGAATAGTGCACCCAAACTGATTAGTCCTTGTTACCACTATTCTAAGTTATTCTACTTCTACTGTTATCTAATTTTATTGTACTTAGGTCCGGTTATACCCAATTCCTATTATACACAGATCCTGGCAAGGCTCGCCAATTAAAGTGTCACGTGGGGTTTATGGGCTCTGCACAATGGAATTATGGACCCTCACGTTTATTCGGTGGGAACTGCTAGTAGGTCACCCTATGAATTACTTTAATAAATTTATTTGTTTAGCTCGTTCTGTGTTAAGGTTGGGGTACAGAGATAGATAGAAAAATGGTAAAAGATTACTGTCACACTAGCTTTCACACGGCTATGAATCATATGTAGTCCAGCCACTTGATAACAGTTAAAATCACACATTTATTTCTTCTACTCTATACAAGATTCTCTAAGTACTAATCTAACTTAAAACGTCTCTTTCAATGCAAATAGTTCGATCGCTGATAGTCTAGGCAGCTGTTATATCTTCCTCGGGCACTTGCTATAATATTTCATGTAGATTTGGACTACTGTGGTCCGTTTTACAGTTTCTGAAGAGTTGGACTACTGTGGTCCTGTTATGATCAGTTTAAGTGCACTTCTGGGTGTACACTTAACTTTCTTATGGTGCGGTCGAAGTCCTTCTGTGAGGTAGCTTCTGGTCCACCTGGGTAGTTGTGTAGTTGGGTTCCCTTGCCACGCTGTGGGGTCTTGTAGGGGGTTTTTCAAGGTAGCTCTTTCTGGCTTGTGCGGCAGAGTCTCCTCAACCAACTAGTCGTTTCTGTGGAGTGGGGTGCACAGGATAGCTCGGGATAGCTCGGGATAGCTCGCCTGCTCGTCTGTAATATAAGAGACGAAATTCTGCACAACCCTGAATAATCGGTTTGTGCAGAGCGTCTCACTGAAAGCCAAGTAGCCCTCAGTGATAGCTCCACATCTCTATACATAAGCGACGAACATTCTGCTACTTCCGGGTTCCACTGGAATCTCAACTCTAAATTCCTATACATACATAAATATCAATCGTGGCTAACTATACACATACAGAATTAATAATAATATAAACATTCAGTGGTACAGCCACTGGTCTGCAAACATACATATAAGTTAAACAACAGTGGTTCCGTACGGTATACAACATGGCGGCGCAACCGGTCGTGTTTCGCCTCGTGCTCGGCTCTTCCACGTGGTACGGCAAATTCGGATTAACAATTCACATTTATGCATAGCAAATTCCACAAACATAATTTCAACAATAATATAAATATATCACGATGAAACAGAAGGGTGTTCATTTACCTGTTTGACAAGTTCAGGCCCGTGATGACTTGAGAGAATTCTAAGATTTCAAAGTCCTGCTTCCTGGTCTATGAGTGTAGAGATTTCTCTAGCTGTGGAGATGTTGACTCTACCTCGTCTCACACACGACTGATTCAAACTGTGTTAGGCTCTGACACAGTCAAAACTGCTCTACCCACTGAGCCTGCTCTGATTGGTTAAAACGGTCCGATTCAAAGCTCAAGTGCTGACTCACTGCGATGTGGGTGGCTCGCTCGCTGTGTGTGGTCTGCTGTGTAATTTAATTGCTGCTGTGTAATATACTGATTCTCTACTGTTACAAAGACTACACATGGCTAAATAGTAATAAGCAGAGTTAACACTAGCCAGTTCGTGACACATACCCATCTCACATTGGAGGAAACAGATCGGAAATTGTGGTCGTCTTTCTCCGATTGAGGATATTGGTGTCGGAAGCGGTGGTACGAACTGTTGAATAATCGTCTGTCCCGAAAAGTTGTATACTGCAAAACAAAACAATTCAATTCAATGCAATACAGTGCCTTTGAGGTTTTTTCCAACACGACATAGAGCAATTCCAGTGACAGCTTAATTTTTTTTTTAAAATCACACATTTCAATCAAATTCCATAAACTATCACCTGATTCCATAATGCTTTGAACGAAACCCTTTACGTGCTTGTTTCGCCTCCTAACTTCCGTTTTTGTTTTTGATTTTTAGTTGGACCAAACATTCCCATTCTCTCCTCTCTTACCTTCCCCTCCACACACACCCAGTCACTGCCGTCATTAAGAAGGAGAGCAGGAAATACCCCTTCCAACCCTCATCCACCTCCTCCCCTCCCCTCTCATACCCTTCCCACACAAACCTTACCTTACCATTTGAGCCCATAAGCCTTTTTGGAAGACCTCGGGACCAAGACAGGCCCCGTTTGCTTTTGGTTTTTCATTTTGTCTGAGGCTGTAAACCCCACCTCCCTAGCCCTCCCATCCCTGACCTTGTCACCATTCTCTCTCCCGTCCCTGGCGTGCCAGTTGACAAGGTTACTGATCTACAATGGCTTCATTCAATTGCCTGTGGCGCGTGCCATTGATTCCTCGTCACCACAGCTGACTTTAAATTATGTTTTATCTTCTTGTGATTCACTGTGGTCTACCTTTAACTATCAGTCATTAAATTTATCATCATCATTAGCATCATCACCATCACCATCATCATCATCATCATCGTACACTGCTGACTTCAAATTAAGTTTTCTCTTCTTGTGATCGACTGTGACCTACCTTTTACTTACTGCTCATTGAATTCTTGTTCACCAGCATCGTCATCATCATCATCATCATCATTTTGTTGTTGTTCTTCTTCTGTTTCAATCTTGTACCATTTTAGCTTTCTGTTTTGTAGTGTAGTTATTAAATTTATTAATTTAGTATTATGAAAATAAACTACACAATATGGTCTTTTATGCTTTCATAATTAGAGACGTAATATAATGAATTTGTATTTATATGTGGTTTTTGTGTGGATCCTATCGTGTTTCTGACCTTGTAAGAGATAGACACGTTTCGTGTGAGTGTGGTCCAGCTATGGTTGCTAAAGGTTCGCTAGAACCTGTAAACAAGAAATCAAATCAAATCAAATCAAGAATTTTAAGACGAAAATTGGAAGAGGGAGGGGGAGGAGAGGAGGGAGGGAAGGGGGAAGTCGGTGAACGTATGGGATACATGGGAGTTGGGAGTGTAGATGGTGAGGTAAGGAGGTATACTGAGACATTGTCTTTTGTCCGTTCCAGTCTCACAATCTAATATCGCCACCAGCCAACAGCCACACTTAACAATGAGTTCAAGGTTACTGAAGAGGGAGACAAACCTAAGAGCAGCGTCATACGTGTCAAACCATTTGGCGGTGAATTGTTTTTCGCTAGGAAGGGGTGGCGGGGATCCCCGGCCAGTCTCTTCATCTTTGTTGAAAAACGTTAGTGTCTGTGCGGCGGGAGAGAGAGAAGAGAGAGAGAGAGAGAGAGAGAGAGAGAGAGAGAGTGTTACACGATATTTATCAATAGTCGATTCAGCCCCGACGCTTGAATCTTGCTTGATATATGTAACTCGAATTCGTTTAGCCACGCAGCCAGTTCACTCAGCAACAAAGCAAGAGTCGTCGTATAAAGTTTTCCAACTTTATTCAGCAAACATCAACCATTGCATACAAGATCGCTTTCCGAAATTCACTTCAACAATCAACCCTACAAGCAGACAGTGCATTACTTATTTAGCTTCTCTGCATCCGAGGAAAAATTCGAACATTCCAGAATGACGCAATAACACCCAATCAAAATAAAACTCGTCACCGGATCTATGTATTGTCTTACGTCACATAATGTTTACGAATCTACATGATTCGACCAGCTTTTACCCGTATCATCTGGAAAATTCGGGCGATAATAAACAATTCATTCCAGAAAATTCTCAACAATATCGACGGACGAAAATTATCAACATTATTTAAAGTTTATTCTAGCAACAGCGCAAAAGCAAATCAAAGGTAAATACACGCTATCATTGCATGCTTTGCAAAACAAAATGATCGGATCTGTCGTGTGCGTCTCAATCGTAACAGAGAGAGACAGAGAGGGGGAGAGAGAGAGAGAGAGAGAGAGAGAGAGAGAGAGAGAGAGACAGACAGACAGACAGACAGACAGACAGAGACAGGCATGCAAGGCAAGGCAAAAGTGCAATTCTAGAGAGAGGGGCAGGCTATGTGCGTTCAGGGTAGCGACTGTGACACTCATGGGGACAGAGACATTGGATTTCGATAGTCCACAAACTAGCCATTTTGGACTTTAACAGTGATGAAGCCCCGTGATAAGGGGTTAGGTCGGCAGACGACCTCGGCAGACAAGCTCACCAACCTACAGTGACAGGAACGACTTTAAGAAAATTAGATTAATCACATTTGTATCTCGGTATTCTTCCTATGATATTATTATTTAGCAATGTAGCCTTTTTATATGTATATGTTTTGTTATATTTTATAATGATGTTTGTATCTATTTGTTTTTGTAAACGGTGGTTCGATAAATTAGAGTATAGCTTCAGCGTCCCCTGCGTGGGATGCCTTTATTGTAAAACGACCGGCGGGTGGAGTGCCTTCAGTGTTACCACTAGGGTTGTTTCAGCAGATCTTTATATATATATATATTGGCCATCAGTCTTACGGTTTCAATCTTTGTGGCGTCAAGTGATCCGACCTCTTTGGATTGGAGACGTTGCTTGGTAAATTGAATACCTTCAGCCGTCTCTGATCTTCTCCTCCACACTTTCCAAAGTTATTAGAATAAAAGACGTTTGTGAGGGAAGGGGAGAGAGAGAGAGAGAGGGAGAGAGAGAGAAAGAAAGAAAGAAAAAAAGAATGAATGATTAATTGATTTTAGGCATTAGCCCATAAAACCATGGGATTTGGGGGTAGAGGGTTTACAATAACAACTCGAATCGAATTGAACCGATTGAACTTTGTACAGGAAACAGAGTGACATGGTTATTATTTCAGCACAGTGTCAATGACATTAACAGTGACTTTTCATTTTAAGCGAATTTAACCGATCGGCCGGCCGAAATTGAGACTGATAAAACCAATCGTCCTTAGGTATAGCCGTGGGTCTATTCACTGTCGGTATTAACAAGGTCGGAGGCATATGGTGTTTAGGTTCCAAGGAAACGTCTGATGAGCGCAACGATATCGCTGATTGTCGCTGAGCGCCGTTGTCGCTGCTGCCAGTGCTTCAGCGTAGCCCTGTCCACCACGACCAGGCGGCTACCGCTCCTTGATGTTGCTGAGGATCGCTGTCTCCCGAGCGGACAGCTTTTGCTTCCTGCTGCTTCACAAAAGCAGTGTTACTCTCTGATCTGTAATATTGTACACCCTCACAATATCATCAGTCTCTGCCGACAACGAGTGTTTCCCATAGCGCCTATCCACCACTGTTTTCCGGACCGATACGTTTTTAGCAGGCTCCCTCAGTCGTCGTTGTACAATGTAGGCGATGGTTTCTTATCGTCTTCTTCCTTGGCTTCCAGCGTGTCATTGATGCTGTTGTTTAAACTATTATTATCAACTTCAGGCGCCTGTGGTTCAAAAATACGTTTACTGCTCTGTGAATGTGTACCAGTGTTGACCCTAGCCTTGAGCTTGATACTGTGTTGATGTGTCACGTAGACCTAAGTCTAATGGAATGTCGTCTTTGTTTACATTGTTACTATTATTCGTGGTCGAATAAAAACATTTCTTGAGGGAAAGTAGTCTTCAGTCTGTAACGCGTGTTGACGTTGTTGTTGCCACTATCGCCGCCATGTTGCCTTGCTGAAGCTGAGAATGACGACCGTGCCCTAGCCTCTACCGTCCAGTGGGAATGATGTCAACGTGTTTTCTCTATCCAACGAGTTTAGTGCTCCTTCCAGAGTTGATGGCAAGCCTTCAACTGACATTTTGCTTGATTGGGAAGAAATTTGCCTTCGAAATCGGCGCGAACACTTTGCGAGCGGTAACAGATAAAATAGAGAGAGAGAGAGAGAGAGAGAGAGAGAGAGAGAGAGAAGGGGGGGGGGGAGAGAAGGAAGCAAACCATCTAATGGTCAGATAAAATCAAAGCTTTCGAGTTGTGTTTTTTTTTTAATTTCAAACTCTTTCGCAAGGTAAACAAGCAGAGGTTAAATGTAGGCCTAACAACTGTTTTAGTAAGAACTTGTCTAAATTCCTATGACTTTTGCCAGACTGGACAAAAGTCTGCTCGTTGGATGATTTGAAATTGTTCTAGCATCATTTTTTAAAATTTTATTTCCAGTGTGAAGGCCTTTACGTGGTATAATAGGATTGGAAGTTATGCACGCCGCTCGTTTCGGCCAACCTGCTTACGGTTTTAATCTCGTTGGTGGTGGGTGTCTGCTTTATTTTGATCTGAGTTTGGTGCTTTTAGGTCGGATCGGATTGGTTGTGTGTTTAAGGGTCTCAGCCTTTTTGTTTGGTTTTACCTAAAGCCGTTGTTATTTTGACGCCTGTCCAACTCCCCACCACCCTTACTCTTGACTTGACTTGACTTCACCCTCTCCCCCAAAACCCTCTTATCCATCTCCAGTCTCTGTCTCGATATCTGTCTTGCTCCTACTCGTCCTCCGTCTCTCTCTCCCATCTCCCCTGCCTCACATCCCCCATTACTACTGCTCCCCTTGTCTCCCCTGAGATTGGAACCTTTAGCATCCTAGCTCCTTATAGCCCTTTTCGCTAACCACTGAGCACTGTAGCAATCAAGGCATTTCGGCCGTCTACAGCCTGTAACTTGAGGTCGCCACAGCAGACTGCGAGGGACACTGGGGGGCGAATGATGCCAGTTTTATTGTAAGGGGAGATAAATTGAAGAAAGAGACTGCTGGCGAGTACTATAAAGGGAAATCACCACCTACACCGGCACCATCACCATGTCCACTATTACTAACCAACGCCAACCACAGTCCACCGCGCTAGTGTTGGAGTTTTGTATTGCCAAACAACGCAACAGTGCCCTCAGCTGTTCTCCCTCTCGCCTCCCTCACACCTCCACGCTCACCCCCTTCCCCTCTCCCTAAGGATTGGATAAGAGCACTTTAAATGTTTTCTTTTGTGACTCATTTTATTTCGTTTTTATTTTCTTTTCTGTTATATATTTAATTTTTATTTTATTTATGTTTCTTAAATTTAATTTGTTTACATTTTATTTAATTTTATTACATTATTTATTTTATTAATTGATTTAGGTTTTTTACCTTAATTTTTTATTTTATTTTTATTAAATTATTTTTGTTTAGATTATTAGATTCCAATATTTTATTCTATTTCATTTAATTATGTGTTCTATTTTAATTAATTTATGTATTTATTTATAAAGTAGATAGTTTTACTCGTACGAGAGAGGACTATAGAAATAGAGTTGTCAATTCAACCAATCTTTTTGACCTCTTACAAGGAATGATGACAGGCGTTAAACGTTGAATAAATAAAAGACATTCATACTTTAAAAAAAACATAAGGTATTAAAATAAATTAAGTCATGCACTCGATGTACTCGCATCCTCCCCTCAAACACATATTTCATTTATAAAACTGACATTATACAACGTAAAAGAGCATCACATATTACAGTATAAAATTGGAGTCAAATATCTGGGACACACTATATTATTGCGTCATCAAACATCCTTTGATCCCTTTCCCGTTTTTCTAACCTACTGTCTCTCCCTCTTACCCCTCAACCTCCTCTCTCTCTTTCTCTCTCTCTATGTTACAACTATTGAGAAATATCAAGAACTCCGAATATTACCACTTCAAAAACAATTTATATTTAATACAGCTATCCTTATGTTCAAAATCACACATGGAGAAACGCCTGCATATCTTGATACATTTTTTATTAAACCAGTTGATGGGCATAGACTGTATAATTATAAACTACCCCTCCCTCGCATTGATTTATACAAAAATAGCCTATCGTTTAATGGAGCTAGTGTATGGAACTCTCTCCCTCTGGAGTGTAAACATTGCGACACACTGTTTTCTTTCAAATGTAAAATATGTAGGCATCTGCGAAATTAATTATAAAAGTGATGTATAATAACATATATGACAACACAGTCATTCATGTAATTATTAACTTATTTATTTATTTATTTACTTTATTATTATTATTATTATTATTATTATTATTATTATTATTATTATTATTATTATTATTATTATTATTATTATTATAATTCTAAGGGTGAAGGATATGGGGAGAAAGGATGGTTGCCTAAAATTGTTTAAAGATAATGATGAAGATGTTGGTGTGATTGTGTGTGCATGTGTGTGTGTGAGTGATGTGATTTCCAAGTTAAAGTCAAAGGTTAATTATTATTATGTTAATTTCTTAAGGGACAGATTGGAAGATTAGACTGTACTGTATCATTAGTCTAAAATCTTTATCCCTAATAAAAAAGTTTCAAAAAGTTTCTCTCTCTCTCTCTCTCTCTCTCTCTCTCTCTCTCTCTCTCTCTCTCTCTCTCTCTCTATCTCTCTCTCTCCTCTCTCTTTCTCCGACCCCCTGTCTCCTCTCTCTTTCTCCGACCCCCTGCCTCTCTCTCTCTCTCTCTCTCTCTCTCTCTCTCTCTCTCTCACGTTTTTGTCTCTTTTCTCATTTCGTTCCTACATTACGGATTCCCCATTCCTGTGTTGGTGAATTTCCTGGTAAAGCAATTGTTCCGGTGACTACACATTCACTAGAGCCATCGATTGTGGGTTATATCTTCCTTCCTTCCTACTTCCCATCTTTTCTTTATTTTTCTTTCTTTCTTTCTTTCTCTTTCCCTCTTTCTTTCTTACTCCTGTCGTGGCGAATTTTCTGGAATTAATTGTTTATTATCGATCGAAGTTTCCAGATCTGTCTCGTAGTAGCTAAGCAATTTGTCTAACCTAAAGAATGTTCTAAGACGTAAGACAGTGCGTAGTTTGGGTGACGAGATGTATTTTGATTGGGTATTATTGCATCATTCAGGAATGTTCGAAGTTTCTCTGGATCGTAGGGAGGCTATCATTATAAGTAATGCACTGGCTGCTTGTAAGAGTGATTTATGTAGTGGGTTTTGGAAAGCTGTCTTGTATGCAGTTGTTGATATTTGCTGAATAACATTGGAAAACTGTATACGACGACTCCAGCCTTGTTGCTGAGTGGACAGGCTGCTTAGATAAACAAATTCGAGTTACACATATCAAGATTCAAGCATCGGGGCGGAGTGGATTAATAAATACGTGTGACAATCTGCAAGAAGATATTATTTCTCCGGTGAACACACAATCAGTAGAACTACTGATTGTCATCCCTGTCCTCTTTCTTCTTTTATTCACTTGTCAATCTTCTTCTTCTTCCTCTTCTTCTGCTTTTTCTTCTTCTGCTCCTCCTCCTCTTTCTTCTCCTCTTCCTCCTTCTTCTCCTTCATTTCTTCTTCTTTTCTTCTTCATCTTTTTCATCATCTTCTCCTCCTCCTCCTCCTCCTCCTCCTCCTCATTCTTCTTCTTCTTCTTCTTTTTCTTCTTCTCCTTCTTCTTCAGGTATTTCTCCATGGGTAGGTGAATGATCTGGTAAATTAATTATGGTTCCAGTGACCACACATTCACTACAACTTTTAATTGTGCTTTTTCTCTCCATTTTGTTCGCTCTTTGCAAACTATTTTTGTGTGTCGTGGCTTTGTTGGAGATGGGTGGGTGAGGGGGTGCAAGATAGGGATTGAGGAAGTGGGGTTGGGGATGAGCGGGGTGGGTGAGTGTGTGGGTGGTCTTTCTTTACGTGCTGGTGAATGTGCCGGTAAAGCAGTTGTTCCGGTGACCACACACTCACTACAGCTGCTGATTGTGCTGTCGCGGTCCGCTCTGGCAGTGAAGGCAGTGAAGAGAGAGAGAGAGAGAGAGAGAGAGAGAGAGAGAGAGAGAGAGAGAGAGAGAGAGAGAGAGATGAGAGAGAGAGAGAGAGTGGGTGAGAGAGTGGGTGAGAGCGAGAGATTTGTACCTCCTAGCTAACAGTTGAAGAAGAAGGAGGCACCTAAATTCTCTCATGATTTTCCGAGCAAATCGGGGGATTTTTTTTCTCTGTCCAGCCGTTCGTCCATGTGCGCTTTTTCCTAAAACTCTAAAACTAATGGATGGATTTGTGTGAAACTTTGTATGTAGTTAGAACATAAAGATGCCTTCCACATAACACAAATCTATGCATTACGGGTACGTCATCATGGTCACCACATCATTTACCCACTCCCCACCCCAGCTCCCTATTTCTATCATGTCCTATCCCGTCACTCGAAGGTCGTTGGGGCACCACAGATGATCGTTTAACCAGCTTTTATACTCCATCATTTTCTGTCCTAAGCAACCTTCATAGCTTCGCTCAGTGTCAAGCCAGTCCATTCTCGAATGTTGTCCTCCCTCCTCTTTTTCTGTCTCCCTCTTCTTCTGCCTTAATGCACCGTGCCTTGCAAGACGGTCTTTGCAAGACCTGATGCTCTGGTGACGTGGCCATACCATCGGAGTTTCCGTTTCTTCACCACTGGGAGCATTTCATAGTGTTGTCCAATGGCTTGTGTGATGGTCTGTGGGACTTCGTTGATGGTGAAGTCCTGCGTATAGGAAATGCCCAAAAGTCTTCTGTAGCACCTCATCTTTATGCCTTGTATTCTTCGTTATAGATCTGCTGTGAGGGTCCATGTCTCGCAAGCGTATAGGAAGAAGGAGATGACAAGGGAGTGCAGCAGCCTTACCTTGGAATGTAGACTGATGGCAATGGGCTTCAACCTTGTTCTGGGACCAATTATCTGATACAATGGCTCCTAAATATTTCAAGCTAGGCACTGTGTTTAGGAAGGCCTACCAGACTGTGAAGCGGCTGACAAGTGTTAAACAGCACAAGGTCTCTACGATCCAAATCATGTCTGCCTTATAGAAGAACACGAAGTCTTGGATTGATGGACAGAGTACAGCTCCGGCCTTTACAAGCAAACACCAAACGGAAACCCAACAGTTCTTACATGTCCCCAGAACAGAGAAGAGGAAGAGATCCTTCCAATTCTCCGAGAAGAAGTTGAGGTAGCAGTGCAATCAATGAAGAAAGGGAAATCAGCGGGAGTGGACAACATACCCGAGGAATTGCTTCATGCAGGAGGAGAAGCGATGATTGACGCCCTCACCATTATCTGTAACAAGATCTGGCAGAGTGGGGAGTAGCCTACACCATGGACCCAGTCGCTTGTCGTCACTCTTCCCAAAAAGGATAACCTTCAGGAGTGTGAAAATTACCGCACCATCAGTCTCATCAGCCATCTCAGCAAGGTCCTTCTGAAAATAATAATCAACAGTATGAAACCCCAAGCTGAACAAATCATAGCTGAAGTACAAACAGGATTCACGGCAGGGCGAAATACCACTGAACAGATTTTCAACCTAAAAATAATCTGCGAAAAATACTCACAGCACCACCTACATTTATATCAAGTATTTGTAGAGTTTAAGAAATCGTTTGACAGAATATGGCATGCAGCTATGTGGGCAATCATTAGAGTGTACACAACAACAGACCTAAAATCATCAAATTCATCAAATGCCTGTATGAAAAGACCACAAGTGCAGTCCTCCACAACAGCGCCATCGGGAACGGGTTCAGAACAACAATTGGTGGGCGACAAGGGTGCCTACTCTCTCCAACACTTTTCAACATTTTCCTAGAGCGCATCATGTCAGATGCCCTTGCAGATAGCGGAGGCACAGTCAGCATAGGGAGTAGAGCAATCTCCAACCTCCGTTTTGCAGATGACATTGACGGATTCGCTGGAGAGGAACAAGAACTTGCAGCTGGTACAGAGGCTTGACACCACCTCCAGAGCCTATGGCATGGAAATGGGTGCAGAGAAGACCAAACTGATGACCAACAACACCAATGGCATCAACATGGATATCAAAGTACCCGGCCGATCCCCCTCCTATTCAATTCAGTTCAATTCAACTCAACCAATCTATATTGCCACCAAAGGAATTATGTACGGTATTTGTGTCGCATTTCTGTATGTAAAAACATCGAAAATAAACCACAATTCTTTTAAAATAAATAAATAAATAAATAAATAAATAAATAAATAAATAAATAAAATAAAAACAACTAAAATTTTGATAAAATAATTTTAGAGATTCATTCTTTTTTTGTCTCTTCATTTTAGAGATCCATTAATTCCTCTTACCACACACATCAGCCTTATCCTGAGAATGTTTAGGTTTGGTTCTCTACCGATGTGCAGGACAAGGAAGAAGATACCAGCAACAGCGTTTTCCAATGGCTGGCTTAGCTTCTCAGCTACATTAGCGTCCAATTTTGACAGGATTATCTCCCGTTGCACGTTGACCTGCCGCGCAATGTTGGTCGACTTAGCAGCAGTTATGTCCCTTTCAGCTACATTAGGGTCGGACTTGGTGGACTGGATCGTCTCCCATTTCCAAAATGTCGCTAATGATTCCTTGCCATATTTGGTTGCAAGTAAGTTCTCGGACCCCATATCATCTTGTTTTTGACTGTAGACAGATATAATTCTAGATCTGATACGACACCTCTAACATCAACAACAACAACAACAACAATAAAAATAATAATAATAATAATGATGATAATAATAATAATAATAATAATAATAATAATAATAATAATAATAATGAATTACATTTATATCGTGCTAGTCTCACAGACTCAGTGTAAGCGCATACTCGCTCAAATTCATTCGTTATCCATTCTTACAAAACATAACACGTATACAACCCGAAAACAACATTCGAGAATGGACTGGCTTGACACCGAGTGAGGTCATGAGGGCTGCTGAGGACAGGAAGATGGAGTACGCTGGTTAAAACGATCATCTTTGGTGCCCTAACAACTTTCAAGTTACGAAATAGGATAGGAACAGGTATACATTGTGGAACAGATCTACCAACGCCAAAAGACGCATATTGTCTATGAAACACTGACACATCCATGACATAGACCCTATCAGATGAAGGCGCATACATACATACATACATACATACATACATACATACATACATACATACATGCATACATGCATTCAAGTATTCAGTTATATATACATTCAAACGTACGTACATGCATACACACATACTTACATAGATAAATATATACAAGTAAGATAGTGAAACCTACAACTCTACGTTTTGGGAGTCTTGCGATATATCTGTCAGTAATTTCTCAGCTCGCAGTCTGACACCATTGCCCCCTTTGCCCGTGGGCTGGGAAAGTGAGTGACGGCACTATCTCCAGAAGGACAAATGGTGCCAAATGACTCTGTTCTGAAGTGGGACGCCCTTTCTGGGTTGCCGTCAGGGCCCACAATCGTGCTACATTGTATGACCTAGGAGGCAAGGGACAGTACCCAGTTAACCGCGTTAGCAGATTAACAAATTTACGGTAACCACATAAAGCTGGCTTAAACTAAAGGGCGTCTACAGCAGAGTAGTCGGTGGCGTGTGGAGACTTAATATGCGTTCTTTTTACCAAAGTTTGACGGGTATACTCGGTTTCTGACTAATAAGTGCCGCTTGTCTGTCTGTCTGTTTGTCTGTCTGTCTATCTCTTTTTCTCTCTCTTGTTCTACTTTAATTACTGACCTTATTAAATACTTTTTTTGTTTGTTTTGCCCCTTGCAATTTGATGTTGTAATTACGTCCATCAAGATTGACGTGAGTCATCGTCTATTGCGAAAATGTGATCCTAATGCCAAATCATTACCATAGCCAGATTAGGAAAGCATGTTCTCGTGAGGCTATTCTATTCCTGCCCAGGAAGGTCAGAGGATGAGCGTAGTGTTTGTGATGGAATGTTCCGCTGCGATCGAGCGCTAGGGACTCATTAAAAGTGGATTCCCTTTTGAACGGTGATTTTCGTGTCTTCGTGTAATCGGACCCTGGAGGGTTTAACATGTGGATTCATATTAAAAGGACGTGAATGTTGAAAGTGTTTGTTTTGGGGGGAGAGGGTGCGGGTTGGGGAGGTGGGATAAGGGTGATCATTGTGGCCAATGATTATACTTGGATTATCTTTTTTTCGTATTTATTATTACAATTAGTATATGTTTTTGGACAAGCAAAAAAAAAAGATCAAATCATCACGAGTCGGGGGTCGTGGGTGTGTGTGTGTGTTTGTGTGTGTGTGTGTTCCACAGTGGCGCTAACCTTCTCACCGTGTTCTCGTTAAGCGCTAACCCTTCCTGTCTTGGATTTTGCCGGTGGGATAAGAGAAGAATTTGCAGGCAATATTTCCAGCGCCTGCCTAGGGGCTTGCATTTCCGAGGTAGAGGAAAACGATTATGCACGGGACTATCCGTGAATGGAATGATTATCATCATATTCAACCGCTATAGGTCTGGGCCAGTATGCATTGGGTGAGATTAGAAAGTGCTGTCAACTAAGGGATTGCCAAAGGTTTATTGAGGGTATTATTGTTTGTGCTCTGAAATGTCTATATTGCTATGGTCACAATGTTATTCTGTGGCTATGGCCTGGTCACAGTGTTATTCTGTGGCTATGGTCACAGTATTCTGTGACTATGGTCAAATATTAGTATGTGGCTATGGCCAAAGTATTATTCTGTGGCTATGGTCATTATGTGGTTATGGTCGTAGTATTATTCTGTGGCTATGGCCATTATGTGGTTAGGTTTATAGTTTTATTCTGTGGCTATAGTCACATTATGTGTGGCTTTGGTCACAGTATTATTTTGTGGCTATGATCAAAGTATTATTCTGTGGCTATGATCATTGTGTGGTTATCATCATAGTATTATTCTGTGGCTATGGTCATAGTATTATTCTGAGGCTGTGGCCATAGTGTTATTCTGTGGCTATGGTCATTATGTGGTTATGGTCATAATATTCTGTGGCTATGGTGATAGTATTATACTGCGGCTATGGTGGTAATATCATTCAGCAAAAAAGGACTGGCTCACATTGCATATTTATGTTGATGTTAAAGTTTCCATGGTCCTCGGAGATGACGCAGAAACCATTACATTAGCATGTTTCATCATTGTTATGCTGGTTGTTCCCGTGTGCAGTGTTTCAAAGTAAAGCAAAAGTTAACATAATAGGAGAGTTAAGAAAAGTTGCCCTATGCACTAAATCTGTGTGTGTGTGTGTGTGTGTGTGTGTGTGTTTAAATAAGTAGATAAAACAGTTGTCTTCAAGTCAGGATATATAGATTACTCTCCATGCGTTGCAATCCAGGATGTTGATGTCGGAAATAGTGTGCTCGTTTACTGTCACGTAGGACGTGCTATTTTGGCTGTGACCGTCATCATCAGTGTTTTGATTCATACCACCGTTTCTGCTATGTGCGCTAGACAAGTGCATGTCTTGTTGTTATTGTTGTTGTTGTCCATTTCTTTCCGTCTGCCGTAGGGCCAATGGTGGGTATGAACATAACACTTCAATGTTGTTTCATTCTTCTGCCTCCTCCTCCTCCTTCTTCTGCATCTTCTACTTCCTCCTCCTCCTTCTTCTGCATCTTCTTCCTTCCTCTTCTTCTGCCTCCTCCGTCTTCTTCTGCATCTTCTGCCTCCTCCTTCTTCTTCTGCATCTTCTGCCTCCTTCTTCTTCTGCATCTTCTGCCTCCTCCTCCTTCTTCTTCTGCATCTTCTGCCTCTTCCTCCTTCTTCTTCTTCTGCATCTTCTGCCTCTTCTGCCTCTTCCTCCTCCTTCTCCCGTTTTTCTTCTTCTTCTACCCCCACCCCATGGTTCGTCTTCCTGTTTCCTCTCTTCCTTACCGTCCTCCCTCATCATCATCATCATCATCATCGTCATCGTCATCATCATCATCATCATCATCATCATCATCATCATCATCATCATCATCATCATCATCATTTTCTTCTTCTTCTTCTTTTTCTTGTTGTAAGATTTAAATTTTAAAAAAAAAAACTCTTGAAACTCAAGGCAAGAAGAAGATGAAGAGGAGGTCATTGGTGTGTATTGCTCCATGTCGTCATGGTTAGTGCGACGGGAACTTTAACATTCAAGTCTTTATCGTTCGTTATAAGCGCTTCATTTCAGGCATCCCGGCAATTGTCTTTTAAAAATGTCTAATTTAAATGGAATAAAATAAAAGTTGAATTAATAATCTATTACCAACCCCACCCCACCCCTTATCCCTACTCTCACCCCTAAAATCCCAAATAAAAAAGCAGAACTATTGTTATAGTAGTCCTTTGAGGATAAAAGAAGACCGCCAATCCTTATAAATGGTCATTTCCTTGTGATATGGTCTGTTTGCTGTGCACTTTTCCTAGTTCCTAATACTGCTTATTCCTATGTTGGAGGTAAACATTTTTCATAATGAGTCGATGTTTTTTTTTCATTTCTGCTCCACAACGGCATCTATGTCTCTTTCCGTCCTAGTATTTGCCATTATAGTTATTATGTAATGTTATGTTATGTTCCGTGACTTGTCGTGACGTCCAAGATATATTACATTACATTTTATTCGTGTTATAAAATATCCAATTATTATCTTCTCGAGAGAGATAGCAGGAGTATGATTTTATCGTATCCAAGACGTTCTATATATAATGAGGTAAATTGAAATGAAATTTGAAATTGTTTACGGATTTAATTACATTGCTTTTTTAAACCTGCTTTTGAGAATCTGTGATTGATATTTTTTGAACGGATATTGTATTCGTAGGCTAGACATTTCTCCTGAAGGCTGCACTGATTTCTAGAATCTCTAGAAGACACTGACACTGTTAGATTGATCTATTGTAGCCAAACACAAATTAGTGTAAAACAATGTAACGAAAGGGGTTATTATCAAGAATTGCGTGTATGCGTGCGTGAATATGCTGCGTGTTCTCCCGTCTCACACTCCCTAACTCTCAAGAATTCTTTTGTTGTCACTCCCCCTTTCTATTACTAGAAAATAAACAATAATCAACAAAGTTCACATAAGTACAAACAACTCAATCAATAATATGGAAAAATATGTATATATATATAGTTTTTGTACTCACGTACTTTGTAGAAACAATCCGTGAATTAAATATACCATTCACAAATCACACACATAAAGTTCCAAGGAGATAATCCGGGAGATTGTACACTGATCTCACAAACCCACGAATAATATTCCAGAAAAACAGTCCAAGATTCACCAGTCACAGTAAACACCAATATCGATCTGGTCCGTCGACAGAGAGAGATTCCCCCCCCCCCCCCCCCAATAGTCTCATGGAGGTTAGGATTCACTGTGTCTTTCTTTTATCTCTAATATCTGTCTCTGTCTTTATACTATCCTCATTCTCCTTATCCTTGTCCTTCTCTCTATCTATCCTGGGTTTTCTTCTCTATCTATCTTCCTCTCCGCCTTCCCGATAATCCTCCACGGCTGCTGCTATGGCTGCTGTTGCTGCTGCTGCTGTTGCTGCTGCTGTGGCCGCTGCCGCTGTTGCTGCTGCTGCTGCTGAGGTGGCAGTGGTTGCTGCTGCTGATAATGTAGCAGTGGTTGCTGCTGCTGATGATGTAGCAGTGGTTGCTGCTGCTGATGATGTAGCAGTGGTTGCTGCTGCTGCTGATGTAGCAGTGGTTGCTGATGTAGCAGTGGTTGCTTCTCTCGTCTTCTTCTTCGTCTTCTTCTTTGGCTTCTTCTCTGGCCCCTTCTCGATACTTCCACCCTTCTTCTTCACGACTTCTTCTTCTTCTCGTCTTCGTCTTCTTCTTCTTCTCCTTCTCTTCTTCTTCTTCTTCTTCTTCTTCTTCTTCTTCTTCTTCCTCTTCCTCTTCTCGTCTTCGTCTTCTTCTTCTTCTCCTTCCTTTCTTCTTCTTCTTCTTCTTCTTCTTCTTCTTCTTCTTCTTCTTCTTCTTCTTCTTCTTCTTCTTCTTCTTCTTCTCCTTCTTCTTCTTCTTCTTCTCCTTCTTCTTCTTCTTCTTCTTCTTCTTCTTCTTCTTCTTCTTCTTCTTCTTCCTTCTTTGCTTTCTTCTTCTTTCTCTTTCGCCTCGAGGCCCCTCAGCCGGAGACTTCTGAAAACATACAAGTTTTCCCCACTAAATATCTCGATACATAAACTTCTCTGTATTTCCACATATACCTTTCTCTCTCTCTGTGACGGGACCAGACCAGCAATATATAATTCAAAACTCATATGTGTAGAACACAGTTCACACATACGCAAAAATTGTAAAACTAATTATAACAACTAATTATTACATCTTGACGCTGACTACTTTCATTCACACAAATAAATATAATGCCATACATTGCGAGTTGAGGTTTCAACCTCAAATCAAATAAAACTCCGATTTCAATTCGCCACTCAAAATATACAACGATCCACTATCTCCATCACCTCCCCAATCCATCCTCCATACCAATATCAAAATTATCTATTATTAATTCTTATTCCACACTAAGTAGAATACAATCATGGTCCAATATTATTACGTTTATAATACAATATTTCAATGATAAACAATATATACCTGCAGACGCAGCTGCCAGAAGTACAACACAACCACCTTGTCGTACACACAAGAAGAGACTGCCTTCACATTTGAATGCGATTGGTGAATCGTCACATGACTAACTCAGCCAATCAGCATTCAGTTTTCAATAAAAAATATTAACATCTATGTCTTCACACAGGAAGATACTACAACCCACAAAAACGTCATCGGACCGAAATAGTATAAAACCGGTCCGTGACAAACAACCAGCATTTA
Organism: Oncomelania hupensis; assembly: GCA_036898135.1. Classification (NCBI taxonomy): domain Eukaryota; kingdom Metazoa; phylum Mollusca; class Gastropoda; order Littorinimorpha; family Pomatiopsidae; genus Oncomelania; species Oncomelania hupensis. The sequence goes on from CM072524.1 coordinate 38,634,239, forward strand.
AATTTGAAATATTAAAGGGTGTTTATTGTTGTTGTTTTTTGTTTGTTTTTTTAATAAGAGATCTTCTTTAGTTATTACAAGAAAATGTTGGTTTTGTTTGTATGTGTAACTTATATAAATACATAAATTTCATTAAATAATACAAGTGATTAACTACTACTACTACTACTACTACTACTACTACTACTACTACTACTACTACTACTACTACTACTACTACTACTACTACTTTTGAACGATGAACTCATTATTTTGATAGTCTACTGCAAGTAAAGCCATTGGAATACAAAATTAATAAAAAAAATAATTAATTATTAATTTGCTATTTTCAGCTCTCAAGGCTACCTGTGTATGAGTATTGGCCATGGTACTATTTATTGATATGCGAGTTGGTGTTACACTCAGTTCGATGATGGTGTTTTCTATCAGTATCTGATTCAGCCCCGATGCTTGAATTCCTGATAGTGTGTAACTCAGATTCGTTTATTCACACAGCCTGCTCAATCAGCATACAAGTCACAAAGTCGGCGTATGGAGTTTTCCACTTTTATTCAGCACACATCAACAACTGCATACAATTCTCAACTCAACTCAACAACTTTCACAGCAACTCTTCAAATCACTATCAACAACTTTACTCTCTCTACAACAATCTCGGCACACGATTAAATAACCTCTCTCTTTTCCGGAAAGATTTCGAATACGGTAGAAATGACGTACTGCCACCAATCGAACTAAAGATCGTCATCACTGACTTACGTCAATACATATTTTTATATCTTCCAGAACGACCTCTTGCTTCGACATGTATCGGGAAGTTTCTATCAAGAGTAAACACGCATATCCAGAAGATTCTCAAATAATATCGACTAACGCAAATTATCAACGTTATACAAAGCCTCTCCTAACAACAATGCAAACTCAAATCAAAGGTAAATAAACACCATTATTGAATACTTTGCAAAACGAAACGATTAGATCTATCGTGCGCGCTTCCGACATACTTTCGTTCACGTTTCAACGTAACATAACCCCCCACTCAAGAAGAAATTTACCTAATTTCTTTCAACAACGTTGAAACGTAATGCACAAACAATGTACAGAATTAAAACTTACTTCAGACTGTCTCATTTACTGTCAATGTTCTCAGTTTATATACACAGAGTCCATGTTTTTCATCCGCAAGTCTCTCTGGATACTGTCAATGTTCACAGTTCATTCACACAAGGTCAATGTTTCTCATCTGCAAGTCTGTTTAGATATTGCCAATGTTCTCCACACAGTCAATGTTCTTTCAACCGCAAGGAAACGACGCCCTCGTCAGTTGCGGTCGTCATCGGCCCAGGGTCAAAGACGATGATCACGTGGGCTTTCCCGGAATCAGTGCGTCCTCCGTTGTCTCCTTCTTCCATCGGATGTCCGACGCAGTCGACGTTGTCAGCTTCCAGAATGCATTCGCTGGGTCTCACGGTCAGGTTGGCTTCTGCGGGACGGTGGAACAGCTCCCTCATGGTCTGCAGATGCTCCTTCCAGGTCTGGGTGTGGACTTCATGTTCGACCAAAGTCGTAGAGCCTGGGACATCATTGAAGCTATGTGGAAACTCGCCCATAAAGTCCTTGAGCTCCATCTTATGACCTTCCGTCAAGCTTGGTCCTAGCTTAACATCATCGATGCCTTCTTTGCTGTGGAAGTCTCCAAGTCCCAACAGTTCTTCGCTGTCAAAGCTGTCGTCGGTCACAGCTGCTGTTGCTGCATGTACAGTCTCTGGCGGCCTCTCCACGTACAGCTTAAGGAGGTTGGCGTGGTATATCTTGGAATGCTGGCCGACCTTCACCTTGTAGTCGTTGATTCCCACCACGGTCTCCACTTCATACGGGCCTTTCCACTGCGTCAGCAACTTATTATGATCAGTAGGTAGCAGCACTAGCACTTTGTTGCCAGGTTTAAACTTCCTGTTCACAGCCCTACGATCATAGTAGTGCTTTCCACAGTCCTGGGACTTCTTCAGGTTTTCTCTGGCTATCTCGAGAGTCTGCTCCAGCTTCTCCCGTAGCTCAAACACGTACTGGTAGCTGTTCTTCACCTCTGGGGTGTCCACTTCTTTCGTCCACAGTTCTTTCAGGATGTGCATCGGCCCTCGGATGGTTCTTCCGTACAGCAGCTCGAACGGAGAAAAGCCGGTGGACTCCTGCGGCACTTCTCTGTAGGCGAACAGTAAGGCGTTGATGTAACGATGCCATTGTCTGGGCTGCTCGCTGCACAGTTTCTTCAGGGTGGACTTCAACGTAGCATTGAACTTCTCGACAAGCCCGTTGCACATCGGATGGTAGGGTGTCGTAGTTAAATGCCGGATGCTCAGCAGTCTGTTGACCTCCTTCATGCAGTCAGAGACGAACTGCGTCCCGAGGTCTGTCAGAATTTCTTCAGGCACTCCAAGCCTACTGAACATGTCCACTAGCGCCTCTGCAACAGTTTCAGTGTCAATCTTCTTCAGAGGCACTGCTTCTGGGTACCGAGTCGCATAGTCCACTAAAGTCAGTACCCACCGATGACCTTCTTCACTCGGAGGTCTTATTTCGCCGATTAAGTCTAAGGCCACCCTCTTGAAAGGTCGGTCGATCAAAGGCATCCTCTGCATAGGCACTTTCGGGACCCTTCCTCGAGGTATGGTCTTCTGGCAAATGTCACATGATCGGCAGAAACGGCTGACGTCCGCATGAAGTCCTGGCCAGTAGAACACCGCCTGGATTCTGTCTGACGTCTTTCTGATGCCTAGGTGACCTCCCATGATAGAATCGTGAGCTACTTCCATCACTTGGCGCCTTAGGGGTAGCGGTACCAAGACTTGACGTAGTGGTTTACCTCCGTTGACCCTCGGGTGCTGGAAGATTCTGTACAGGATCTTGGCCTTCACCTCAAAATAGACCGTGCCACTGCCCTTGGTCACGTGGTCTTGGCGGTTCCTATACTTGTTTAAAGTGCTATCAGCTTCCTGGAGCTGGATCAGCTTATCTCTGTCCACGATGGCAGCTTTGGAGTTGTCGGCGACCTTCAGTGGCGTAGACGTCTTGTCTCTCTTGACCTGGGCCCTGGTAGTAACAGCACCGACGATCTCTGGTCGGCAGGGCTGAGCCGGAGTAACCACATTATCCCGTAGCAGCTCTGTAAGGTCTCCATCGGGGAATGGCAATGGATCCTCCTCCACAACTTCGACGTGTTGAGTTGAGGCAGGACTCCACTCTGGATCGGGGTCGTCGGGTCGTCTCGCGCCGTCGATATTCCCGATCATCAAATCATACAGCGGCTTCTTCAGGCAAACCGCTTCGACTTCGCCTATGTAGAAAGGGGTGTTGACATGAATCTTCGCAACTGGCGCTCTCACACATTTGCTGTCGGCCATGAGTGTCCATTTTGAATCGCCAGTGAACTGTTCTTTAGCGATTAAGTCTTCTCTGACGATGACCCCACTGCAGCCAGAGTCTCTTAAAACAGTCACTTCATGATTTCCGACGCGTCCCTCGGAAACTGGCATGTTCTGGACGGTCACTGCTGCGCTGGCGACGACGGGGATGGATTTTCCGTTGGCAAGGAGAAGTTGGCCATCAGTCATGCACTCTTGCACGTCCGCAGGGGTAGCTGTGCGCTCGGTCTCACTCGGAAGAATGACGCTCCCGCCGCACACCTGATGGTCAGATCTACTGGTTTGCCGTTGATTGGAGAACCGCCTCTGCCGGTTGCCCGCCGCTGAATTGTCCGTACTGCTCCGCTGTCCGCTATTTCTGCTTTGAGGGCAGCTGGCAGCTCTGTGGTCTGTAGCGTTGCAGATAAAACAGCCTCTTGAGTGCCCTTCCCTGGGAGGAGGCGTGGAGTCCGTCTGTTTCTGGCTCGTCTGGCTCCCTTGGATCTGGTTCCCATGGTTTGCAGTCTTCTGAAAATGTTTCGTCGCGCTGGGTGGCCCCAGGGTTTTCCCATGAGCGATAAGATATCTTTCAGCAGCCTCAGTCACATCTTTAAGCGTCTGCAGCTTTTGTTCTTCTAAGTGGGTCGCTAGGTCCTTGTGACAGGCGTTGAGAAATTGTTCCTTCACGATCAGGTCATGGAGACTGTCGTAAGACTTCATTTCGCCTGATAACTCCACCCACTTGTGTAGATATGACGACAGGCGCTCCACAAACTGCTTTGGCGTCTCGTCTGACTTAGGCCGGCATTCACGGAAGCGTTTACGGTAGCCCTTCTCTGTAAAGTTGTAGCACTGCAATAGGGCCGCTTTCAAAACGTCGTAGTCTTTGGCGTCATTATTCGACAGTCTACTGTAGACATCGAGCGCCTTCCCCGTCAGTAGTGCGCTGAGTATGATCGCCCAGTCTTGACGTTGCCATTTAGCGCTTTCGGCGAACCTTTCAAACCTCGCTAGATAGCTGTCGATCTGGTCCTTCTCGTCGACGAATGCTGGTAATTTTGGAGCTTTGAAGTCGCTGATAACATGTGGCGCGCGCTGCTGTTGTTGGATGCGCGCCATTTCTAACTGGAATTGACGCTCAGCCTCTAATCGTCTCTCTTCCATCTCGTCAAGTCGATGCTTTTCTTCTCTTTCTTCTTGGCGACGCTGCGCTTCGAGTTCTCTTTCTTCTCGGCGACGCTGCTCTTCTCTTTCTTGACGCTGCAGTTCAATTTCTCTTTCTTGTCTTCTCTCCTGAGACTTGACGTACTCCGTCAGCTGTTTGCCTTTTAGATTCAGTTGCATCCCTTTCTGCCAGAAGTCAGCCATCTTGATGCTTCTGGAAAGTTCTTTTCTGGAAAGTTCTTTTTCTAGAAAGTTCTTGACTGTAGAGTTCTTTTTTTTTCTGGAAAGTTCTTGACTGTGCTGTACCTTTCTAGACTGTTCTAGAACAGCACGCTTTCTGCAGTAGCGCTGATGCTTGTCACTAGTCGCCTTCGCTGACGCAGGCCCCGCTGTCCTCGTCGTATGCGACGCTGCACCACGCTGGTGTTGATGTATACGCTCCTGTGCTGAAGTAGACTCGACGTCCGTACGTCGCTCTCTCTAATACTGGCGATGTAGCTCCGAGACTGTCCCTCGACGTAGTCCTGCGGCAGCTACGTAGTCCCGCTCTGTTGTTCGCTCGCGAAGCAACTCTTCGGCGACTACACGCCCTTGCAGTCAACCCGAACCTATCGGTGATGTAGTCCCAGTGTGTTGGCCCCTCTCGACGCAACTCGTTGGCGGCTACCCTCGATGACTGCCTCTCGTAACGATGACTCGCTTGTTGTAGCAGTTGAACCCTTGGCTATGGCGTGAATCGCGGCTTGACCCCCAAAATGTTACACTCAGTTCGATGATGGTGTTTTCTATCAGTATCTGATTCAGCCCCGATGCTTGAATTCCTGATAGTGTGTAACTCAGATTCGTTTATTCACACAGCCTGCTCAATCAGCATACAAGTCACAAAGTCGGCGTATGGAGTTTTCCACTTTTATTCAGCACACATCAACAACTGCATACAATTCTCAACTCAACTCAACAACTTTCACAGCAACTCTTCAAATCACTATCAACAACTTTACTCTCTCTACAACAATCTCGGCACACGATTAAATAACCTCTCTCTTTTCCGGAAAGATTTCGAATACGGTAGAAATGACGTACTGCCACCAATCGAACTAAAGATCGTCATCACTGACTTACGTCAATACATATTTTTATATCTTCCAGAACGACCTCTTGCTTCGACATGTATCGGGAAGTTTCTATCAAGAGTAAACACGCATATCCAGAAGATTCTCAAATAATATCGACTAACGCAAATTATCAACGTTATACAAAGCCTCTCCTAACAACAATGCAAACTCAAATCAAAGGTAAATAAACACCATTATTGAATACTTTGCAAAACGAAACGATTAGATCTATCGTGCGCGCTTCCGACATACTTTCGTTCACGTTTCAACGTAACAGTTGGCTTCTAACTACTGAAGAAGCATTTTAGCATTTCAATACGTGTATTGAGAACATTATGCGTTGTATATCTTTTATCTCTCTTTTTTCTAACTTGTCTTCTGGTGATGGATTTGATACTGTGTGATTTCTGTACACTCTGTTCATACTTATACCATCACTATACATGTCTGTGTACGTAAGTGGAATTGTTGTTGTTTAAAGACAACAACAAAAAACAACCCAAGTTTTCTTTTTGAAGGTGTCTTCCTCAGAGGATCATCTATTGACTCGACTGATTTGACTATGGCAGGATGTTTTAATGTGTTCTTTCTGTGCGGCAACCTCAGGACTGGTACGTCTAATTGTGTAATCTTTCACAGGACTCGTCGCAATATCTGATGGCACCATATCACTAAAAGGCTTGAAGACAATTACACTGATATTGATGTCTGTTCAGCCGTCGTGCAACCACGAGTTTCTCATCGTACCTTTAACGTTATTATTATTATTTTTTTTAAATATTATCTGGTTATTCGAGCCTTCTTTTTGCATTCCAATCTCATCACCTGTGGATGTGTTGTCTTCGAGGACTTCGAACAACAATTGCGCCCGTTGTACGTGCACATGTCGATGCGCATGTTTTTCTTGACCGTCGCGTGACTAGTTTGGCGTTCTTCCTGTCATGTGACTTGTTCGAGTGTGTATTTCGCAGGTGATTGAGGCGTCTTCTGGTGTCGATCAATTTTTTTTTTTTAAAAGAGAGAGAAGAAACAAAAACAAAACAAAACAAAAAAACACACACACACAAAAAAAGTGACGTAATTGTTGTTTTCAACCTGAGAATTGACGTTTTATTTTTTCAAACGTGTATTGTGCACAATTTGTTCTGGTTCACGTGACTCCATGTGCTTGACCTCGTGACTCCCACGTGACCCATGCGCCTGGCCAACGTGCGCGAAGAACTGGAGACGATGGCGGGAGGAGAGAGGGAGGGAGATGGGAGCGGGGGGAACGGTGTATGGATTGTTAGCACCGGAACCCCACTCCTGGAGCCAGAACACAGGTAGGTTTATGTCGCACGCTCTCTCTCTCCCTCTCTCTCTCTCTCTCTCTCTCTCTCTCTCTCTCTCTCTCTCTCTCTCTCTCTCTCTCTCTCTTTCTCTCTCTCTCTCTCACACTCTCTCTCTCTTTCTCTTCTCTCCCTTTCTCTCTCTCAGATGTTAGCAATGTTCATTTTTAAATAAGTAATACTGTACTATTAACAGGCCCAGAAAAAATCACACAGTATTAAATCGAATTTGTTGTATGTGGTTTGTCGTGTAATTGTTGCCGTCACAGTCAAACATTGATTAACCTTGCATATGTGTAAAAAGCGACATTTTTCGATAAATATATAAGTAAGTAATCGTTAATGGTTTCATGTATGTATGTATTCATTCCGTTGTGGCTGTTGCTGTTGCTGTCTGATGTTTGAAGGTCTTATTGTGTGTATTTCTCTTGAAGAGAGAGAGAGAGAGAGAGAGAGAGAGAGAGAGAGAGAGAGAGAGAGATGAGGGTGGGGAGGGAGCAAGGACAGGCAAGGGAGAAAAGAATGGATGTCTTATCGATTTTAGGAGTTTTCGTTGTTGCCTGCAGTTTCTTCCCTTGATCTGAGTGTTGAATCCCAGCCCTCCGTTCCTCCCGACTTCATGATTCGTATAACTCGAAATCTTAAGCTTACTTGGAATTATCCATTGATCGGTGTAATGTTTCTGTGTTTTTCCAACATTCATTGTCACCAGCTGATTGCAGATGTTGCTGATCAACAAGGGTAGCACGCATACACGCACGCACTCAAACTCACAGGCGCGCGTGCACTCACACACACATGTATATATGCACACACATTTACATCTACATTCACGCCCACTCATGCACAACGCATCCACGTTCACCCACACACACATGCAAAAGTGTGCGGTCGCGCGCGCGCGTTAGAGAGAAAGAGAGAGAGAGAGAGAGAGAGAGAGAGAGAGAGAGACTCAGAGAGAGAGAGAGAGAGAGAGAGAGAGTTGGGAGCCGATGTGAAATACAAAACTCCGATTTTTTCATATCCATAATAAGTGTTGTTGTTGTTTTTTAAAAATTAGCAGTTATTGATCTAAGTAGAGATGTTACCGATCTAATTCGAGAAGTTACCGATCTAATTACTAATCAGCGGACTGCTTTTTCAATGAACGCATTTTAAACCCACAGTTATGTGTTGTTTCAGTAAATCTAAATGTCATTGTATGTAACCTACATACGGTTTTGGCGTACACTGGTTGCAGCAACAACGGTAACGGTAGCGGCTATCATGTTTAAAAGTCAGTGATTGTCAATGTTTGAGGCAGAAAACGTCGCAACCCATCCATCGCTGAAGTTATGTGCTATTTTCATTGCCAGGCATTCACAGCTGTTGCGTAAATATATATTAGCTGAGACTTGGCGAGGCCCACTCCCTCTAATCTACTTACCGTGAAGCCTTGTGAATCTCAGCTACGCTATTTGCTGTCGCATAGTGTGCATTCGGTCAGAATATGTGTATATAATTATGCGAATCACTCTACAATTGTGAATTTCAATGGATTGTTCTACATCTAGATATCTATAGTGATAACACAATTTTAGAGAGATGTGTGCACTAGATAAACTGCCTTCTCTTGCTATATTGATTTGCAATTTCATAGAAACGTGCACTGTATAAAACTGTGTCTTCCCTTGGTATGTTGATTCACAGTTTCATAGATATGTGCATTTGGATAAACTGTGTTCTCTTGGTATATTAGTTCACAATTTCGTAGAGATGCGTGCACGGGATACAATTGTGTCTTCTCTTGGTATTTTGATTCCCCATTTCAGAGATATGTATGCACTGGATACAATTTTGGCTTCTCATGCTATATATTGTTTTGAAATTTCATCGGTATATGCACGGGATAACTGTCGGTCGCCTATTGGTATATTAATTGACAATTTCAGAGAGATCTGTGTACTGGGTCTCGTGTTAAGTTGGTTTACAAATTTTAGAGAGAGAAAAAAAAAAAAGAGAGAGAGAGAGAGAGAGAGAGAGAGAGAGAGAGAGAGAGATTTCAGATTTTAATGCATTTCACGGCCTTGAGCCCATATGCCTACCAAGGAACAGAGGGGAAGAGAGGCCATTCCTTCACCAAACTCTCGAGCAGTGGTATTTTCTCAATACAACAAAATCAAGATAGAAATTCAAGCTACGTCCACATCAAACTGGAGAAAGTTCTTGTAAACATAATATAGTGTAGTTACAAAAAGAATTAAGAGAGAGAGAGAGAGAGAGAGAGAGAGAGAGAGAGAGAGAGAGAGAGAGAGAGAGAGAGAGATGCACTGGCTACCATTGTGTATAATTACTAGTACTGTAACCCTTGTCGTGACGTTTATTGTAGTTATTGACGTTGTCCTCATGTAAGGCTGTGGCAGTAGCGTTTTACACTTAAGGAAGATTTTTAATTCGTAGATAGATGTGTTGGCGTTGTTTATCTTACATTTTACTTCTAAGTATTTGCGGTATTTTTAGTATTTTGTATATACAAGAACACGTTTCACATGTATTGTGCGTGTGCCGTGTATATTGTTACGCTGTGCATGTGTTGTACAACAGGTACAGCAACCATCACTACAGCAACAACAACAAGACACATAAGAACAAACAACATATTGCTATTATCATCTATTTACTTCTGTGTGTGTGTGTGTTTGTGTGTGTGTGTGTGTGTGTGCGCGCGCGCGCATTTTGTGTATTCCCAAACATTTTGACAGACTGCTGCTACCAAAGCAATGTTAATATATGAATTCTACACCGTCGGTTGGTCTCATCAAGGCGAATAAGAGGAAACCTATTAATATTCTCACTTATTTGTATTTGTGTGGTTCATTTCGCATACTAGCGACCACTTTAAGCGACTTTTACCAAGTTCTATATCCAGCACATCATCAACGACGAAGTCCGACAGACCATCACATAAGCCATTTATGGACTGTCACGAAGTGAGTTGGCAAATATTTACATTTTTGTATACATCACGTGTTTATAGAGTTAGGACACATGTGACGGCATTTGACATAGGCACGTGGCGTATGTATTCGCTTTGCGTTGGTACTATATTTCCTATTACACGATGACATGTTCACAGTGGTGAAAACAGAGAAACTCCGATGGTATGGCCACATCACCAAAGCATCAGGCCTTTCAAAGATCATCCCGCAAGGCACGGTACAAGGAAGCTGAAGAAGAGAAAGACAGAAAAATAGGTGGGAAGACAACATTCGAGAATGGACTGGCTTGACACTGAAAAAGCATCAGGGCTGCTGAGGACAGAGAAGGATGTCCGACGCTGGTTAAACGATCATTTGTAGTGATTTACGGGATAGGATAGGATAGGACCAAGTAAAGGTTAATCTAAAAGAACATTCTCACAACTAAAAACAAAGAAGGGAATCTTCATTTATAGTGGTAGTAGTAATAACTACGAATGACTTAGATTTCGGGTGTCGGATAGCGCAGTGGTTGGAGCACTCGCTACTGTGTCGCAAATTAAGCACCGTCCAGTGCGGTTAGCACTTGGATGGGTGACCGCAGAACGTGAAGCGACAAATAACAACGCCCCCAGGTGACTCAACTGTGACTGAGTGGGTGGGGAAGGTAAAGCAGCGAGGGAGAGAGATGGGCATCACCCTCATTACGCTGGCCCAAGATAAGTGTGATCTCCAACATCACGCTCCCCTACGGCCACAAGGCTATGGGACTACCTTTACCTTTTACCTTTTACTTAGATTTATGTTTTAATAATATAAATCATGGCATGGCGACAATAAAATACATCCTCACTTGCATGCATTGATGATGTAATACACTTAACTGGCTCTCATCCTATATACAGTAACAGATAGATAAACACAGTAGTAATCACAACTCGGTCATATATCACAAATCATGAACTCATTGTATGTTTGAGAATTGCAACCATTGTAGATCAATACTGACAATAGGCTTACATTCCTAAGCCCATCCAAATACAAAACACACACACAAACACACGCACACATGACATACATACATACATGTATATATATATATATACACACACGAGGCACACGAGTATACAGATTAGTCACATCTCTCTCTTTCTCTCTCATATACAAACACACACACACACACACCCTCTTTCACACACACTCTCTCTCTTACACACACATACTTTCTCTCTCTCTCTTTCTTACACACACACACACACACACACGCACGCACGCACAAACACACATAAAGTATACACAAAGAGCCCATCCAAATACACAACACACACAAAGCCTATACAGGTACTATAATATACAGGGTGTTCCAAAAGTCTTGGGCACATTTGAAGTCCCCATATCTCAATTACTATGAATGGTAGTAAGATAAAATTTGTGCCATTTTTAAGCTAATTACATTAGGTTTTTTGTAAAGCTGTTGATTATTTAATTTCTTTTCAGACCCATTAATGGCGTTCACTCAACCAGAAAATGCTGGGACGCGTTTGGCAAGAATTTGACTATCGGCTTGATGTGTGTCGTGTGACCAATGGTGCTCACATTGAACATCTTTGAACATTCCATGTAAAAATTGAGATTACAAGCTTTCTGAATTTACCAGATGCGTTTTTATATCCTTAATAGTTTCGAAAATATTCAATGTCAAAATGTGCCCAAGACTTTTGGAACACCCTGTAGTATACAACCTCTTTGGTATACATGTTGAATGGGCGACATCACAGTGTGAAAAAAAACAACAACAAACCCACATTATGTTGTTATAGTGCTCACATCTCTCGTCGTTACAAGCGATTTGAAGGCGCAACAGAAGTGAAAGTAAAAGGTAAATAAATTGATTGCAATGACCAGCTCAAAGCTCAAAGAACTACTCAAGTAGCGGTACTTTCTGTCGTGGTCGTGGAGTGCTGCTGGCCTATCTACGCCCGCCTCGGACTGTGGCTTCAGGATCTCTCTCTCTCATACAGCGTATAGCGAGTCGTGGAGTCGCGGCAAGAGATCTTCAGTTTGTTTGTGGATTTCCTCTAACGGGAATGCCCGTCGCTCTACCTTCAGGTACGTCTAGTTCCACATAGAGCGGCTCCCTAACCATAATCATTAGTCTGATCTAAGCTGTGTCTTGTCATATAGGCTATGAATGGAAAAGTTTAGTTTCACATCATAGTGTTTGATTTCAGTTGTGAGATATTCTTATTGAAATAAAAGCTGACAATATTGGATTTGCAGTTATTAAATCTTAAATACTTTGAAGATTATGGTTCTATTGTTGGTGCAAAGGTTTTACAAGCTATTGTTATTTAATACTTATTACGTTACCAAATGTACATTCTAAATTGTGGATGAATGCTTCAGTGTTTTTTTTAAAAATATAATTGTATATAAATGTATATTAATAGTGAATAACTTGAGGACAGATTGTACGATTAGGCTTACAGTTTAAGTACATCATCATCATCATCATCATCATCATCATCATCATCATCATCATCATCATCATCATCATCACCACCACCACCACCACCACCACCACCACCACCATTGACGTCCTTGGTTAACGACATGATTGTGAAAAAGACTTAATCGCGGAATCAGTTTTGTCCAGTCAAGGGAGCAAACTATCGACCCTGGGCGGCTTAACAACTCTTTGCCATTACCGGTGGCTTCCCCTTTCCTGCTCTTTTGTGGCAGAGACTGGAATAGCCCGTCCCTGTGCCGGAAGTGCCGATTTCAAGTTTGTTTACTTCAGGAGGTTGGTTTTAAAAGACTCCCTAAAACGATCCGATTGGTCTGTTGATGGTAAATTGGTGCATTGTTCATAAACTTGGAAGGGGAATTAGGGAGACGATTAAGAAACAAGGGTTGATGTTGGGGAAAGAAATTTAGATGGTCACAGAGAGAGAGAGAGAGAGAAAAAAAAAGAGTGAGAGAGACAGAGGGAGAGAGACAGAGATAGACAGACATAACTTTTTACATTTGACAATGTTTACTTTTTATATTAGGCCAATGTAATTAGGAGGGAGGAGTGGTTACAATGAGACCTCAAAACAAAATGAATATTATAAAAGTGGACATTATTATAATGCAATCTTAAGAAACAAATTAGCAAAAACAAAGTGAATTTTAAATATCACGTTTAATGTGAAGAATACACAAAATGTTTGCTCTCCCACTGCTTCTCAGAGAGAGAGAGAGAGGGGGGGGGCGTGAGAAGAAGGAGGGAGAGGAGGAAGAGAGAGAGAGAGAGAGAGAGAGAGAAATAGAGAGAGAGAGAGAGAGAGAGAGAGAGAGAGAGAGAGAGAGAGAGAGAGAGAGAGTTTGCACCTTTGCTGAATAAAGCGGGCAACTATTCTTGTGTCAGTGTGTGTGATTAAAGTTGTTCTCTGTGTTGAAAGTATTGGACATGTAATGGTTTTCCTATGTAACCTTGTTTGATCACGGCACATGTATTATTGTGACCGATGTTCTGTTGAAACGCCACCCTCTAAGCTACACAGCCTGCCGTTTCTTAGTTAGCGTAACGGATTGAGATTTTCTCTGGAAACCATCCGCTCGGCACGCTTTCGGATGAGAGTATAAACCAAGGTCTAGTTGTTGCACGCACGCATTCCATCGCATGGACTTGATTGATTTGATTGTGTAAATTAACGTCCCCGGAAACATGGAGCGTATAGGAGAGCATGGACTTTAAAGATTCTCACGCTTATGTACTCGACGGGTGATGGCGGCTTCGCAAATACCCCCAGCACGCATATGGTCCTTTCTCCTCATTCTCAGTCGCCCAGGATTGTGCTCAGTTGTCTGGGTGTCAGATTGTGCGCCCACAGGCGGCAAGTGGGCGCCTCGGGCGTCTTGAGTTAGATCCTGTATCGGCCACCGCCTTGAAAGGTCTGGAACCGGAAAAGCGCTATTTAAGAACGATTAAATAAAATAAAAAAACACTATGGGGCGCTATTAAAATGGTTGTTTGCAAGTCGTTTGCTTAAGAGCCGCTCATCTGTCCACACAGCCCAAAATGGCTTCGAAAATGCCCGAAATTGCACCTTTGAATAATTTCTGTGCGGTAAGCTTGCGTATTCTAAATTTGCTTTAGGGTTTTCATTATTTTCAAGAGGTACTGAAGTACTGATTTTTTAAAAAAAAATTATCGCTAATTTTTACGATCCATCGCCAAATTTCGAGAAGTGTTTAGCGTCTGACACTAAATCAACCGTCTTGAATCTGTTTTCTTCAACCGGTCAACAGGAGACAAAAGCAATGGAACTCTCGGCATTTCTCTTCGTGTGAGATTCCTTATCGATGTTCTTTCTGTCGATCTGTCTGTCTCTGTCTGTCTATCTCTGCCTCTCTCTCTCTTTCTCTTTCGCACGCACACACCCCGCTTCACCTTCCTCCCTCAGCTTATCTTTTCTTTCTTTCGTTTTTCGTTTTTGTTTTCTTTATCTATTTTTTGCGTTCTTTTTTTTCTTTCTTTTTTTCTGCGTTTTTTTTTCTTTTTCTTTGTTTCTGCGTTTTCTTTTCTTCCGTCTTTCTGTCTTTCTTTCTTTCTTTCTTTCTTTCTTTCTTTCTTTCTTTCTTTCTTTCTTTCTTTCTTTTTCTTTCTTTCTTTCTTTCCTTCTTTTACTAATTCATTCCTTTCTTTTTTGTTCTTATTTTCTTTTCTTTCTTTTTGAACTTTATATTCTTTTTTTTTAAATTCTTTCCTCTTTTTTTTTCTTTATTCTCGTGTTTTGTTTGTTTTTTTTCTCTTCAGTTCTTTCTTTCGTAATTTCTTTTCGTCTTCTCTTTCTTTCTTTTATTATTTTTTTACATGCTTTACTTTTAATGCCTTTCTTACTATTACTTGTTTTCACTTCTGCGTTTTAATCTTAATTATCTTTTTCTTTTTACTTTCTGTTCATGTGTTTTCTCCTTAATGGATTTCATTTATCAAATTGTACAATTTATCTGATTTCACCATTGGTTATTTTCTGTAGACATGGGAAAGGATGATCCAAATATTTTGTTAGTTTTTTTTTTTTTTTTTTTTTTTTTTTTTTGGGGGGGGGGGGGTTGTTTTCTTCTTTCGATGTCCCTTTTCCGTCCTTTTCATTTCGCTGCAGATTAGAGTGAGGCATTTTTCTTGATATGGCTGGTATTTATAATAGTTTTGGACAGAACAAAAAAGGAAGCAGACAAAATGTAAAGCTCATAAATGAATTAGAAAAAGGTCATGCGTAAGTTTTGAAATGACAATGCACCAAACGGCAGCGGGGTTTTTACATTAAATAAATGCACAGGCATAAAATATTTATCTAGTAAAATGTTAGCTTGTAGTGTTCGCTGACACCTCCACACCCTCCTCCCCTCTGCCCCCTCCCCCTTCCCCACGCGAGCGCGCGCACTCACACACATAAGCGAACAGGTGCGCCCGCGCGCCCTCACTCACACACGCGCAGAGTAATTTCGACGAGAAAAAGCAAATCAAGACTTTACTCTTTTTCTCAGCAGCAACTTTGTTTCCAGCACCCTGAGCATGTGCCCTGACGTGGAATTGTGCGCTGTACAAATGGACTTTAGAACAGGGTTTGGACTGGATTTTACGAAATCGCCGAGAGAGGCCTGATGTGGGCCAGCTAATTGTCTTTGGGGAAAAATCGATGCCAGAAAATTGCACAGCTTTGGCTTGGATGGGGGTGACTCGAGCTTCCCCCATTGGGTCTAAGATCAGCAAATAAGTGTGGGATCGTTGCGAGCAAAGAGAATTGAGTGTTTGGGGTAGAGGACGGGCGGAGAGAGGGGAGGGGAGGGGGGTAAGGAAGGGGAGTTGTGAGGAGGCGAGATGTGGAGGAGGAGAGCAGGAACAGAGAAGTCCATCCAATCCAATTGTATGGCGCACAACTCCGTGTGGCAGACATGCTCGCGGCGCAGGGAAGAATGTGTCGTGAAAAGAGATTATGCCTGTCTTGAGCATCCGGCAGAAGGATTTTGTACATAATGTTAGTCGCCGGTTTCCTATGCCGAAGGTCGCGGGTTCGATTCCCGCAAGGGCCGAACTTATGTAATTTAGGTACGAGACTATTCAGGTCACCGAGGGTTCTTTCCGGGTACTCCGGTTTCCTCCCTTCTTTCAATAATGGTACGGGATAGTCATTTTAAAACTTTCAAAAATAAAAATTCGATTTCCTTTTTGTCTTCTAATAGCGGTCTTCCTGTCTTTAAACCACATGTTTGAATGACGGATGTTGTGTGTGTGTGGGTGTGTGAGTGGGTGAAATATGTGAGCGTGTATGTTGGTACAGATCGCCGCGCTTTGAGCCTGATTGGTGTTTTGGGGAAAAGCGTGTACATAGCATTCAGTGTTAGTGTTGTTACGATTTGGTTTGGGACCCTCTGGGATGGTATTACAGAAGGTAGGTGCTGAACTTGGAAAGAACGAGGCCGAGGGGGAACGGAGGGAGAGTGATGAGGAAGAGAAAGAGAGAGAGAGAGAGAGAGAGAGAGAGAGAGAGAGAGAGAGAGAGAGAGAGAGAGAGAGAGTATCGGACAGTTTGATGTTTTAATGCATTTTTGGGCCATTTTACCACGCTTGTGAGAACACACATAGTTGAAAGGAGAGGTGAGTTTGGGATGGTTCAGGGGCGTGGGAGGGGTGGGGAAGGGCGGAGAAGAGAGTTGAAGGCGGTGGGAAGCAAGATTAAAAAAAACCAAAAAAACAAAAACACGTTTTGACAGCGTTTTAATCTGGATAATAACATTACGTTCAAAAGACCTGTTTTGCAGCTTGCCAGTTTTTTTGTCCTAAGAGTGCGTTCTATGAGAAAGAGAGAGAGAGAGAGAGAGAGAGAGAGAGAGAGAGAAAGAGAGAGAGAGAGAGAGAGAGATCAATTGATTGATTTGTTTGTTTATTGTTTGTTAAAAAAGGATTTAATCCAATACAAAGTCGGATTTTCAAGAAAACATAAGTCCCTCACTCCTTTTCACTAAGAGAGACAGACAGACGGACAGAGACAGCCTAACAGGAGGAGCGGAAGCTTTGAGGGAGATTGGAGATCAGTTGGGAAGTCGTGAAAGAAAAGGAAGACTGGGAAGGGGAAATGGAAGAGTCCTAATGACCATGGGAAGGCAACTGCTTCCCTAACATGCTGATGTGGCTGAAATTGAGTTTTAAGGACTTCACCGTTGTGGGAGATGTTTTAAAGGTCCGCTGTGTCAAGGATGGTTATTTACGGGAGACAAGCACTTTGTGTAGACCACAAGGGATAAAGGTGCTTTGCCTAAAGAGAAGGGACTGAAGTGTATTGATAACATGTTGGATATAATCCTTATTACATGCTGTCCTCTGTGGAATGAGGGAATGATAGGAAAGATTATCTCCCCTTCTTTGCTGCCAATGGTTTGTATTTGTGGATGTGTGCCATAGATACAGATGGTGTGCCATAGATACAGATGTGTGCCATAGATACAGATGGTGTGCCATAGATACAGATGGTGTGCCATAGATACAGATGGTGTGCCATAGATACAGATGTGTGCCATAGATACAGATGGTGTGCCATAGATACAGATGGTGTGCCATAGATACAGACGGTGTGCCATTGATACAGATGGTGTGCCATAGATACAGACGGTGTGCCATTGATACAGATGGTGTGCCATAGATACAGATGGTGTGCCATAGATACAGACGGTGTGCCATTGATACAGATGGTGTGCCATAGATACAGATGGTGTGCCATAGATACAGATGGTGTGCCATAGATACAGATGGTGTGCCATAGATACAGATGGTGTGCCATTGATACAGATGGTGTGCCATAGATACAGATGGCCTTTTCCCTGTGTTCTCAGCTCGTCACTGTATATCAGCTGGACTTGCTGACAATCAAGGGACTGATTTTCCAAAAGCATATAGTAGAGTACGCTATGTGTGCCATAGATACAGATGTATGCCATAGATACAGATGGTGTGCCATAGATACAGATGGTGTGCCATAGATACAGATGGCCTTTTCCCTGTGTTCTCAGCTCGTCACTGTATATCAGCTGGACTTGCTGACAATCAAGGGACTGATTTTCCAAAGCATAAGAAGACGCCTGGATGAAGTCCTCATTAAAAAAAACAACACCTTCATAGCGAAAACGGAACAAATCCACAATTTAGCTGGCTGGCAACAGAGATGGGAAAGAATCTTAACTTTTTGAAAGACAATTCGTTGCCGAAAATGTTTATTGGACTTCTTGGGACAATTGAGTTTGTTTGGGAAATTGCACTCTTGTTCCATGAAAAGATGACGTAATGAGCAGTGGTCGACTTGGCGGCAGCTATCCTACACCGTGGCGCTGGCTACAGTAGTTTGAAACTTTTAACAGGATTATCTTTCTTCTAAAAGTCGATTGTTGTTGCTCAAACCGTCCGCTAAGGTTTGAATTGGCAGGCTTCGCTTCTTGGTTGTGTAAACAAACAACTGTGCCTGCTGTACACACTTTTTCCGCAGTCGGCGCTATATTTAAAATCAGCCTTGATGCTATTAATAGGTGCATCAACAAAAAATGGATGTACCGATTTATATATTTAAAATATATAAACCTTGCTATTTGAAAGAGGTTATGTAATAATATTAATCCTTGTTTTAGGAGGGTAAGGGGAGGGAGGTAACAGTCACTGTGAATTTGACAAGGATTTGCGGTGATGTAATGTGTGATCTCGGGGCTGTATAACAGCTTTTGCTACAGTCCCAGTCTGTTTGCGGGTTGAAAATTGTTTTTGGTAAATGTTTTTGTGTGTGTTTGTGTGCGTGCGCATGTGTGTGCCTGTGTGTTTGTATGCCTGTGTGTGTGTGTGCCTGTGTGTGTATGTGTAGGGAAGGGGTGGTGTGGGGGAGATCAGAGGGGTTGTGTATTGCAGAGGCCATTAGGAAGTTTTTACGTTCTCTACAGCCTCATTTCTGGTCAAATCCCTACTTCTTGTCTTCTTGCTCTCCTTTAAATTAACGACATTATGTTCTAAAGAAGAAAAGAAAAGCTAAAAGGAAAAAATTGACAGAAAAAGGAAGAGAGAAAGGAAAAGAGTGTTTGGAGTTTTGAAAAAGCAAACAACATGATGAATGTTTGGAGGGAAAAAACACCACCACCACAACACATTCACATTAAGTTGATTCACGATAGCAAAAACAAAACAAAGAACAAAAAAAAAATCACAGAAAACAAATTGAAAATGTAGTGGTGTTGGTGTTTTGGAGAGAAGATAAAGTGATGATGATGGAGGTTATGGTGAAGGATTTTCACTCACACATTCTCTCTCTCTCTCTCTCTCTCTCTCTCTCTCTCCCCAACGCCAGTTCGTTGATGACCGTTGAACATTTTATTCTCGAAGTGCATCATACAAAAAGAGAGAGCAAGGCAATGCTCGTGGAGCTAACAGCTACATTTTGCCCTGTGCTGTGTGTTCTGCTCTTTTCCCGTTTTCTTGTTCTCTTTCTGCGTGCTCCCACTCTCTGTCTCTCTGCCGTGTGTGTCGTTCTCCCCCGAGTGTCCCGAAATAGTTTAGTTTAGTTTTATAGAATAACGTCCCCAGACACATAAGCGTATAGAGGACGAACATCCCGAAATATTTGCACGTCCGTGCTTTTATGTGTGAGCGCAGACCGTACTGAACCCGATGTTTAACGCGTGCTGCGCGCCACATAATGTTCGCCTCTCTCGGTAATTTGTGTTAGTCGTTTATCTTTATTTTACATAGAATGCATGAAACGCTAACGAATACTATACAAATTATATATGGGCGGAAACGCGGAAATACGACCTTTCTACTGATATAATAATAGCAGACCTATCTGCTACGAAATAAAAATAATACGCAATTTAAGAGGGAGTTGGCAGCTGCTTTTAAGAATGTCACGAGTCTAAACTCGTAAAAACTTTTTAATTTAATACAGTTATAAATAATAATAATGACACTGAAAGAACAACGTCTACTCTTTCCAACGATATATAATATGACATGGTTACTATTATGGGTTCCGACTATGACGGACTAAATTAGCAAACACCTAACACAACAACAATAATTACATCTAACCTCTTCTTACAACTTTTCCTCTGTTTCTTTCCCTATGTATGTCCCTATAAAACTAATATTTAATTTAAGTATATACTATTAGAGAATGAGCTAAGGCATCGGAAAATATCACACTTAAGGTGTTACAGTAAGGTGATCTTTGCTATTGCCATCTTCGACAATTATGTTCTTATCATGTGTTAATCTACAAGGCGGGACGAGCCGAGGCGACCGGTCAAGCTCGTATCAGCGGTAACTTCGCACCCAACAGCGCGGTGTCTTTATCAACGTGATAGGCATCGCCCTAGTCTAAACATCGCGCTCTAATTCAAAACTGCTACATACATCACAAATAAAGTTTATATATTCTAATAGAGAATTTAATGCTGCGTCTAACGATTTAATGCTTTAAGGGATCTGAAAAGTATATATCAAATTATTGCATACAGCTAGTTTAAACATAACAGAGAACAGAGTGAGGCCTAAGTGAATGGTAATGGTCAGAATTTCTTTGTAGCCCGCCCGGCTACAAAAAGGAAGAACGAAGAAAAAATAGTACTAGGATAAACCCGTGTGGATCTGGTGTAAGCTTCGTGTAAAATTGCTTTATTTATTTTTCTCACTGGAACCTTTTTAATACACTTTTTTAATAAACATTTTTTGAAAATAGAAAGTCCCACTATCTCTCTACCCCACAAATGAATCAGAAACTAGAAACACGCAGCCAGGTGGCTGCAGAAACAAGTTTAACCTAACACAATTACTATTAATTTGTAAAGCGTTCCCTTATCAGTAGCACAGATACTTTTTCAATGGTATCGTTCAGCACAAATTTAATATTTTTCATTCCCACGGAAACAGAAATTAGAAACACACAGCCAGATGGTTGCAGAAACAAATTCAATATAGATCTATATTAGTATCACTAATAATTATAGCGAAGCGGTCCTTTATTAATAGCAGAAATACTTTTTCAGTGGTATCGTCCAGCACAAACTTGTTATTTCTAATCACCACAGAAGACAGAAGCTACAAAAATAATGCCAGATAGTATCAGAAACAAATTTCATATACCAACATTATACCTTTTGTAAAGCGATCCTTTATCAATAGCGGAGATACATTTTTAATGGCATCGTTTACCACAAACTTGCTATCGCTCATTCACACAGAAGAATGACGCTACAAAAAACATTGCCAGATCGCATCCTAAACAAATTCAATATACCAAAATCATTAACAGTTTTGTAAAGCGATTCTTTATCAAAAGCAGAAATACATTTTCAATGGTATCGTTCAGCACAAATTCGATATTTCCCATTCTCACAGAAAACAGAAGCTAGCGAAACCTACCCTGGTGGTAGCACGATCAAGATCAATGAACAGGTTTATGTTACTCATTAGGTAAGCCTCCCCATTACCAATATCGGTAGTATGATACTGGCAATCAACTCTAGTCATGTTCCTCCCTTTACAAACGCTGTTGTGTTTTGGATTTGGGTTAGGCTACTCGATGAATAGATCTATAGAAAATTGGATTAATTAATGCTTATTTGTGTGTGTGTGGGTGTGCGAGCTTGTGTGTGTGTATGCCTGTGTGTGTGCTGGTGTGTGTGTGAGTGTGTGTGTGTTCAGAATACAGAACACTGTATTATCGCCAATGCCTAAACATATTAAAAGGATATGTGGTGTGTGTGTGCGTGTGTGTGTGTATATGTGTATGTGAGAGAGAGAGATAGAGCGGTATCCATTCCTTATGCATGATAACATATGCATGCCTCACCACCCGCCCCTCATCCTCACCAAATAAATATGGTACAATAATATAAACACATTAAAAATTAATGTGCCGATCGCAGCTACTCAATCACAGTTTAATGTTCACTTAAAAAGATGGTCTTTCTCCTTGAAACGATAATCCATCTCTGGTAAAATGGTAAGTCTTTTGTTGACAGCTGTTCTATTGTGTAGTGACAAGAAAACAAGTCCAGCCATCCTAGTTTTGAGAAGAAAAAAAAGAAGACGACTTCATTTAACGTTCATTGAACACGATATACAGATTATTAGTTTATTTTGTTTTCAAAGAATACAATATCTAGATCTTATACAGTTTTTTTTTTTTTTTTGGTATGAGGTCTGTTGGGTCAGCTTGGGAACATTGAATGAGGTCTTTTGGGTCAACTTAGGAATATTGGACGCTTTCTGCCATATTACTAGGACTTCGTATGATATTATTATTTTGCAATGTAGGATACATATATATGTATATATATATATATATATATATATATATATATATATATATATATATATATATATATATATATATATATATATATATATATATATATATATATATATATATATAATGAACTTTTTAAATGCAAACATTATGGGAGCATAATTTATTAATTTATTTTTTCATTCAAACTTTCTCATCAGATAGAAACACTATGGGTGCAAGAGTTATTTATTTATTTATTTATTTATTTATTAAAACTTTCTCCTAAGATTCAAAAACTATGGGCGCATGGTTTACGTAGTGGTCAGAGCGCACGACTTGTGTGAGTGCGTCTTGGGCGACGTGGGTTCGAATCCTGACTCCAGCTAACTATTGTGTGATTGCTGGATATTACGGGCCAGCGCTTTGAGAAGCTCTCTGAGCTTGTAAGTGCGCTATATAAGTGAAATCTCTTTCTTTTCTTGTTTTAATTATTTCAACTTTCTCTCAAGATGGAAACATATTGGGAGCATTAATAATTTATTTTTTGAGTTATTCAATCAAACCTTCTTCCCAGATACAGAACATTATGGAGGCATGGTTTCGTTATGTATTGGACTACCTACAAGTGGCTTCCAGTTGCTGTGCTTGTTCCCCCGTTGAGGTGCCGGGGGTTTCAGTATAAATAGTATCCCCACTTTCTGGAAATTTAGTGCTTTAAATTCCCACTGTCGCTGTCTTTCTCATTTGCTCTTTCTCATTCCTGCTCTGTTCTATCAATCTGCTATACTATCGTCTTCTTCGCTAGACCAGTCTCCTACCTTTTTTCTTGAAAACTCTTCCGGGACAAGACTCCTTGTTTGTGTATGAGGTCTGTTGGATCAGCTTGGGAATATTGGACGCTTTCTGCCAGGTGGTCACTAGGGCTTCCTATGATGTTATTATTTAGCAATGTAGGCATTTTATATGTATGGGTTTTGTTGATAATGTATAATGATGTTTGTATTCTATTTTGTTTTTGTAAACGGGTGTTCGATAAGTTGGGGTGAAGCCTCAGCCGACCCCTGCGTGGGATGTCTTTATTGTAAAGTGACTGGCTGGTGGAGGGCATTCAGTTTTCCCACTAGGGTTGTTTCAGCAAATCTTTTATGCGGATTGGGGGTTGTCCGGTCCTGATTTGGCTCGGAAGAGTCCGCTGGACCTAAAGCAACAATTATGTAATGCTGTGCTTGCCCTTTTGTTTTGGCCGCCCCTCTCTTTCTCCTCTCCCATCTTACTCCACACCCCTTTCTATCCCAAACATCTGGCTGTGCTAGGCTCGTTGTTGGATATTTAAGTTTGGCTTGGAAGCACAGTTGACAGTGGGAGCTGTTTTCTATGCCGAAGGTCGCAGGACGAACGCGGGACGAACTTAAGTGACTTAAGTACGATATTTTTTTTTTGGACGCCGAGGGTTATTTTCGGGTACTCCAGTTTCTTCCTTCCCTTCAGGGATGGTATTGGATGCAGCCCATCTAAATTTCAAAACTAAACATTGATTTCTCTTCCACCTTCCGTAATAGCGATCTCTTGAGATCACCGCGCTTTGAGTTCTGACCCGCGTGAATGATCCTGTTTGATGATGATGATGATGATGATGATGATGATGATGATGATGATGATGATGATGATGATAATTTTGCTGCTGTAACGGCTGATGCTGCTGGTGCTGATGCTGATGATACGATACACCCTTCAATCAAACCAGTTCAAACGTTTAAATGCAGCTGTGATGAAACAGTAACTTGACTTCACCAGTAACTTAACTTGAGCTTGCCTCGGGTTCAGAAGTTTAAAGCCATTACTATAGAAACTAAACACACACACACACACACACACACACACACACACACACACACACACACATTTTTGTAAAAACGACATTGTGATGACTGTTGTGAAAAAAACAGGGATTATTTTGACACACTTTTCATTTTCGTGACATTATTTTGACATTTTCAAATTGTTGAACCTATCCCTAACCCTAACCCTAACCCTAACCCCTAACCCCTAACCCAAACCCTAACCCTAACCCTAACCCTTAACCTAACCCTAGGCCTAAAACAGCTCTAACTCAGCAGGGAACTATTTTGACGTCAAAATAGGGCGCCCTTCCAAAAAAGTCAAAAGAAACCATGTGGAGTTCCATGAGTGTGTCACTGTAACGTCGTTTCTACATGCCCACACGCACCACAGCGTGGGTGTGCAACATGGCAAAGTCCTTACGACGGCGTAGGTTCAAAAACACCCACCCACACACACACACACACACACACACACACACACACACACACACACACACACACACACAAATTACAGCAATTATTCAAACTACAGAAGTTTAAAGCAATTACAACAAAGACAAAAACAAAGAATAATTTTTTAAAAGCATTAATTCATCTAGACAACAATTTTTTGATCTGCATGTGTGTGTGTGTGTATGTGTGTAGAAAAGCGTGCACCTGCCCTTCGTAACCCAGAAAGCCTGAGGGTGTGACATGTTTGTTGCAATCGGTAGAGCGCCGCGCTGGTGTTCATGTGGTCGGTGGTTCGAATCTAAATTCGCTAACGGAAAAGGCTATATGAGCCTTTGTGTTTATGAACGCGCGCGTGTGTGCGTGTGTGTATGCGCGCGCGCGTGTGTGTGTTGGTGGGTGTGCGTTTGTGTGTTATCTCGATTCCGAGACCTATTCCTTGTATCTTAACTTGCAGTACAATTATTTTACTTTGACTTCATCTGATTGCTTTAATATTCTTTCTTCTTGTTCTTCTTTTTTGAATTCATCGTCGTCTTTCCCACTCACCTAGCCACCACTAGAGCAGAGGCTGCCTTGAATTGTTCAATTGCAACCTAAACCATCACAGTAGCCTAGGAAATCGTCGTTAAGCACAGTCCCACCACGCAGCATTTGCTGGGTGCGAGCCTAGACTTTGGTTTGGCATAGGCATTAGATTCACGGACGCAGCGTATTTGCAGCCAGATGTGGTGTACAGTCGGGTTCATACACTCTGAATGGCCGTGGATGCTGACTTCAGCAAAATGGCCAAAAAAACCACACACAAAACCATTGTAAGCATGGTGGGTCTTAGTGGTCCGCGCCTTCAGCTGGTTAGTGTGTTATATACAGACAATCCCATTTATCTGAATGAGTGCGCTGCGTAAATACAGCCCCGGTTATCCGAATGAGTGCGCATTCATACACTGTGTATGACCCTCTCTGCTAAAAACGCAATTTCCGGTAACAATGGCGGCCGGAAGGGACGCGTCGTTTCGCCAGCCAAAGTTAACTGCCCCTGGATAGGGGGCGCTGGGGCCACTTCCTGTTTGAGGGATGTCTGGTCTACACTACAGCAAAACAAGCTTGGCGCTGGGGGTCTGTGCAGGACAGCCACATCATCTCTGTCTGTCTCTCTCTGTCTGTCTCTCTCGCTCTCTCTGAGAGAAGATCAAGAAGAAAACTACAACAGCGCCAAGTAAACAATAAGAGTAAAAGAGAAGAACACAACCACAGAATACCTTTGAAAACAAAAGTGGAATCTGGTGCCTGAGTTGTTTTCATCATTGACTTTTGTTGGCTGATGTCCCTCTTCCCCCACCTTCACCTTCACTTCCTAATCTAAAATACCTTCAGTGAATAATCGTTAAATGAAATAAACAAACAATTGACTTTTACCTATGGAAATAAGGCGACTACATGAAAATTTTACAAATGTAAAGAGAAAAACGTATGCATGCGTGCATGTGTGTGTGTGTGTGTGTGTGTGTGTGTGTGTGGGTGTGTGTGTGTGTTTGTGTGTGTGCATTGTTGAGTTGTCCGGTAGAAGCGCATTCACCTTGATGGCTGCGGTTGGGTTATGGGCCCTTCTGGGACGGGTGATAAACACTGTTAACTTTGTCGTTTTAGATGGATCAATTCTGCCTTTTGGAAGAGGACAGGGTGGAAGGGTACGATGATGATTATGGTGATGATGAGGAGGAGGAGGAGAGGAGAGGAGAGAAACATGAAAGAGGAGAGTGACAATGAGGAAGGGGGGGGGGGGGGCGACGCCGATGATAGTGATCATGACGGTGAGAAAAACAATATGGCTGATATGATGGCACGGGAGGCAGGCCTTTAAACGAGGTAATGTTTCTATGAAGTTTGGTCCAAATCCGTTCAGTCGTTCTTGAGATGTGGCGTCCAGTGGACCAGCCGACAGACCGACCGAAATTTTGCTCTTTTTGATTCCCGACTATTTCAAAGTATTTTTAGATAAGATCAGAGAAATGGTTAGTCCATGACTGCAGGGATGTATCGATGATCGTGTACTAATTATTACTAGAAGGTCTGGCTTCTTTCTAAATCTCTGCCTTAAGACAATATTAGCAGTATTACTAATAATATTACATGTACTAGTACTATAGTACTTGTGATCGGTGCCAGTGCAACTGCATATCTCTTTCTTTCCGTTCGGGTAGTACAGAGTTCTCATCGCCTTTGCAATAATAATTAATAATTAATCTGGATGCTATATACGCGCTTTTCCCCAAATCAACAATAAGGCTTGAAGATCATATTGGATGTAAGCCTTATTAGAGGGCATCCTCCGTGAAATGAGGGAATGATAAAAAAGATCTTCTGTAGGCATTAGATAGTCCCATAGAGTCGTGGCTAAATTTAATGATGTATAATATAAATGTCTGGATAGAATATAGTTGTAGCTATGGCGTGCCGGTAACGATTATGGACTCTACACAGTAATTATGTTTTTACTTGTGGCTCCTGTAAAAGCGTGGCGCCTAGTGGTTTGAGCACATGATAGAAAAGTTTCACGTTGAGCATGGTCGAGCGCGGTTAGTACTTGGTTGGAGAGGGGGAGTGGGGGGGGGGGGGGCATTATTTGAAGGCAACCATCACACGACTTAAAGGAATTCTAACCCGTCCGAAACACCTTTTGTGGGTTTAAGTGTATAGCCAAACTACAGTCTAAACGTGTACCGTACCCCCACACTCGGGCCTACCTAAACACCAAGCTAAGTTCATGTTTCCGGAGATTGCCGACTGCGAATAAAAACGCTACGGACAAACCGGAATTTACACTCTTACGCCACAAACCTTGAAAATCACTGATGGTCTGGATAGACATTGCCCCATTGCTTCCTGTAATAGCTGCCAATGTGAAAATCACTGATGGTCTTGATAGACATTGCCCCATTGCTTCCTGTAATAGCTGCCAATGTGAAAATCACTGATGGTCTTGATAGACATTGACACATTGCTTTCTGTAATAGCTGCCAATGTGAAAATCACTGATGGTCTTGATAGACATTGCCCCATTGCTTCCTGTAATAGCTGCCAATGTGAAAATCACTGATGGTCTTGATAGACATTGACCCATTGCTTTCTGTAATAGCTGCCAATGTGAAAATCACTGATGGTCTTGATAGACATTGACCCATTGCTTTCTGTAATAGCTGCCAATGCATATTAATACCCTATCTTGAGACTGAATAAAATTCCACACCCTGAAAACAGCACATAGTTGACCCATCTTGTAAGCCTTCTCTATGGGAAAGCCCGTTTTGCCGTTTGACTTCCGATTTAGCGTTTCACCACAGGCGCTGACATTGGGATTTCGCTAGCGGCGTTATAAAGACGGTTGTCGGCCGTCATAACCATAACAATACTTTCAGTTATAGGTACCACAACCGTGACTACGGTTGATTTGGCCTCCAAGTTACAGGTGAGATCCACTTAACTATAGTGAAACAAGCTCCCGACTCAAACCCAGTCTGCCCAGCTGTGATTGGTCACTGGATCTGTTTACAACCGGGGAAGGCCAAACAATGCGAATGATACTCAATTTGCGCTTGGAATGTAGGGTCAATAATGGTGTCTTTGTAAGAGCAGCATCTGTTGGTGAGATTCTCCCAAGGTTACTCTCCTTTTGCTAAATTCTTTTTCACGTTTGCTCCGAGTTGCTGAAGTCGGTTGCGTCGTGAACAGCAGGAGGAGGGGAGGGGCGAGGGGATGGGTTGAACTTAAGATTAGATTAAAAGTTAGATGGAGTTGACAGTTAAATTAAGGTGGGAAAAGAGACATTGCAAATTAAGTTACGCTAATGCAGGAGCAAGAAGAAAAAGAAGAAAAAAAAAGGTGATGATGATTATGTAGCCAGATAAAAAAAAGGAGGGGGAGGATGACGACGACGACGACGACGACGACGACGATGATGATGATGATGATGATGATGATGATGATGATGATGATGATGATGATGACGGTGGTAATTTTGTAGCCAGATGAAGAAAAAAAGACTTGGCTGCCCACTATTTGACCATTGAAACCCTAAAACCAATTTAGGCTAAGCTAATGCAGGAAGCAGAAGAAGAAGAAGAAGGAAAGAGGAAGACGACGATAACAACGACGACGATGATGATGACGATGATGATGGTAATTTTGTAGACAGATGACAAAAAAAAAAAGACTTGACTGCCATCTTTTTGGCTAATGAAATCCTATCCAAATAATGTAATGAGGGCTGACCATGTACAAAAGACGACACATTAGTTGCTGTCACGCTATGAAGTGTTTTAAAATATTGCTTGATATCAGTTTATTACTTTCTTATGACAATATATCAATTACATTGAGTTAGATGTACTAGGAGAGAGTTGGAGATCCTAAATAAATATAAGTGTCGCAAGCATCATCAATCTGTTGACACATTCTCATCTTATGACAGTGGTGATGTTGGTCCACGGTACAGACAGTGAGGCAGTCTTTCCACGTACTTGATATGACGCTGGCACACTTTTCTCTGTGGGTATATTGGCTCCTCAGATTTCAGGATCTTGGCACCCACCAGGTGGCGCAATAGTGTAGCGGTCTGGGCACACCCTAGCAATGTTTCACGTCAAGCAACGTCGGTCGGCAGGGGTTAATACATGGATGGGTGACCAAGTTTGGAAGGCAACCACCAAACGACACAAAAAGATTTGAACAAGCGCACGGCACACCCCAGTCCATGACGCTGTGAATGCGGGTACCTGGTTCTGTTGAGAACCGGGAAAGGCATTTAGCGCTGTTCCAGTTCAAGAACTGCTGAAGGCGCTGGTCGGCTCAGGATCTAACTCCCAAGTCTTGCAGCCTTTGGGCGCGTCATACTGGTGGCTGCATTGTCTACACGCGAGAAAATCCTAGTAATAAAAAGGTATAGTAAACAGCATCAAGTGTAGTAGCAGTTGTATTAATACTGTTCTACTCTCTCTCTCACGCTATCGTGAACATAATCTGTGCCTGCAGACTGTGTACTTACTTTGAGCTGAAGAGGATCTTTCTCTGTCTGCTGCTGTTGGCTTTTGTCCTGTCACGTCGCTGCCATTCTGCTGTTCTCTCCCTGTCTACGACTATCCCATCTCCTTTTCCTCATTCTTTATTGTCATCATCATCCTGATCGTCATCGCCGTCGGCACAGTCAATAATTATGATCGTCGTCGTGATTATTATTATGATCTTCGTCATTATCGTCGTCGTCATCATCAGCATCACCGTTGTTGAGATCGTCGTTAGTCTTCATCAGTTTGTACTGTTATTGTAACGTTTTTATTGCTCGTCGTCGTCGCCGTCCTCCTCCTCCTCATCATTACAATCCTCCTCCTCTTCCTCCTCATCCTCCTCCTCCTCCTCATCATCATCATCGTCGTTGTCGTCTCTGTGATTATCCTGCATCATCTTCAGAATCGTCATCTTTAAGTCCTCTCCTCATCCTCTTCGTCTTCCTGCACTCCTTCCTTTCCTAGAGTGATGACTTCTTTATCTGTTTCTCATACGCCGTCTTCTTCTTCATCATCTTCATCATCTCCTCATCACCATCTTCTTCTTCTTCTTCTTCTTCTTCTTCTTCTTCTTCTTCTTCTTCTTCTTCTTCTTCTTCTTCTTCGACATAATCGTCATTCCCGTATTAAGTATGCCATGCATTCTTTGCTGCGTCCGTCTCTGGGAGACACCTCGACCAGCGTTTGCAACAGCGTATACCTGATTTTTGTTCTGTTTATACTATACAGCTAAGCTCGAGTCAATACATTTAGCTCTGAAACAGGTTTGTCAGTCCAAAAGATCCTCAATTTTAATCATATCCAAATCACTGTCAGCACTTCAGGCTCTTTCCACTAGAAATATAGCGCACCCTTTTCTGGCAGAGATCCATGATCTCACCCACACTTTATTTCTGAGGGTTAAAGGATAATTTTTATGTAGGTACCTAGTCACATGGGCATCCACGGCAATATTGTAGTGGACAAAGCGGCTAAAGAAGCTCTTCATCCTGATTTTCCCTCAGAGGTTTTCCAGTTTGTTCCTTACTCTTAACGGCGTTGTATGACTGGCTCTTTTTGTTAACGGCTCTGGCGGACCGAATGGTCTAATCAAATCAATAACA
Source organism: Oncomelania hupensis (assembly GCA_036898135.1). Taxonomy (NCBI): domain Eukaryota; kingdom Metazoa; phylum Mollusca; class Gastropoda; order Littorinimorpha; family Pomatiopsidae; genus Oncomelania; species Oncomelania hupensis. The sequence goes on from CM072524.1 coordinate 38,664,975, forward strand.
AAATATTTCAGATTCTTCCAGATTTGTCTGCTTCTTAGCCTAACTTTGCGTGCACTCGCAAAGAAGAAACTGTTATTGCTCGCCTTCATATTGGGCATACTTATGTCACCCTTTGAAAGGAAAAGAACCACCGTTGTGCTTTGCATGGGACAAATCCTTTTCCGTTTGCCATGTTATATCTGAATGTGCTGATCTGATGAGAGAGAAATATATTTTGGTTCGATACCTTTTAATGAGATTTTTTAAAACTTTGCAATGGTCAAAACCTGTTTACATTTTTACATGCCGTTGGTTTGTTTTATCGCATATAAGTCATGTCATATTGTTTGTGTGCTTGTTTGGATTTCATTAGTTAATCCAGTTTTATTTACCTTTTTTATCGTATTTTTATTTTAGTGGTTTAACCTGATTTGGAATAGTTTTGTGTGGTCCTGATTCTGCTGTTAGCAGTCCGCTGGACCCTACACGTATTGACTAGCTATCTATCTTCGTAGATAAATAAGCTCTTACACCGTCTTCTCCGATTCACACGATGGACGTGGGGTGGCATCGAAGAAACTGCAGGCGATGGATTTCCTGAAACTGTAACCAGCGAACTTCACTACTAAAATCTCGGAAAATCGCTCTCGTTGCACCTTTCCTAGAATAACCTCTTTTGTAACTAAGCACGTTTCATTTCCAACATACAGATAAGCCAACCTGTTTTCGATTGAATTCCATTCTTGCTTTTAATTGAAGTCCTTGAATTTTCCTTCTTCCCTTCGTCTTCATGCTCCCTCTTCCTTTCTTTCGAGGATAATCGCCGCCATTTTTCTTCTCCTTCTCCTTCCACCCTATCTTCTATTCGCGCAAATAGCATCTCCCCATCATAGAATATTTATAGAAAGGTCCACAGCCACCAGTCCTATAAAATGCTTGCTGTGTAATCTGTTGATGATCTCTTAACGGCGTCCGTTCCTGTTATGATTCGATCAGACTAGAAAACGCAGGTTGTGTTAATATACCTCTGTTAATGATCTCTTAAGGGCGCCTGGTAAAACTGTACGATCACGTACACCCATTTTGCCCTTTTACAGACGGCCGTAAAGTGTTTAACTAGAACATAGACTGGTACTTCAGTTGGATTTAATACAAACCGCTGAGTACTTTCCCTGTTAAGACAACCCTTTGACTACTTTCTCTGGTACTTTAGGACACCCGAGAGAGTCTGCGGTCTAAAAAAACAAACTACTTTCCCGTCCTCTCATTTCCCTTTTTATTAGATTTATTTCTTAAAAGGTTTCTTTCCCCCGTTGGGGTGCCGGGGTTTTCTGTATAAATAGTATCCCCACTTTATGTAGTGCTTTAAATTACCACTGTTATTGTCATCTCATTTGTTCTTTTTCGTTCCTAATCTGTTCTATCAGTCTGCTATCTTTTTCGCAAGACCAGTCACCCACCTTTTTTCTTGAAAACTCTCCCAAAACTCCTCATTTCTGTTAGCTCAGCTTTTTGATATTGGACGCTTTCTGACAAATGGTCACTGGGACTTTCTGTGGTGTTATTATTTAACAATGTAGGTGTGACCGTCTGCTTATGCGTGCTTTGAAATTACTTAGAATGTCTGTCGCACTCTTTCACACACTGAGGCGCTAAGCAGTTGGTTGGGGTTCGGGGCGCGTTTATTCTTGTCTCAAGCCAATAAGAAGGAATGATGAACGAATGATGAATGGATAAGTAGTATGAAGAACGATGTATGCAAGAAGCAAACCCTGAAACATACAATAATAACAATACTAAGAAACCATCATGGAAGGACAACATAAAACAATACTCTTCCATGATGAGAAATACCATAGAAAAAGTTAATGAAAATAGTTGCAACGTTATTGGTTACACACACAAGCTCATCTCAAATGACAAGTCTTCGATAACACTATGAATTAGAAAATAACAACAACCTCCAAAAAGCTCAGAGTTATTCTTATACAGAAAAACATATTTGTCCAAAGATAACATAACTGAATCATAGTTATGCACAATTGGTTGGTTGGTTGGTTGGTTTATTAATGTCTTGTTCACCAAAGATGATAAGACAAAAAAAAAAAAAAAAAAAAAAAAAAAAAAAGGGGGGGGGAAGACAGTTAAACAAATCTAGCTACTGGTGTATCAATTAAGATTTTTGCCACGACGGTGCATAAATCTAAATCAAAGTCTGCTAGACTTGTTTTCCTGTCTAAGACTGGAATAAACAAGGGGGTAATAACAGTGCAGTCAAAAAGAATATGTTTAAGTGAGAAGGGCTGGTTACACACACATTCAATATTTCTACAATATTTGGTCCGCACAGCATCTAGTAGTATTCTATATGACATAGAATAAATTACTCTTGAAGTTTTGTAAATCATTGCGGTATTGAACATTGCCTTAGTATTAAAAGATTGTGTCATATTCCTTTCAATTTGGTTTTGCAGTTCCTTGGATGATGGAAATATATCAAGGAATTTTGCATTAACATTTAAAGCTCCTTGCTTAGCTTTTCTGTCAACTATGTCATTATACACCAATCCACAGTGTGAAGGTACCCAGCAAAAGCTTATTTCTGTACCATTGACTCTGAGGCTATGTATAGCATGCTTGATCTCAATGATTAACTCTTTCCGTTCCTTGTGAACTTGAGATTGCAATGCCTGTAGTACAGACATAGAATCTACACAAAATACGAGCCTTAAAAAAATTATTTGTAAACTAATAATTTTACTAAGAGCCATTAAAATAGCAACTAATTCTGCAGTAAAAATTGATCTTCCATTTCCTAGATGAAATGATTCTTCTATATGCAAATCCGGTATAATATAAGCAGCACCGGTGCTTCCTGAATCTAAAACAGATCCATCTGTGTAAATTTTTAAATGCTCTGAGTAATTTACACTTAAATGCATCCTAGCTTCAACTGCCACAATGTTTTCATTTTGTTTTTTGTTTTCATTGCAGTAATTTATGTCAAAGTGAGCAATTTCGATTTCCCATGGTGGTAAAGGCGAAAAAAGATCTTGTTCAACATTTTGAAGTACATTTACATTACAAGGACCAACAAAAAGGTCTTTAATATAAGTTGCAAGGGTTTCATAGGCTTTTACTTTTTGTCCTTGCTTAGGAAATGTTACATCTGACCGCAGAAATAACTCTTCAGTAGTACTGTTATTAACAAAGCTTGCTCTTACCATATACTTTGCACAAGACATTTTTCTATACTCATCAAGGGGCATAATACCCGCAAAAGTATAGGCTTTAGAAGTTTCAGTATGAATAGGAACACCTAATGCTAACTTTATTGCTTTACTATCTAAGCTGGTTAATTTTCTAAGGTATGTTTTAGGGGCAGAAAAATACACTTCTTGACCATAAATAAGTTTTGATCGGACTAACGAACTAGCAAGATGAAGAAGATTATTAACATCATGACCCCAAGCTTTCTTGCAAACTACTTTTAGGAGATTGTAACTTTTGATTGCTTTTTGTAGTAAATATTCTATGTGTCGTTTCCATTTAAGTTTTCTTGTTAAATATACGCCTAAAAATTTCACTTCAGATACATACTTTAACTCCTCATTTTCTATAAATAACTTAGGCAATTGCGTTGGTTCATAGCAAGTACTAAACAAAACTAAATTAGTTTTTTCTTTTGATAATTCCAGACCATTTTGATTCATAAAAATAACTATGGCATTTATTTCAGTTTGATACACATGCGCTATATGTTTGATTTCAAATAGAGTAGTTTTCTTTTTTAAATTAACATTCATCCAAATAGCAATATCATCAGCATATTGCGCTACAGAAACTCTGTTACTTAACACAGAAGGGAAATCATATATTAGAATATTAAACAAGAGAGGGGAGATAATCGAACCTTGCGGAATACCCATGTTTGTGTTTAGACAAGAGGAATATGTATGACCTACTTTTACTTTCATATTTCTACTACTTAAAAAGGTTTTGATGTATCTGTACATATTACCAGATATACCTATTTTCTTTATTTTGTAGAGTAGACGAGTATGCCAAACTCTGTCGTACGCTTTCGTAATGTCAAAGAAAGTGGCTAACACACCTTTCTTTCTGGCAAATTGTCTCTTTATGTTTGTCGTAAGCTTCACTAAATGGTCAGTGGTTGACCGTCCTTTTTGAAAACCGGCTTGATTTACAGGAATAATTTGTTTTTAGTGCAGTAATACGTTAGTCTTTCAAGGACTACTTTTTCCATGACTTTGCATGTGTGCGAAGTTAAAGCTATGGGCCTGTAACTTGAAATACTTGACCTAGTTTTACCGGATTTCAAAATAGGAATAATGAGGGAAGATTTCCAACTATTTGGCAAGCATCCTGTAACCCAACATTGATTTATTATTTGATGTAAAATATGCATCCATTTGTTGGGCAAATGCAATAATAACTTATAAGAGATTCCGTCAAAGCCTACGGCTGACTTTTTAATACCAAGCTCAATCAGAGCGTTTTTAACTTCTTGAAACGTTATGGGTGCATTAAAACACATGTCGTTGTCAGGTACAGGTTCCTCATAATCTACATTTTGATCTTCTTCTTTTTCTCTCTCTTGTCGCACATGAGATGGTAAACTAGAAGTATGACTAGTAACAGAAAAAATTTTGACAAATTCTTCTGCTTTCTCTTTAGCAGAAGGAAAGTCATTATCAGGTAATTTTAAGGGGCATTGAGGTAATTGAAAACCATTTTGCATTTCTGATACTTTTCTCCACAATTTTGACGCATCTTTACAGCTATTGATTTCAGTTTTACAAAACTCAGACCAGAACTTTTGTTTTTCCGTGGCGATTATTTTGTTGCAATTTATTTTAGCCTGTTTCATTAAAGAAAATGTTTCGTTATTTTTATTTCGTAACCAATTTTTGTACGCTACCTTTTTTCTATCCACTGCAGCTTTACAAGATTCATTCCACCATACGTTACCCGAATGTTTCTTTTTCTTCAAATTTACTCTTTTTTGCGGAATACTATTAGATGCTGCTGCATGAATGTTTTCAACAAATGTAGTATATACAACATCAACATTGTCATTGTTGGCGAAATTACTGTCATATGACAACAAAATTCTTTGATATTTCTGCCAGTTAGCACTATTATAGTGATATTTAGGTACGATATCCTCTTCAGAATCTATTTCCACGCAGTTACCAAATAAAACAACAATAGGCAAATGGTCGCTACCTAGGGAGTCTTCCTCAACTTCCCACTTGCAATCAACAAACAGGTCCGGTGTAGAAAGGGTTAAGTCTATTGCCGAAGCACGATGAGTGGCCACGTCAGGGATACGGGTAATACGACCATCATTCAGCAAAATTAGATCTGAATCAGCAATGTTGTCACCTAGGCGATGATTATTAGTAACACAACAGTCTTTGTCCCATAAATAAGAGTGCGTATTAAAATCTCCACAAATTATCCATGGTTGAGAGACGTCAAAATTTCGTATCCATTCACAATTCGTATTGTCCGTACCTTTAGGATAATACAAAGATACTATATTAATGCACTTATTCTTGTTGATTTTTACTATAACTGCTATACTATGCACAAAGTCTAAACCATCAGTTGGCAAAAAAGAAATATTATCGAATTCAAGATCGTCTCTAATGTAAATAGCTGCTTGCACTTTCTGACTATTACTGTTTGACACAGGGGGGTAATAATAACCTTTTATCTTAGGCAACTTTCTTCTGGTAACGTTAAGTGACTGTAACGCAAGAACATGGTGATCATGATCTGTTAAATACTGCTGAAGATATTGAAAGTTTGTGGAAATCGAACGACAGTTCCACTGAAATATACTTAACTTTTCCTTTCTCATAGAAACAGTAAAACAAAACCAACTAGAGATAACAATGTAAACAACATTAGTTTGTGTAAGTAAAGAGTAATCAAACTTTTGGCTCTTTACGCTAAATTAAGCTGATAGAGTCACAACAGCTGGGACCTCGTCGCAGTCTCAGTAGTCCTTCGTAGGGAAGTGGATGGGCGAGTGTGGGAAGAAGTTTCCCCTCCAGTCATAGTAGCCAGGAGGGAGGTCCGCGCGGTGGAATCGCCATGCGGGTTTACGCTGCTTCTCCCACAGCAAGTCGTGGACGTGACGTCCGACGTTCCCGGCCAGGACACCGGATCCGCGCCGCGTCGGATGTAGGCGGTCACTCCGTAAGGCAAAGGGGGGCAGGTTCTCGTTGTTGATGAACGACACATTCTTCTTGTCGTCCAGTTGCGTCAGCAGTAGGGCGTTGTAGAGATCCCGCTTGCGTTGGAAAGAGGGGATCAGCACTGGCGCAACCTTGCTGACCACAATCCTCGTGGTCGGGCACTGGGCAGCGATGGTATTGACTGCCTCCACAAACTGCTTACTCGCTGATTGTGGGTCTTGCTTCCGCAGGTTGTTGATCCCGCAGTGTAGAACGACTACTTTCGGCGGACTGCGATCTAGAACAGCAGACTCAAAAGCAGGAACAAGAGCTTGGATCGTAGGAGCGGATTTCTTCTCCACACGAAATCCATACGACCGACCAAGCCTCTTTTCCTGTACGCCTTTCAAAATCGAATCGTGAAAAACGATACAGTCACTCAATTCATGGCTTGCACTTCCGGTTTCTGGTTTATCAGGAATGACGTCACTTGGTGACGGCACCGGTTCTTTTACGTCACAGCTGACTTTAGATTTCTTTTTATTTGATGAAGTATCGACTGAAGAAATGTTCGTCGCATTTATCGAAGATTTCGGGCTTTTCGTTGAACTCTTCGAGGATGTGACCGCAGCAGATCCTTTCAAAATGTCCGCGTATGAGCAATTCTTCGTGTTGCTAGGTTCGGACCGTAACGTCTGCTTCGATTGCTCGATCAAATCGCCGATCTTCTTCTCTTGATCGCGTATAGTTTCTTCCATTGCAGACATCCGCGAATTCATAGAGCGGACAAGCTCTCGCAGCTCGCAAACGGCACTCACCAAACTAGCGGTGTCTGGATTGGCAGCTGCTGGTTGACTGGTGATGGAGTTAGTGTGCTCTGTATCGTTGGCTGCTGTCTCGGTGGTGGTGGTGTCAGCAGACGGTGAAGGTGATGAAGCGCCATCCACCGTACTTTCGTTCTTTTGTTTGTTCTCCTGCCTCAGAGCGGCACTTCTCGTGATGGTCATGATGGCTTTGATGGACCAGGCCAAGAAAATCTCCATGAGCTAGAGTTGGATTGTTGTGGCTTCCATCTTCGCGCATGCGCTCCCATGCACAATTGAAAATACAAAATACACATGAAACTGCTTCATGTACAAAGTGACAGCGCATAAGCCAAAAAATAATAAAACCTATT
>CM072524.1:38677339-38697339 GCA_036898135.1 Oncomelania hupensis
TTCTTCCAACTGAATATGGAGATGACACAACTTGGTGCACAAATGTTTCAGTTCTCAGGTGTATCCTCAGATCACCACAGATTAATCATGGACGGTTGGAATCGTATTGCTTGGAAAGATGATCAAAGTTCACAGTCATTACATAGGGACACATCGTTGAAGAATCTACAAGTCATTCGTGCGGGATAAAATATACTGTCAATTGGCTTGATCGACACGGAATCAGTGTAAACGTGGATGATCAATGAAGCAGCATTAAAGTAGATAAGATAAAGGTTAGAGAGAGAGAGAGAAAGAGAGAGAGAGAGATGAGGGGAAGAGGGAGGAAGGGAGAACTGGGAAGATAAGGAAATATTAAAAGTGCGGGCAAGCAAAGTAAATAAACAAGGGCCCCTGCAAAAGGGATTGGAGGACGTCTGGACGCGCCAACAATAAGATGTTCTTAACTGATCTCCTTTGACAAAGAAAATTCTACATACAGAATGGATTGAACGGTTCGGCTGGCTAGACAGTTCCAGGTCAGTGGCCGGCAGAGCTGCTACAGCGACAAGGTGGGGTTAATGGGAGGGAAAGCAATATCTATCTATCTATCTATCTATCTATCTATCTATCTATCTATCTATCTATCTATCTATCTATCTATCTATCTATCTATCTATCTATCTATCTATCTATCTATCTATCTATCTATCTATCTATCTATCTATCTGTGTGTCTTTCTGTGTGTCTTTCTGTGTGTCTTTCTGTATGTCTAGCTATCTCTTTGTCTATCCCCATTTCTTTGTCTCTCTGTCTCTGTCTATCTGAATGTCTGTCCGTTCGATGCTTGAATCTTGATAATTGTAACTCGAATTCGGTTATCCACGCAGCCTGTTCACTCAGCAACAAGGTAGAAGTCGTCGTATAAAGATTTCCAACTTTATTCAGCAAACATCAACAACTGCATACAAGATCGCTTTCCTAAAATCTCTTCAAAGATTCCTACAAGGAAGGAATAACGAAGCTTAACGTCCTACTGCGTTAGCGTTAATGACGAATCACCACGTCGCCACTTTGACAACAATGATCATCATCATCATATCAAAAACATGATGCAGATAGTGCATTACTTATATAGCCTCTCTGCGATCGAGAAAAAGTTCGAACGACCCAGCATGACGCAATAACCTATCCTATCCTATCCTGTCCCGTAACCCGGAGGTCCTAGGGGCACCACAGATGATCGCTTAACCAGCATACTCCATCTTTCTCTGTCCTCAGCAGCCCTGATGGCTTCGCTCAGTGTCAAACCAGTCCATTCTCGAATGTTGTCATCCCACCTCTTTTTTGGTCTCCCTCTTCTTCTACCTCCTTGCACTGTGCCTTGCAGAATGGTCTTTGCATAACACCTCATAAAAATAAAACTTGTCACCGGAACTGTGCACTGCCTTATGTCATATAGTGTTTGATTCGACCAGCTTTTACCCGTAAGATCTAGAAGCTTCGATCGATAATAAACAAGTAATTCCAGAAAATTCTGAACAACATCGACCGACGAAAATGATGAACATTATTCAAAGCTCCTTCCAGCAACAAGGAAAAATCAAGTCAAAGGTAAATATACTCTATTATTGCATGCTGTGCAAAACAAACTGATAGGAACCATCGTGCGCCTCTCAATCGTGACACTATCTATCTGAGTGTCTGCCTTTCTAAATTTCTATGTTTGTATCCGTCGGTTTGTCTATCTATCTATCTATCTATCTATCTATCTATCTATCTATCTATCTATCTATCTATCTATCTATCTATCTATCTATCTATCTATCTATCTATCTATCTATCTATCTATCTATCTATCTATCTATCTATCTATCTATCTATCTATCTATCTATCTCTCTAGTCCCCCACCGGGTCATAGGATGGGGTGTGTATGATGAATTACATTACATGGTTATTGCTTTATGTCCAGCGGGGATGATGAATGAGATGGTGGTAAGGAAGTAAGCAAACGGAGGACTGAAGGCAACTGTATATTTAAGAATGGGCCTATGTTGGCCAGCATAATATTGCTCTTGCTGATCTCTGACGGCGATGAAGAGAAAAGTGAGAAAGCGCTGAGTCAAGACAAGACAAGACACAAACGGCATAGCTACTGGTGGAAAGGAGAACGGCCAGTCTCAGCTACGCAGTGTAGACAAGAAAGTATGGACGTAGTAACGCAAAAGCCCAGGCGCGCCCTGTACCTGGATGTGAGAGAGCGTCTCTGTAGAAAGCGCGTCTCTCTCTCTCTCTCTCTCTCTCTCTCTCTCTCTGTCTCTCTCTCTCTCTCTCTCTCTCTCTCTCTCTCTCTCTCTCTCTCTCTCTCTCTCTCTCTCTCTCTCCAGGCTATTCTTATCTAGTATATAATTATCATGGAAGTACAAACACATGGAAACACATCTCCTTCTTTCTATGACTAAGGGAGTTTGCAGCCAAGTCACGTGGTTTTGCCCTTGTGTTCGATACTTCCGGTTGCAGAAAGTCTTATGTCCGCATCATGTGGAAGTACAAACCATGGACAAATTAGATGACCTTGTTGAGGCATGTAGATACTTTTTCCTTTCTAAATTTCTATGTACTAACGAAGAAGAAAAGTGTAAGTACTAGATTTAATGTTCTTCATCGATTTTTAAAATGTGAAACCTGATGTTTTCGACTGTGCAAATAGCCGCTATCGGAGAGACCGCCATTGACGTTTCATTCACTCATTGCCACTTCTTCTTCTTAATACTGTGGATACCCCGTATTCGAGGAAAATGATTCCACAAGGTGCATGCTGGGTGTGTTCTTGTTACCGTCTAAAACATGAGCGTCAGGATCTTTAAAGTCCGTTATGATGGAATGTATGCGACACAGACTAGACCTCTGTTTATACTCTCATCCGAAGGAGTAGGAAATGGTAGTAAAAACACAATGACCCGGCCTCGAACCCGGGACGTTCAGATCCGCAAGCCAAAGCTCTACCATTAGGCCACCGTGCTTCCCTACGCCAAAGTTGGCGAGGCAAGGTAGAGATGTAGATTGTAGTCATTTTTTATCATGGACATTTTCATGATACATTTGTAACTTTAGTAGTGTATATCTAATATTTAATCTATCGTTGTTTTTGACTTATTTCTTTTAGTTTACGGCGAAACAGCAGCAACTGCCCTGAGGGCGACGTTTGGCGGACATGTCAACAGGGTCAAAATATCACTATCAAAACATGTACGCCATTCAGCAACCGGAAGTTTGGAACACACACGTCCAAAAAACACGGGAAGCAGAGAACTTCGGGCCTTCTCGCCGAAAGCCGTGCATCCATATACTGAAGAATCCATGATAATTATAGAGAGAGCGACGCTATTGGCTTAGAATGCCTGTAGAAACATGCTAACAGACCCTAAGGAGATTGACAGATATGTTTTGTTGGCCAGCCTCGGACGATACCAACAGAAAGCATTCGGTGATGAGAGCTTTCAAGGACGAAGTCCCAAATCTCTGGAACCCTCTGCCGGCGTCTCTGAAGAATATTGAAACTGCTTCAGTCTTCAAAAAAAAAAAAAGAAAAAAGACTGGAGACGCATCTTTTTGCCACAGATTGAATCAAAATGTTGCCAAGCTGCCTCCCTGTCTGTTCCATTAGCCTTTGTCCCACCGGACTTTCGATGTCCTGTCGTTTTTGTTTTCCTATGTTCTCCTTATGCGCAATGAGAATTCTTCGGGACTGATAGCTGCGCGCAAGAAGTGGACATCATCATCATCATCATCATCATCATCATCATCATCATCATCATCATCATCATCATCATCATCATCATTATCATCATCATCATCATCATCATCATCATCATCATCATCATCAAAAGATATATGTGTGTACTGGCCAATCAGTGATGTCTGTTATCTGAAAAAGAATGCACATTAAAAATAATAATAATAATAATCATAATAATAATAATATGTTTAGCGCGATTTCAGACAACGGTGTGCTCAAAGCGCTCGCACGAACTCAAAAACACTCGCAGGTAAACTTCAGAATCTTAACACCTATCCTATCCTATCCTATCCTGTCCCGTAACCCGAAGGTCGTAGGGGCACCACAGATGATCCTTTAACCAGCATACTCCATCTTTCTCTGTCCTCAGCAGCCCTGATGGCTTCGCTCAGTGTCAAACCAGTCCATTCTCGAATGTTGTCCTCCCACCTCTTTTTCGGTCTCCCTCTTCTTCTACCTCCTTGCACTGTGCCTTGCAGAATAGTCTTCGCACATCAATTATAATAAACACAGGGGGTAAAATATGCCTTTTGAAAGAAATTATACCCACCATTGGCGGTTTGGTCATCCCTGGGGACCTAATTCAACACAGAACCGCCAGAGCAGTCATCTGATTAAGATGGACAAGTAAAAAATGGCCACTTTTTAATCTTGCCCTCCACGGGGTTCCAACCTGGGTCATCGGTGTGCCAGGCCAACGCTTTACCACTGAGCTTGGTGTAAGCTGTAGAGGCATAAAAAATATGAGCTTTTGACGGAGAGGAAAGGGGAAAAAAACACAACCGACGACGTCTGGGCGTTGTAAGAAAAAGGCGAACAGGTCTGTAGGGAGTAAACGTAGGTGTGTGAGTGTACTGGCGGCGATGCTGATCCCTCGTGGCACGTGGCCTCTTTATGTCCAGTCTTATTTACTACTAGAAGCTCAGACCGCGCATGCGCAGGAATCTGTGGCTGGATGCTGCAATTTAGAAGATACAGCACTGTCACACACATGCACCTCGCAAAGCTGCTCAATTATAAATATAGATAGAAGATTTTGCAACTGAAAATCCTCTAGAAAGAGAATGTGCAGTCAAATATACTCGTATGTGCAAAATCCTCTGGTATGCACCTCTAACAACAGAAAGAACAAGAACGGAAAACTCTCTCTCTCTCTCTCTCTCTCTCTCTCTCTCTCTCTCTCTCTCTCTCTCTCTCTCTCTATCTCTGTATGTCTCATTTTAATTATGCATCAACTATTTGGTGTAATGTAAGTGACGCGCAAATTAAACAACTAAACAGTCTTCATAAAAGAGCAATCTAGATAATTATTCTATAAGTCTTAAATACAGATGTTACAACTAATGAGAAATACAAGGAACTCCGAATACTACCACTTCAAAAACTGTATGTCTCATTTCAATTATGCATCAACTATTTGGTGTAATGCAAGTGACGCGCAATTTAAACAACTGAACAGTCTTCATAAAAGAGCAATCAAGATATTCTACAAGTCTTATAATATAAATACAGATATTACAACTAATGAGAAATACAAGGAACTCCGAATATTACCGCTTCAACAACAATTTCTATTTATTATAGCTATCCTTACGTTCAAAATTACACACGGAGAAACACCTGCATATCTTGATATATTTTTTACTAAGCCAGTTGATGGGCATAGACTTTATATTATTATAAACTACCCCTCCCTCGCATTGATTTATACGAAAAACAGCCTATCATTTAATGGAGCTGCTGTATGTACAGTCGTTTTTTGCCTTCACGTTGTGCTAAATAGATAATTGATAAAAACATTGTTGAGTGGAGTTTGTCTTTGTGCAAAGTTTGAAGTAAATTAATGCAGCATTTTAAGAGCGCTGTGGTAGATGATATTTTCGTTTCTCGTCGTTTGTTGCCATTGCATTGTGCTAAATAGATACTTGACAAAAACATTGTGAGTGCAGTTATTCTTTGTGCAAAGTTTGAAGTAAAGTGGTGCGGCATTTTAAGAGATACTACAAACACGTACACACACATAGTTTATCGCAAAGTTACCCAATTATAAATATAGAAGGAACCCACTGGGCAGACCTACCTTAAACCCCTTATAATTTTATTGCAGTAACTGCTGCTGTTTTATTGCTGCTGCGGCTGTTGTTGTTGCTAATTCCCGAGCGGAAATGTTTTTAGCTCTGTCTGTTCGTTAGTCCGACACTTTTGTGCACTTTGAATAATGGATGAATGTCTTTGAAACTTGATATGTAGTTAAAACATAATGATGCCTACCAGATGACACACATTTATTGATGTTGTTTTATTTCTCTTCCTCCTCCTTCTCATCCTCCTCCTCCTCCCCCTTTTTTTCATTTAACAGTTCACATGAATTAATTGGGCATATTGTAATGTTTTTGTTTCATGTGGTGTTGCTGATGCTGTTTGGTGAAACATAGGTAAGTGACTTCATATAATTATTATACTAAATCCTTATTATCATAATATATGTTCTTGTTGTTGTTTGGTTGCTTGTTGTTAATGATGATCTTCATCTTCTTCTTCCCCTCCCCTCTCTCTCTCCCTCTCTCTCTCTCCCTCTCTCTCTCCTTTCTCTCCATGGTGGAAATTTATTTCCTGTGCAATTTTTGCCTTGCTGACCAGTGCTATGAATTTTCTACATTCTTGCAATTGTCGCTGTGGCGTGTTTGTTTTTGACCTCTTGGCAAATAGAATAGAGGACCCTGTCAGTAAAATTAGGACATCTATCTTTCTTTATTTCTGACTCCTATTCTCTCTCTCTCTCTCTCTCTCTCTCTCTCTCTCCCTCTCTCTCTCTCTCTCTCTCTCCCTCCCTCTCTATCTCTTGTTATAATCAACAATGGCTTTGCTGGCCGTGGTAATTGCATAGTATACATGTATGAAATTCCGTGATGGATTTTATATCCTGCAGCGCTGATAACGCCATCTCCGCAATCTCGATGAGGTAGGATCTCATACAGCGTATCTGAGATCACAAGAGGCAAATGCCCTATCGTAATTCGGCGTTTGTCGCGGCTTGTGCAGGCTCCGATATTCTTGTTTGTAGTGATGGGGACTAGGGATAGCACACACACGATGTTGTGTCACAGGCAAACATTAAGGAATTGACTGCACGTCAGTTAACTTGATTAATCACACACCCGCACAAACACACACACACACACACACACACACACACACACAAACACCCCCCACCCCCACCCCCCCCCACACACACACCCAAACACACACACAAATCGCGCGCACGCACATAAAACAATAATACAGCACAGTTAAGCGCGCATTCTTTCTCTCTCTCTCTTTCTTTCTCTCTCGCTCACTCCCACACACACACATCGCACCTACGCGCGCGCGCACACACACACAAACACCCCACATAATGCTACAGCACAATTGAGCGCTTATTCTCTCTCTCTCTCTCTCTCTCTCTCTCTCTCTCTCTCTCTCTCTCGCCGGCACTCACCGTTCTAGGACAAGAGCGTCAGGATATTTAAAGTCCGTGCAATGCAATGCCTGCGTGCACAGACTAGATCTCGGTTTATACTCTCATCCGAACGAGTATATGAATGATGTTCTTGTTCCTTACTACGTTTGTTTGTCAAAATCAGGGTGGTAGTCTTGTAATAAGAGGTGTGTTGAAGCAATTTCTAAGGCTGATGAGACGTTCAAAAAATCTATTATAATGGTGTTGTTACACAATACTGTGGGATCATAATCCCAGATTGATTAAAACGAGACTGGCCGGATTTTATCCTCATGCGTTGTTACACAATACTGTGGGATAATATCCCAGATTGATTAAATCTAGACTGGCCGGAATTTATTCTCATCTCGAGATTGAAATTACCATGCTCACGATACTTCCGATGAAACTAAACACGAGTACCTCCAAGATTGGGGTGAAGGATATAATAGTTAAATATTAAACTATGGTGTCCAGTAAATAAAGGTGTAGCACAAGGATTTATACATTTCTCACGCAGTCTGGAAGATTGTTCTTTGTGAGTCCCACTATATTATGCAGAGCGGAAGGGGGAAAAAAGACAGACGGAAGGATGAATGAGGATGGAAGAGTCACAGGGCGGAATCCAGAGCTCAAGAGGTGTTAGATATATCAGGAAAATGTAATGGTGTATATTTGTATCCTATCCTATCCAGTAACTCTGAGGTCGTTGGGGCACCACAGATGATCGTTTAACCAGCATACTCCATCTTTCTCTGTCCTCAGCAACCCTCAGGACTTCGCTCTGTGTCAAACCAGTCCATTCTCGAATGTTGTCCTCCCACCTCTTTTTCTGTCTCCCTCTTCTTCTACCTCCTTACAATGTGCCTTGCAGGATGGTCTTTGCAAGGCCTGATGATCTGGTGACGTGGCCATACCATCGGCGTTTCCGTTTCTTCATCACTGTGAGCAGGTCATCGTGTTGTCCAATGGCTTGTGTGATGGTCTGTCGGACTTCGTCGTTGGTGACGTGCTGAGTATAGGAAATGCCCAGAAGTCTTCTGTAGCGTCTGTATATTTGTATACACAGAGGATACATTAGATAAGCACGTATGCAGAGGACAAATTTGATATGTCTTAATACAGAAAAAGGTAGATATGTATACAGAGGAGCTTGCCAAGATGTGCAAATAAAGGACGGAAGAACGGAAGAAAAGAATCTTAAAGGAAGACACATTCTTAAAGGAAGGAAGAAAAGCAGACAGCAGTCTCAAAAGAAGGAAGGGATTAAGACCAAGCCATCTGAAAGGAAGATAGAGCAATCTCAACGATGGAAGGAAGAAATGAAGGCGGCCGTCTCAAAGCATGGAAGAAGGCGCAATCTCAAAGGTAGAAAGGAAGAGACAACAATCTCAAAGGAGTGACGAAAAGAAGGAAGGAATTTTGAAAGGAAGGTAAGGCAACTTCACAAGAAGAAAGGAAGAACAATCTCTGCATGATCATCCATTGTGTGAAACGCCAGAGAATAACAAGCGGTATCCACACAAAACCATCAATCAACCATTCATACCCACACAGACATCGTCACCTCATCCTCTTCTGAATTCCTTCCACTCTGCATGAAGACCCTACAAGTTCAATGTGTAGCATCAGGGAATTGAAGACGACGAAAAGGAAGAAGAAGAAGAAGAAGAAGAAGAAGAAGAAGAAGAAGACCAACAATAACAACAATAACAACAATAACAACAACAACAAATGTGTGTCATCTGATAGGGATCATAATGTTCTAAGTACATACCAAGTTTCAAAGAAATTCGTCAGATAAAAGTGCGCAGAAGTGACGAACGGACAGAGCCAGCAAACAATAACGAGGAAGACCCTACAAGTCAAATGTGTATGCTCAAAGTTAGAAGAGGAGGGAAACGAAGAAGGAAGGCCAGGATGAAGAGGAGGAGGAGGAGGAGGATTAACATATTTATAGCCACAAACACATTCACTAGGTTTTCTGAATTCCTTTCACGTCACACGAAGTATGTATACTCTGAGATAGAAGAAGGAAAAAAAATGAAGGAGGCGGAGGAGGGATGAGGAGAAATCAAACAACAGACGTATTGACTTGATTTTCGAAGAAGACTACGGACGAAGAGGAGGATGGGGAAAGAAGAAGGAGGAGGAAGAACAAGGAGGAGGAGCAGAAATCAAACCACAGACGTATTGACTTGAATTTCTTCTGAATTCCTTTCACGTCGCACAATAACCATGGTGTGTTTTAAGATAAGGAAGACTAGAAGGAAGAATAAAAAGAGGAAGACTAGAAGGAAGAATAAAAAGAAACAAGAACAAAACGAACGAGAAGAAGAAGAAAAAAAAAAGAAAGTATGTAGAAGAAATATGATGAAAAAGAAGAAGACGACAGAATGGCTGAAAAATAAATAAATGAAAGAAAAAAAAAGAGAGAGAGAGAAGAAGAAGACAGACAGACAGAAAGAAGGTGAAGGTAAAGCTGTCCCCGTAACCTTTCGGTCGTTGGGGAGCGAGGCATCTGGGACTTCTCTTTTCTCAGGACCAGCTTGATGAGGGCTGTGCCTGTCTCCTCTCGCTCGCTGATTTACCTTCCCCGGTTCTAAACAGGTCCAGCTACCCATTCACAGCTGGGTGGACTGGGTTGTGTCGTGCGCTTGTTTCATTATTTTTTTGTCGTTTGGTGGTTGCCGTCCATGGATGGCCACTCATCCAAGTACTAACACCGCCCCGACGTTGCTTAACGTGAAACATTGCTAGCGTGTGCCAAGACCACTGCACTGCTGCGCCACACTAAGAAGAAGAAGGAAGAGAAACACGAAGAAGAAGATAGAAATATAGATAGAAAGAAAAAGAAGACGAAGATGAAGCAGCAGGCAGGAAAAAAAAAGACGAAGATGAAGCAGCAGGCAGGAAAAAAAAAAAAGACTTAAGCAAAAGAATGAAAGGAGAAGAACAAGACGGACGGACGGAAAGGGGCGGAATCAAACATTCCTATCTTCGGGCCCATTCACTTTTCAGTGAATTCCATTCACAAGGCAGGATGATCCTAGGAGCCCTATGTGTACTGACGTAGATTGCGATACACAGCTCTTATGCAAATATCACCAGAGCAATAAAAAGGCCCTATGTATGGAATGGGGCAGGCCTAGTGAAGAGAAGAGGTTGGCTTGGAAGTAGGATTTGAGATTTTATTTTTTCGGGGGTGGCGGTTGGGGTTGGGATTACATTTCTTATATCGAGATACCCAACATCAGACTATGGCGACAGAAAGTCGAGGATGTCACGAACTGGCTAGTATTAACTCTGCCCAGTGACTATTTAGCCTTGTGTAGTAATTGTAACAGTAGAGAAGTTAGACTATTACACAGCAGCAATTAAACCACACACAGCGAGCGAGCCACCCACATCGCAGTGAGTCAGCACTTGAGTTTTGAATCGGACCGTTTTAACCAATCAGAGCAGGCTCAGTGGGTAGAGCAGTTCTGCCTGTGTCAGATCTTAGCACAGTTTGAATCAGTCGTGTGTGAGACGAGGTAGAGGCAACATCTCCACAGCTAGAGAAATCTCTACACTCATAAACCAGGAAGCAGGACTTTGAAATCTTAGAATTCTCTCAAGTCATCACGGGCCTGAACTTGTCAAACAGGTAAATGAACACCCTTCTGTTTCATCGTGATATATTTATATTATTGTTGAAATTATGTTTGTGGAAATTGCTATGCATAAATGTGAATGATTAATCCGAATGTGCCGTACCACGTGGAAGAGCCGAGCACGAGGCGAAACACGACCGGTTGCGCCGCCATGTTGTATCCCGTACGGAACCACTGTTGTTTAACTTATATGTATGTTTGCGGACCAGTGGCTGTACCACTGAATGTTTATAATATTATTAATTCTGTATGTGTATAGTTAGACACGTTTGATATTTATGTATGTATAGGAATTTAGAGTGAGATTCCAGTGGACCCCGGAAGTAGCAGAATGTTCGTCGCTTATGTATAGAGATGTGGAGCTATCACTGAGGGCTACTTTGGCTTTCAGTGAGACGCTCTGCACAAACCGATTATTCAGGGTTGTGCAGAATTTCGTCTCTTATATTACAGACGAGCAGGCGAGCTATCCCGAGCTATCCTGTGCACCCCACTCCACAGAAACGACTAGTTGGTTGAGGATCCTCTACCGCACAAGACGGAAAGGGCTACCCTGTAAAACACCCTGTCAGACCCCACAGCGTGGCAAGGGAACCCAACTACACAACGACAAAGGTGGACCAGAAGCTACCTCACAGAAGGACTTCGACCGCACCATCAGAAAGTTAAGTGCAAAAACGAAGGTGCACTTAAACTGATCAGAACAGGACCACAGTAGTCCAACTCTTCAGAAACTGTAAAACGGACCACAGTAGTCCAAATCTACATAAAATATAATAGCCAGTGCCCGAGGAAGAAAAAACAGCTGCCTAGACTATCAGCGATCGAACTATTAGCATTGAAAGAGACTTCTTAAGTTAGATTAGTACTTAGAGAACCTTGTATAGAGTAGAAGAAATAAATGTGTGATTTTAACTGTTATCAAGTGGCTGGACTACATATGATTCATAGCCGTGTGAAAGCTAGTGTGACAGTAATCTTTTACCATTTTTCTATCTATTTCTGTACCCCAACCTTAACACAGAACGAGCTAAACAAATAAATTTATTAAAGTAGTTCATAGGGTGACTTACTAGCAGTTCCCACCGAATAAACGTGAGGGTCCATAATTCCATTGTGCAGAGCCCATAAACCCCACGTGACAGAGGACTTCTATGAACATCTGCAGGCTGTCCTTGACCAAGGGCCGAGGAAGGACATAGTTATATTGCAAGATAACTGGAATACCAAGGTTGGCCAAAGAGGACCCAATTTTAATAACGAGACAAATGACAGAGGCCTGAGACTCTTGGAATTTGCTAGATACAACATGCTGATACTGGACGACATGCTTGGTCCCCACACAAAAAAATCCAGACGATGGACACGGCACAGTCCCAGCGGGGAGCATCACAACCAGATCGACTACATCATGATCAAGAAATGCTTCAGATTAAGCGTCAATATCGGCAAGACACGCACTTTTCCAGGACCAGACATAGTAGTTCAGTGGTAGAGCGTTCGCCTGGTACATCGAATCCCCTGGTAGGCAAGATAAAAAGTGACCATTTTCATTGTCCATCTTAGCAGCGGATCGCTCTGTTGGGTCATTGTGGATTTAAGTCTCTATCCCCCTCCTCAATGGGATGGTTTTCCCCGTCTGCCATATCGCCAATGGTGGGTATAGAGGTTGAACTTAAAATGATCATTCGTTCATCCAATTGGGATTGCCCTCTCAGTGAAAGCGCGGCAATAATAATGACTTCAATAATAATACTGGACGCAGTCAATATAAAATTTCAACATTAAAAATTCGATTTTCTTTCCGTCTTGCAATAGCGATCTCCCTGCCTTTACACCACCTGTTTGAGTGATGGATGTGTATTTGTTGTGTGAGGGTGGATGAGACAAGTGTACGTGTATGTTGGTACAGATCGCCGCGCTTTGAGCCTGATTGATTTGGGGAAAGGCGCGTATATACTATATAGCATCCATTATTATTATTATTATTATTATTATTATTATTATTATTATTATTATTATTATTATTATTATTATTATTATGGCACGCAAGGGTTTGGTTTAGTATTTGTTGGTACTAATCCGTCTTAGGACATGAGCGTCAGGGTCTTTTAAAAGTCCGTGCGATGGAATGCGCAAACGCATGCCTAGACTAAGCCTTGGTTTATACTCTCGTTGACAGAAAGAATGAAAGGTTTTCCTTAGGAGATGGAAAGAAAAAGAGCTTAAAGGAAGAGAGGAAGACTGAGAACGGATGAATATGAGAGAAGAAAGATGGAGAAGGGGGAGAAGAAGAACACCAACAACATCAACAACAGCAATAACAACAACCCTAAATCAAACATTCATATCCACATTTCAGATTTATAAACCATTTTTCTGCGTCGTTGGTCATCGTACCACCTACGATGCATAGATGGGGTAATGAGAAATCTGGAGAAAAAAAAACCCCACGTTTTTGTGAACTGTTATTGTCTGGGACCATGGATCAAATCTGTCGTTTTTTTGGCCCCGCTCAAACCATCGTGGAATACAACTTAAAAAGGGAAGCACAGCGAATTTTAGAAAGACCGCACGGTAGTTGTGTAGACTACAAGACGAAATGGGAAGGCGTCAGAGCATGAGGAGGTGAAGGACGATAAAAGAAGAAGAAGAAGAATATGAAGAAGAAGAAGAAGAAGAAGAAGAAGAAGAAGAAGAAGAAGAAGAAGAAGAAGAAGAAGAAGAAAAAAATAGGGTCAAGAAGAAGAAAGATGAGAAGAAGACCCCCATATAGACATACCACTGTTTGCTCGGTGGAGATTAAAAGAATGCGAGAACCGAGACCGGAAGGAGTTCAATAGGACGTTATTTCCGGTATACACAAAAGAGCGCTGTGCAGGCCGGAATGACAGAAAGAGGAAGTACTAGTAATAATATCCATTCGCGGTGGACATTGAGAACAGGCACGCGTTGCTTACCCACTCAGCGCGCGAGTATCCCTGCCGGAAGGAAGAAGAGAAAGGGAGTGGGGGGAAGAAGGAATAGAGAGGCTAGGTCTTTAGAACCAATACGGGTCACGCTTCCCTAGACAGAAGAAGCAAAGCGCCCCTCGCGATGACACTACACGTAGCCTCAATTTGTTTTTAATTGCCACCTGTTGACACTAACTCGTGCTTCGTTACCTACAAATTGGCGAGCGTTCTATGCTCACGAATCACGTTTCACATACTAGACCTAGTATTGCTTCTATTGGGCTGTTACTAAGGTTAGTTAGTTGGTAAAATTTCCGTCCCCTAACACAAAGGCGTATGGGGGACATAAAATTGAGGATTAAAAGATGGGAGCCCCAAAGAGGGGGATAAATACTAAGGTTAGGCAGTTGCCCCGAAAGCGACCCTGACCCCCAATCTTGAGTGTCAGAGCCTGTTGCGTTCTATGTTCACGAATCACGTTTCACATACTAGACCTTTTTGGCCGCTATTGAGCTGTTATTCAGGGATGTCGTTTGGGTCGGATCTTCGGCTTTTAGCCGAATTTTTTATAAAAAAGCCGATAAACTATCCGTCATGTCGGCTCGCCGAGCCGAAGTTTTCACGGGTGAATCGGCTCAATTTTGTCCATTTTTGCGATATTCCTGTGCTGTACGCTTGCAGTTTAGGTGAAGATTCCATAATTACTAAGGTTAAACCCAGAAACTCTGACAGTATTGTGGTCTGTCAAGGGACAGTCTAAACTTTTTATTGTTTTCGTGTGTCTAAAATTTAAGAAAACAAAATTTCTTTTCAATGTTCTTATTCTACTCTTAAAATTATGTTTTATTACAAAGATATGCATCCACGGGACACCTTTAATATATGGAGGTGGAGGGTGCACGTTAACGTAGTGAATCTAGTAAAAAAAAAACAACAAAAAAAAACATGTGAGACTGCTTTGGAAGAGAGAGCCAAAACTTTCTTTAAAAAAACGAAAATTTCACGGCTGTTTCGGCCAAATCGCCGAAGAAAAAATGTACTAGCAACATCCCTGTTATTTATTTATTTATTTATTTATTTATTATTTAATCGTTCTTATATAGCGCTTTTCCAGCTCAAGAGCTGCTCAAGGCGCTGGTACTAAGGTTATATAGGCAGTTGGCCCGAAAGCGACCCTGACCCCCAATCTTGAGTGTCAGAGCCTGTTGCGGGTACATTACTACACATACGACGTAAGACATGACTATTATTCGTCCAAAAAAACTACATTAGAAACGTTATTTCGGCCATCATATTATACACACAGCCTATGCTTGCTAGATCTCTGACATCCAGTCATTGAGGTGACCGAGAGTTTTCTCCGGGTACCCCGGTTTCCTCCCTCCCTGTAATAATGGTATTGGATGCAATAAATCTAAAATTTCAAAAAAATAAATGTTCGCTTTCCTTTCCGTCTTCTAATAGCGATCCCCACACCACATGTTTGAGTAATAGAGGTGTTCGTCTTGTGTGTGTGAGAGAGTGGGTGGAACATGTGAGCGTGTATGTTGGTACAGATCGCCACACTTTGAGCCTGATTGGTGATTGATTGATTGATGATGATGATGATGATGATGATGATGATGATGATTATTATTATTATTATTATTATTATTATTATTATTATTATTATTATTATTATTATAGGCGTCCAGGTCCTCGGTTTAGTGAAAACTGACCTATTGTCTAGGCCAATAAGCGAAGTCATGCCCCCCTTTGACGAGCTACCATTGCCCGATCGCTGCCACGCGTATTGTAGTCCTTAGTGGAACATACCCTGACCTCGCCTGGCAAGCTCTTCTGTCATTCTCTTATGAAACCTATACAACCTCGCGGCTAAAAGACGTCTGCCAAATCTCATCCCCTCGCAAGAACTTTCGCTTAGACAACGGGTCCTACCTTTCCATCGCCTGGTAAGCGCTGTCTGCCATTCTCACAGGAAAACCTTGCAAAAACCTCGCGTTAGAAGACGTCCGCCAACTTTCAACTCCTCGCAAGAACCTTCGCTTTAACAACGGCATCAGGAGGGGCCGGGTAGCTCAGTTGGTAGAGCGTCTTACTAGTAACCGAAAGGTACCTGGTTCGAATCCCGGATTGGCCAATGTGTGACCATATTATTTTCCCCTTACCATCAACCGGTTCGCTGGTGTCAGAATAATGTGACCAGTAGTTGCCTATACGCTTCGGTGTCGTGTGACTATAATCTACAGTTACAACGGCGTCAGCCAGTCGTGTTTTTGAAAGCTTGGAGTAAGTAAATACAGATTAACAGCGACTGAGGAAGACATCAAGAACAGAAGCACCTAGCCTATTCTATCCAGACAATGAGTATTTGTATTGGCGGGTGTTACGTTGAAACGCGAATGGTAGTACGTCGGAAGCGCGCACGATAGATCTAATCGTTTCGTTTTGCAAAGTATTCAATGATGGAGTTTATTTACCTTTGATTTGAGTTTGCATTGTTGTTAGGAGAGGCTTTGTATAACGTTGATAATTTGCGTTAGTCGATATTACTGGGGAAGTTTCTGGATCTGCGTGTTTACTCTCGATAGAAATTTCCCGATACATGTCGAAGCAAGAGAAGGTTCCGGGTATGTTTAGAACAATGTATGACGTAAGTCAGCGATGACGATCTTTAATTCTGATTGGTTGTAATGCGTCATTTTCTAGAACAAACTGAGGTCATCTCGAGTTGAGAGAAAAAATTATATATTCGATGCTCCGTGTGTTGTAGTGGATAGTTGTTGATAGTGAGTTGGAAAGTAAATAAGTTGAGAGTGAAAAGGCGATTGTATGCAGATGTTGATGTGTGCTGAATAAAAGTGGAAAACTTCATACGTCGACTTTGTGACTTGTATGCTGTTTGGACGGGCTGCGTGGATAAACGAATCTGAGTTACACCCTATCAGGAATTCAGCATTGGGGCTGAATCAGATACTGATAAAGAAAAACACCATCATCGAACTGAGTGTAACAGCGGGCCTCAAAAGATATATAACTTACTACAAAGCTGTCATAGGAATAGAAAACGGAAAAATCGTACACATTTTATAAAGCGTGCACGTTCATGTACACGCATATACAATGAATTGAATTTTCATGTAGATGTAGGGAATTGCCGCTTGAGTGCTCACGCTGTGGGAGCTTCGTTTACCTTTTCAATCACCATGAATACTACCGACCCAGCATAACTACTCCAGAATTGTACGAACACTGTACTGTACAGTACTATTTACGAAAACCTTTTTAGTTATGATACATGAAAAAGTTATTTTTATTTATATAGAAGAATTATACTGTACAATTTACACAAATGTTTTGCTTATGAGACATGAAATGGAAATTTTTAGTTAGTATTTTTTACAACAAAAAAACCCCACTTTTAATTATGATGCATGAATTGGTAGTTTTTAGTTAACATAGAATGACGAAGTCCAACAGACCATCACACAAGCGATTGGACAACACGATGTCCTGCTCACAGTGGTGAAGAAACGGAAACTCCGATGGTATGGGCACGTCACCAGAGCATCAGGCCTTACAAAGACTGTCCTGCAAGTCACGGTTCAAGTAGGCAGAAGAAGAGGGAGACAGAAAAAGAGGTGGGAGGACAACATTCGAGAATGGACTGGCTTGACATTGAGCGAAGCCATGAGGGTTGCTGAGGACAGAGAAAGATGGAGTACGCTGGTTAAACGATCATCTGTGGAGCCACGACTTTCGAGTTACGGGATAGGATAGGATGGGAATAAGCTAATATTTTTGAAGAAATCAATTCTTGAGAGACAGAGACAAGGAGAGACAAGGAGAGAGAGAGAGAGAGAGAGAGAGAGAGAGAGAGAGAGAGAGAGAGAGAGAGAGAGAGAGGAAGAGAAGGCGATTAAGAGAGAGAGAGACAGCCAGAGACAGAGAGAAGGCGGTTTTCAATCTAGTACTTGTATTGTGTAGAAAAGGAACTAATACCTGGGTGTTAACAATGAAGATGTCTGGTCATTGGGAACACTGAGCTAATAGTTCGTTGTGTACGTGATCATCCAATGTTCACCAACACTGACATTTGTCTAGTCTGTACTATAGCTTACATGTAGTTTGCTTTGACTGCTGTGCAACTACTGTGAAGACCCGCCTGTTGGACTTGTTGTGCTGAGGAGAGAGGATCAAGGGGTTGCGAATACGGTAAGCGAGTCTCACAAAATCTGTCACATTGATGAAACTTGAAGGATGGAGGGATCAGAGGGAGGGATGGAGAGAGAGACAGACAGACAGACAGAGATTTGGAGAAGGGGAAGGGGGCGGAGGCGATTTAGGCCTAGGCGGAAGTCCCTCTAAGGTGAGAGGGACCAGCCACGTTGACTTACAGACAGATTAGGAAGTCTGAGCAAATAATTTTTTCCCCTTCCTCCCATTCCACACTCCCTCCATACTTCTCCGCCCTCCAACTAGTGTCCCCTTGCCTTTTTTCATTCCTCGGTGAGAGAGAGAGAGAGGGTGGGAGGTAGGGAGTCTTGTGCGTCAGCTACAGCATGTGCAGATGATCATGTTTTGTTTTTTTTTTCTGAGAAAGAGAGAAAGGGAAAAGGAGTGCGTATGTGGTGATGAGGGGGTTGGGGGTGGATTGATGTGCTGGAAATGATGGCATGAACTCTCAACGTGTGGTGAGGTGCGTGTTTTTTGTATTGTCTGTTACCTTCTGTCAGCCCCGTGATTGATCGTCTTCGACCTTTTTGACCTTTCGCCCATGCATGATTGATCGATGAGATTCGATTACGGCATGTGTGGTGAGGGTGTGTGTTTGTTTGTGTGTGTGTGTGTGTAGTGTAGTGTAGTATAGTGTAGTGTGTGTGCGTGTGTGGGTTGTCGATTGTTCTAGAAACTGCTGGTCTGAAGATGATAAATGAGTTTTCACACGTCATCTTCTCATCAGCGTCTTAAAATCTCTCTCTCTCTCTCTCTCTCTCTCTCTCTCTCTCTCTCTCTCTCTTTCTTTCTTTCTTTCTTTCTTTCTTTCTTTTTCAATATTCTACCTCTTACCGACAGACTAAAATTTACTAAAGGTGTTTTCATGCACAAGGTCATTTCTGGCAATGCACCTATGTTTCTACTCTTCTTCCCTTCCCCTTCCCCCCAAAAAAACAAGAAAACAAAACCCACAACCATGTCGTCCAGAAAATTAAATATTGAAATTCCAAGAATTGCTCTTTTCAAAACTAGTCTAGCTTATTCCGGTTCCACTTTGTTGAATAACTTTCCTGAAGATCTCCGCACTCCAACATCTAAATTTACATCATTTAGAACACGCCTCCTAAAACACATGAAAAATTAAATACGCATTAATTGTTAATTTTGTTGATTGATATTAACAACAGTAATTTTATTTCAGTTGTTTGAAAATGAAGTTTTCTAATGTTGACTTTGTTTATTTGTTATTGTTCCATGATGTGAATGTACAACCTTGAGTTGTATTTAATAGTTAATTGTTAAAGCCCCAAGGACAAGATGTAAAAAAAAGCGCATCCAACGCTTACTCTTTTACCCTTGCAAAATATTTTTTTAAATCTTTCTTTGTTTCTTTTTTTGTTTCTTTCTTTTTTCTCTTTTCTTTTCTCTCTGTCCCTCGCTGCTCTCTTATTTTTCCATTATTTTCTCTCCTCACCTCTCTTCTCTTCGTTCTTCTGTACACAAAGTTGATTTTGGCCTTTTCACCTTTCTGTGTGAACAGACAGCGGCACGACGGACGGTATAATTGCCACTAGGCATTGTCATAAAATGCAACATCAATCGATCGGGGGAGTCTACAGTCATGTACTTGTTTGATACGACTACCAAATAGGCTGTAATGATTCATTGACCCGTATACATGTATAATTATGATGCCTGTATCATTGATTGCCTGTTATACGTGTGTGTTGATATCACCTCTGGGTATCTATCATAGATAACCAGAAGGGAGACGCGTCACAGGTATAGGAGCTCGCGTGTCTAGATACAAGCGCCTGTTGTTGGTATAGATCACGTCGCTGCACTATGAGTCTGAGATTTAGGGAAAAGCGTGTCTGTAGCATCAAGTATTATCAGTAGTAGTAGTAGCAGC
>CM072524.1:38702339-38704839 GCA_036898135.1 Oncomelania hupensis
CTTCTTCACTTTTTCTCTGTCTTCTCTTATCTGTCTGTCTTCTCTGTCTGTCTGTGCACCCACCCACCCACACACACACAACTCGTAACATTCGCGATCTTTCATCTATAGCTCGTAGTAATGCCAATGGGAAAAAGAAGAAGAGAGTTTTTGTGTGAAAGATGTCTTTGTTAGGTAAAGCAAACAATGAATTGAGTTTATTAAAATGCGTGTTACTTAAAAGGCATGCGCAGTTTCTTTGACTGTTTCTTTTTTCAATTCTATTTGTTGGAGCGACAGGATTAGGAAAGTTGGACGAGAGAGAGAGAGTGAGGGAGATTCTTAACAGGCAATGTGTCACCTGTTCCCCTGTTTATTGAGGAAGAAGCTGTGAAATTAAATGATGATATCGTGTTCACCATTGTTTAAGGGATCACAAATGAAACACTTGTAATTTGAGAGCGATGAACTAGGACGCAGCGCCTTTGAGTTAAGAAAGACAGACAGACAGACAGAACGAAAGACAGGAAGAAAGAGAAAATGGGGAAAACAAAATAAAGAAATAGAAAGAAAGAAACAAGCAAAAAATAATAAACAAACAAAAAGAAAAGGGAAAGAAATAATGTATGAAAGAAAGAAACAAATTCAGACAGATCGACAGAAAGACTAAAGGAACCACGCTTCAGAGTATATCGATAGAACTGTCGTCTAACAATTCAGCATTTGATTCTCCTTTGAAAATGATCAAAATTAACAAGATCATCGCACAAAGATGCGGGATAAAATAAGACCTTAAACAGAACGCTCTTGTCTAGTTGTACTTGAAGTTAAGTGGAAAATAACAAATAATTTTTTTAAAGTCATTTGTATTGATTAAATAGACTTGAAATAAAACACGAACTGAACTGAACTAATCCAGATTCAAGGTTGAATTAGGTGTGGAATATACAAAAACATATGCGTTACAATCAAAATTCTTTTTCTTTCCCTTTTTAAAGCAATGACTTTACTTGGAACCTTAAAACAATACCATTGGACCAATATTGTTAATATCATTAACAAACAAAGAAGCGCGGCTCTCAGCCAGGTGGGCTAGTGCAACCACAACGTGGTTTTGTTAGACGGCACCAAAGAAAGTACAGCTACGCAAAGAAGATTCATTTCGACTCTTACTGCGAAACGGAAGTTGCGAGCGCCCCCCAGCGATTCCCGTGATAAATGATTCCAAGGGCGATAATTTGTTCTTAGCGCTATGTAAACAAACCGCTTCAGTAGATTATGTTCCGGACACTCGCTTGCTTAAATCAAAGAAGAATGAAGAAATGTGTTGTTTTTTTCATAAGTGTTACTAAACTACAAAATAACAGCAGTAAGCTGCTTAATGCATTTATCAGCATTATAATGAGAAAAGCAAAGATGTTTTAGTATTTCCTTCGTAAGTTTTCTTATTTTAATACATTCCATTTCGTGGAACTTGGCGTGTACAGAATGTCTTGTAAAGAAAAACTATAAAAAAAAGAAGTAATTTTTAAGCAAATAATTCTTCATAAATGCATCTAAGAATAAAAATCCAAGAGCAAAAACTATTAATTCTTATCCTTTTAATGTATAATGCTACTAGTTAATTGTCTAGTATTATCAGATTTTGTTGTTGTTGTTGCATGTGAAATGTATGCAGAAAAAATACCAAATGTGATTTTTTAAATCTTTCAAATGTAAAATACCATTTTCTGTGTGACTGTATTCCCTTTCCATTACATTTGGTTTAAGCAGACAGGAAAAGGGTTAATTGTATTTGTTTTGTCTTGCAAAACTTCTGTTTCTTTGTAGGTATGTCTTAATCTTGCTAAACAAAAAGTAAACAACAGATTTAATTATAAAAACCTAACATTCTTACCCTTTTCATTATTTTAAACATACATTTATTGAGATGACAGTGCTTTACAAAAATGATAATTGCTGAAGTTTCCTTTATATGAGAGAGAGAGAGAGAGAGTCATCATTGTTGCTTTTTGTTGCTATAATATTCATATTAAATGTCACAAAAAGAAACACAAATGTTTGAAGCTATTTTTTCAGCTTTTATAAATGCATGATGGTTTAACAATAAAGTAACATAATTGATGCAGCCTGCTGCAATGTACAGATCTAATATTATAAATGACTACAAATATTTCTTATTTGACTATTTTTATTGTTGCACTTTTTGGTCTTATCTAGGTGCAATTTCCAATGTAATGATTCATGCAAAAAAAAATAATGCTTTTAAACGTTAAATGTGTTTTCTTTAAAAGCTTCACTGTTCACTCTTCTTGTTGCATTGCTTTATTTCTCTACTTCTATAGTCTTGATGTCTGTTGGTTTATATATTATTTATTTCTTCAGAATACATATAAAATATATACATCACAAGCAGCAGGGACAAGCAGCAAGCATGCTTATATAAGCCTATCCCTGTGCGAGTAAATTTCAGAGTTAAATTTGGCAGAAGAATATTAACATTGTGCAATATATACATATA